>CM023486.1:63311667-63769167 GCA_013339685.2 Hyalomma asiaticum
GGAATGCTCTACGATGCGGGCAACGCATTTTGTGCGACTTCTGATCGAATCAAAATTTTACAAAAAACCCAAGACTATAGTCTTACCTTTTTTGGCATTTTGGGCAAGATTTTGAGAGACCGTATTTTTATTCAGGAAGGCGCGTAATAAGTAGAGGAATGCTCTACCAGTAGCGCACCCAGGATCTCTACCAGGGGGGGGGGAGGTTCAATTTTTCACGAAGGGCCGTGCATGCCACTATACAGTTGTTGCGTGTGTAAAAAAAAGTAAATAAAATGCCAAATAATAGTTAAATCAATGATGATGATTATTTTTATTATTTTTTCGGCATTTTGCAGAGACATTAGCGCCACATTCTTCTAGGACATAGGAGAAGTTACGGAGTGGGATGGGGTTAGGTCGGCCTCAGGGGGGGGGTTACAACACCCGAACCCCTCCCCCCCCCCCCCTGTCGGTGCGCCACTGCTACGCTCGTTCGCGATCGGTTACGACGGGAGCCGGCGGACGATGCTCAAGGCAGGAACAGGCACATAACTGTGCTCGCAAAACATTTGTAGGCTCTTGTGCACACTTGAATGTATCAGCGTGTTCGGTGTCGCGATCGGCGCGCTTGATACGCGTCAGCCACAAACTGCGCTGCCTCGGGATTTTAGCTGCTTCGTGCGGCCGCATTGACTGTGTGAGTCTTTTGGCACGTGAAAAAGGTTTGTGTTCTTTCACACTCGTCTCTTCATTGCTCTCCTGCGATTCGAGAACTCAAATACCGCGGCTAACGAGAGCGAGTACAGAAACGCATACGCGTCCGCACTTTCACTGCCGCGGCTGGTCCTCCACGATGGCGAAACGGTATCCCGCAGCGCCTGGTCGTGACGTAGGTGCAAGGCATGTATACGATGATGGTACTAACGTCCTTCTTCTGGTTCTGGCCTATAAAAAAGGGAAGAAAAAAACAAACTTGGAGGAGGGAGGAGGAGAAAGGAATAGGAAAGGCAGGGAGGTTAACCTGGGCTGAGCCCGGTAGGCTACCCTGCGCTGGGGAAGGGGGAGCAGCTAGAAAACATGTGGCTTGGCTGTTTACAGGCCCGGATGATAGTGAATAAGTTTTGATTTTTAAAGGTTAAACGTTGTTTTATTCTTTTTCATGATGAATACAAACAAGGTATCGAACAACGTAAGACCATATTTCTGTAATTCGTAGAACTCCTCGCGATCGGCCGTTTACGGCGATCGGCTGGTTAAGGCCTGCACAACCATTGTGGTGCTAGGAACCCCGGCCATAGCGTTTGCATCACAAGTAATCTCGTAATTCGCGAACGTTCAGAAGTTTGCGGATCTAGTGCAATTCTCTTGGGTGTCTCTATATATTTGTAATTTTTCATACCATTCTACAGCCTGGTGTAATAGATTCACTAATGTTTCTTGAAGTGAAGAAATAAGTTATAGTCTATGTAAGAAATGCCGTGAAGAAAGTACAAACTGCTCAACAGAAGCAAGTTTCATACGTGAGCACGTGTTTCATAATCGGCGCTCCACTGCTGACTGCAGTCCCTCTATTGTCCTGCCAAGGCATCCAGACAGAATCGCGTTTCGTTGGGAGTAATACTATCCCTAAAGTATTGAGACTTGCGTTAAGAAAAACTCATTAGCTGACGTTCCTATGGGTACATATAAAATGGCATGTGTCAACAGCGAAGGTAAACACAAGTGTCCGCCTGTCACACACTTCATGCAGTATAGAGAGCAAATTTAATGTGGCGTCGACTACAAGTGCAGTAACGAAACAATACGTTCCACAACCTAAAACATGTAACGTTGTTACGACAGTTATCAGAATGCTCGTTAACAAATGAGTCGCCACACCGCGCACCTGGCCGGAGTTTTGATGTGTGACGTGTTCTCGCAAGAGAATGCCCTGGCGAAATTTATCGTCTGCGATGCCTCCAAGTCGCCGCGCTGCGGATCGTCTCCGGAGCACGTGAGGAGGCACGAGCCCACGAACACCTCACGAGTCTCGGAGCGATCCCTCGCAATCCTAGAAAACGCTGTCACGGTGGGCCTCGACAAGTCTGCAAGTTGCGACGGGTACCCGTTTGAGTTGCGGTTCAAGCGCAGGCACCGGCTCAGGTCGTCCACGTGTCTCACCCTACCACATCTTCCGGTTCAGGCGGATTGATGAGGCTCGTCAGGATCTGCAACAGGGCACGCACAAATGCCACGCCCAGAAAGCCGTAGTTGCTCGGGCGGCTAGTAGCGGAGCCTGTGCTCGTGGCCAGAGGCTATGCCTTGGTACAGTGGTCTCTGCCGTCCACGTGGCCTGGCCTTACGTCCAGAGCGGCGCCCGTCCAGTGCCATAGGAGGCGTCAGGTTTGGAGCAGCGGCCCCGTCGGCACCGTAGCTACACCGCAGCGACGCCGCACGTCCACACGACCGCCAGCGAGCGAGTGAAACACCGTGAGTGGTGCGCCTGTGTGGACGCAGGGAGGGAACGTTCTGCGTTGAAGAAACCCTTTGTACGCCGTGAACAATTTAAATGTCACTGGCGCGAACCTAGTACTTGTTTGTGTGTAGATCAGCCTGCTGTCATAAATGTTTTGTGCTTGTCTGCGCCTCGTCCCGTTTTTGTCTGAGTACCTGGGCCCACGAACCATCACAGCTGGGGAGGCCCGAATGATGTTGTTCTTATTATTACCAGTACCTCCGTCGATTTATAGGACTATCGAAACAACTTACCCGAACTCCCCTTTTCAGGGGTAAGGTGTAAGCCTTGGTAGAAGCGCATTTTTCGGCACTTCTGAAAAATCCTAAAGAACACTGGGGAGGCACGCATGGTATTGTTCTTATAATTATCAATACCTCCGTCGATTCATGCGACGATTGAGACGATCGAGATCGAGACAACTATTTATACGGCGACGGAGACCTTTTCACAGGTAAGATTACTGGCTTACTTACCCGATGTCCCCTACTTTGCCAGAAGAACCCTTTTCGGGCTTCTTGAAAAATGTCAAGGAACGCTCTGGAAAGACCCGGCTGTGTTGCTTCCTGTTATCGTTAGTACCTACTGTCGACTTATACGACAATCGAGAAACCTTACCCAACCTCCCATTTTTCCAGCCTTGGCAGACGAAGCCTTTTGCGAGCCTTTACAGAAGCTTCCCATAGCCATAGTTGTCATGCGTGGAATCTGCCGTATTTCGGAGGTAATTCTATAGCTTGGGGCCAGTACTTTTTTTTTCTGTATACGGTGGTCCTTATAAATAATTGCCGTATTTAACTGCCCAGATAACATCTTACGCTTGCTCAGGGAGTATTTATGCATTTTAGGTGTATTGAGGGCCCTTCGTTGTCAGCTATGGAAGACCTTTATCCCTCGATGCTCTTTATCACAGTGGGTAGCTATCTTCAGTGTGGTGTGGGGACGGCGTGCGGTCGGTCTAGGGTGATGGTTTTTAATAGCGCAAGTTGAGGGCTATTGAGCGGATTTGAGCGGAACACAGAATTGAGCGTATTTGTTTTGTTCGCAAAATCGGGGATGGATATTTGTGGTGTGGATTGTAAGTTCTCTCTTGTAGCTTTGACAGCTTGGCGCGAATTGGACGCGGAATCAACTTTTTGATATCCATGGCGTCGAAATATTTATACACTGATTTTTCAGATGCTACACAGGGTAGCAGTGAAATGCTTTTGGAAGGGAATGCCGTCAGGTACAGAGGGGAAAACGCTATGTGGGTGCGTGTTAGGAGGCGTAATAGTCTACATTGAACTGGTGTTTTCAGGGTAAATTAAGAGATGGTGAAACCCGTTGCCGATAGGTGGACACTGAAGGTCTTCCGCAAATACGTGAAGCGACTGCCGTTATCGGTCTCGTTAGTGACCGATATCTCGGTCACTAACCACATTGATGTCTCGATAGCGGCTGGGGGCCGAATTCACAAGTACTTTCTTTCCTAAGCGCTGTTTTTAGAAGCCGCTTTCCCTATTTATATGCCCAGTGTCTGGAATGTATAGAATTGGTCGTGTGAATAAATCGAGAGAAGAATGGTTTTAATTTCTGGTCTAGGGCTAGACAGGAATGGAGCCAGGAGATCTCCCCCGTGGGGTAGCTGCAACGAGAGGTCCTTGAGGAGAGCAAGTCGCCGCAGAGAAAAGATATATACGGTTTCTGCGACTCAAGTAAAGGCGACAGAACGGAGCTGGCCGAAATATCGGTAGAACCGGCTCGGATCGCATTACCATAAGATATTACGTAGGCACATCAGGAACATTGTGGCAGAGGCGGGACGTAGACGAAAAATGATTATTTGAAAGCGTAGTTTCGGTACGCGACAAGGTGGTACGCGACAAGGCAAGCGGCCCACGTGCACACGTCGTCTTTCTTATTTCGGGGTGCACCGCGCCCACGTTTCTATCACGTCGTAATAATATATGCCACCCGGTTGAAGAGTGCAACCACACATTTGCAAATAAAAATTCGACACATTTAAAGTTATAACTTCTGATTGTACTGGGAGTAGCGGGCACAGGGGTTAAAAATAGAGAAGAAAAAAGTCGACCAACTATGATTGCAGCCCCTCTTGTGGTTAGCCCTTGGTATCCCCGTTTGACAAATAGACAGGGCTATAAACATTTTTATTGACACGTAGTTCTGCGTATGTTGTACTTCCAGTGTTACTTCTAGCATAAAATGTATATAGACCACGTCGGCGACGGCGATCAACACAGGCGACGCTTACGGCCGAAGTTCTCAAGTGCCAATACATTAGGTGTAGCAATTAACGGGAAAACGAAAATGATTCAGTTTCATTTAACAAGACCTTTAATGACCGGGAATGAGGAGAGTGTTTTTTTTTTTTCACTAACTGGACGATTGCGCCGATGTCATGTAAATAATGTGCAACTATATACATAGCCGGCGAAAGGAACACAAGGCTATACTGGCCTTCACCTGGAACCTCAGCGGCGCCGATACACCAGCTGCACGCTTCCGCTCCTTAACAGTAAGCGTGCTGCGCAAGACGCCGAGTCGTTCTCCCACAGGGCGTGAAGTTCTATATTCCAGTGGCGCCCCCCCCTGAGGCCAACCTAACCCCCTCCCACTCCGTAACTGCTCCTATGTCATAGAAGAATGTGGCGCTATAATGTCTCTGCAAAACGCCGAAAAACTAATAAAATAATCATCATCATTGATGTTACTATTATTTGGCATTTTATTTACTTTTTTTACACAAGCAACAACTGTGTAATCGCATGCCCGGCCCTTCGTGAAAAATTGAACCCCCCCCCCCCCCGCCCGGTAGAGATCCCGGGTGCGCTACTGCTATATTCAATCAATCAATCGATCAATGTTTCATTTCTGTTTTTCCGTGTACAACGACAAAACGAAAATACTCTAATGAGCCGAAACAATATGCAGTGGCATAGAATGAAGAGGCGCTGCGCTAACGCACGTTCTTGTATGTTACGTGCACTGATAAATGACGGTTGGGAGCCAGCATGTCCGTCAGTATCCCCTGGACTTGAAGTAGTGCTCGTTCACAGTGAAGCAGAGGTGCGTCGCGTGTATGGCGCCGGTCGCCATAGCCACCGCCTGAAGAAGATCAACAAGAGCAGAGATCGAAATTATACAGGGCGTCCCAAATATGAAGACAGATGATTTGTGAGTGTTAATGGTTTTGTATGAAAAAAAAAAACCGGGTAGGTATTGTTGATATGATGCGAGAAGACGGAACATCAGAGATTTGCATTGTTTGCATCAGAGATTTGCGTGCACAGGCAGGTTGGAATGGGAATACTGAACATATATGGTTCTCAGACGATTAAACTGAGCTCCACTGCTTTTTCTTGAACGACAAGGTAGCGCAAGCACGGATATTTACTTTACAAAATATCTGAAATATCGAAAATTTTAAATAAGTTTAAAGGACAACACCGGCGATTCTTTAGTGCCCACGGATCTCAGTGAAATATTGAATATATATTATCCTCGATACTGTAATAATATATGCCAAGCCAGGCGGTTGCAAGTTATTTAGTACCTGGACATTAAAAAAAATTTAGCGGATTCCCACGCGGGCCACCCTGTGTTTTCTACGTCATCACCTCCAACGCTGCCTACCCGAGCCAGCGGGCCGTGAAAAGCAAAACGGCCATACTTCAGCGTTCAAATCGTCGCTGTCAAGCTCAGAAAAGCTGGCGTAACTCAATATGTCGGCGGATGACTTCACCACTGTCCTTCTTCTGCAACCAGCTCCATATTTCTGATGGTGGGAAGGCTGTGACGTCATGGCATACGCTGCACGAAGCGTCTACCCGTTTCGGTTTCGGTTTGAACAAGCATTTCAGTCGGTTATTTAAAATTATTGATGCGTTTCAGAGCAGACTGAACCATCCTGGCTGCTACACGACTATCAGTACCATTGGAAAATGTCGACATCAGAACATGGTGAAAAAACCGCCGGAGTTGCCCTAGTTGCCCGAGAAAAACCACGCACATGCCGCTCTCTATCGAGTGAACAAGGCGTCGTTATTTCTGTTGTCTCTGGCACTCAATCAGTACGATATAACTTCTCTAATTCGCATATCGCTCTACTAAGTGTCAATATATCGACTCATGCCCTATTGACAAGCGCAGTCGTTAATTTGTCCAGACCACCTGACGGTATATGTCAAGCAATGGCAGCCAAACATTGGGGATGTAAGGATGTGGTGTTTCCGGTGACGTATGTTGCCAACACATGTTTTTCTGCATATATCAGCATTTCCTTTCTGCCAAGAGAAAAAATGAACCCCGTGACATATCAGAAAACAGTACGTAAGCCTACGTGAAAGAGAACGATGCCTTCGCATTTATTTGAAATGTTAAACCGAAGCACTTATCCAACGCAAAAATTGTGGATACCCGAAGCGGAAAATTATCATTACAACATGAAGGGACATGACGATTGTATAGAGACGATGGTGACATATTTGCAGAGCAAGAACTGTTGGAATAAAATTTATCTTGGCCTTCAAAATAGGTCTCGGTGGGCTCTTACGAACTATATTGTCATAACGATTTGCTTTTGCTAACACATAGATTCAAGGTTGTTACATTCGGTGATCTGTAAATTCTTACGCAAACTTAGTAAGTGCACTTACGCCTGCGAACTTGTTCACATAACTGGTAAGCAGGTAGATTCCGCTCCCGAGCACGAAGAGCGTGGACGTCATTTGGAACAGCAGGAACTGCGGTTGCATGAGCACGGCGAAACGTAAGAAGCGTTCGTCCCAAAGTTCTTGAAATATATAGTTTGTAGAGCGCTTAAAACTAAGAGGCAGTTAGCGACAAAGTGACAGAGGAGGAGTGAGAGAGAACTTTCAAGAGGTACCGTGAAAGTTCCGCAACATATCCTGGACTTTTGTCTTAAAATGCCAATTCCGGCAAAGGCGCATCTTCCCGTGCCTGTCGCTAACTAACCACGACGGTGGACGCCAAACTAGCATCCTAAATATAACGAATGACGTAAACTGAGCCATTGCCACAGTCCGTACTCACTGACGCTGTCCACAAAGGCCGTTCAAAGGTCATCCTTTGGTTTAGAGATATGCTGATCAGTTACGGCCCGGCGGGCTTAATTACGGCGGATTAAGGGGGAGTGGCAAAATCTGCCAAAGGAATTCTAAATCTCCTACTGCTCCTAAAGTTTCCCAGTTACTTCCATTCAGGAATGGATGCACACACGTGTTCCTCTTAAAGGATCCCTGAAACAGTTTTATGGCACCGTGTCAGCAAATGATCTGCGGCATTCTAAAATCATTCACGCCATAAGTTACGCGAACCACCGTGTATCATTGCAGCTACCGGCTAAATTAGGTTCCCACTCTTTTCGAAAGTGTTTTTCCTCCTCAACTCGGCCGGTCGGCTGGGTCCACACGAGTGACGGCTGCGCCACCTACAGCATTCACACTGAGCGCTTCATTTTTCTATGGCTTCGGAGATCTGGGGCGCGCCATTTTTGGCGATACTTAAGTCAGCACCGCCAGGTGGTACGACTACACCACAATGGTAATGACGTCAGCGGGATCTATAGCCAATCAGATCAGTCGTGCTGCATGCCCATGGCAGCACATACGGGCAAGAGCGGTCGGAAACTGTTTTCGTTGAGTCGCTTCAGTCTTTAGAGATGAGCATTTTTAAAGCATTATAGTAAATTAAGCTCTTAACGTTGTACAACTATACTGGTCTGCTAGTGATCACAAGGACTTCCGCTAAAGACTCAGTGTGCTTGTACAAAATAGTCAGAACAGCTTCAAGGTCCCTTTAAGGTGTCTCTTGAAAACGCTATATCAATTTCCTTTAAACATTCAGAACAATCGCTCTCAATTAGTTATAGAAGGGCCGGTGTAAAGATGGCACAACCCGATTCACTTTTACCTATAGACACAGTCGTACGTATTCGATGGACAAGTAGTTCTACAATATTTTACTGCGCCCTCCGCGTGATCGTCGGCCCCGCGTTTAAGAGTGCGCAGAAAGTGAAAGGCAGCTAACGTACTCACGTAGAAAGTTGCGTGCAGCAGGAAGTAAGTGCTGTCGGACAGCGCAGCCGATAGCAGCATCTGGGCGCAGTAGAGGCCGCCCTGCAGCGAAACGCACTGCACCAGCCACACGGGCCACGACTCCGGCGAGCGAGAAGGCGACAGCGAGCTGTACAGCAGCGACAACAGCGACATGTTCCCAGCCTGCGTCCGCGCGCGCGGAAGAGAGGGATACCGAATGAGCAGGAAACGTGGTCTCCTTAACTGTCATTCGCGCTCGGCACAATAGACGACTTCGGAGCACGTAGAGGATACAAAGTCTTACTAGGGTTGGGGCTTGCGCTAGTTGATTCATGGTTCATGGAATACGTTTTCAAATTTCATAGTGCGACATCGCGTTGTTAAAATTTATCATAATCAATCCTGATAGTGTCACGTAATAATAATAACTGATGAAGTGCCAAAACCACGATATGATTATGAGGCATGCCATATAGGGGAGAGCTCCGGAAATCTTGACTACCTGAGGTTCTTTATATTGTATACGGGGCTCTAACACTTCGCCTGTATCTAAAATACTTGCGCCGCGGCCGTGATATCGTCACGTAGTTGCGACCGAAAAGACTTCAGCAGTCAATGAGTCATATGAGGACTTGTCTATTATTGGGCGTACTTGTGCCGAGCAAAGCAAGACACACAGTACAGTGCTAGCGAAATGCTAGTACAGTCGTCGGTTATATGCGGATGTCACCCACTTGATATCTCCACATCGGGTACGGTAAGTTACACATAAACTGTTGTGATTAGATGCATTTGAGATTGTATTCCGCGATTAGTGTCGTGAAACTGCAACCCTATAACAACATTTGATAAAGTTAGAGAAGGTTCCGACAGTTCCATTACACAATGGTGCACCCTGCGACAAGCGATAACGCGCGTAAAAGCCAGCCAAACCTGGTCAGAGTGGAACATGGTAAACAAGACACGCACGTATCGCTATTGTAGTCACGCCGCCGCACTCATTGCATAGCACAAGTCCCATGTGGTCTACACGGGTAGGTCCTGCTCTCACCATCTCGACGCAGAGGAACCAGTTGTGCGTCTTGGGCACGCTGCTGCCGAACAGGGAGCGCTCCACTTCCGTCACGACGGTCGACACATTTCTCACTGCAAGCACCCGAATAAGTGTGTAGACGTCAGCATGTTGTATATCACGCACATTTTATTGCAGAACGTACACATCATGCCTGCATATGGGTGGTGTCAACAAAAATACAGCAGACCTTCGCCATTATAAGCACTGGAGTGTAAAGTGCCAAAACCACTGTAGGGACACGAGGTACACCGGAGTATTGGGTTCCGGGAATTTAAACCATCCAGGTACCTCAACGTACATTGATATGGCGCAGTACACGGTCGTCTAGCATTTTCGCCTCCATAGAAAATGTGATCGCCACGGCCGGAAAGAAATTTTGATTACTAATACTTTTGCGAAGATTCATATCAAAAGTAAATGTACAAAACTAGTAATGGAACATTATTGAAAACGTCTTATAATGTACACACAGCGAATTTGACCGAAAATAATTACTGAGAAATAGGTGCTTTCCTCAAACAACCAAGACCTTTAGGAAATGGTTGCCTCTTCCCCTTGAAAAATATATTTGACTACGCGACTGACTGGACAACAGGCTTTGTGAATGATATGCACATCATAACATTTGGTTGAATATATCTCTCTATGTATCATTTGAGACTAAGACTTTTTTTTTTTGCGATTACGTGGAGTCTAGTTCTTTGAAGCTTATGGCTAAATTGAGAGTTTTAGTGACCCAGAAGTCAACAACAATCTTTGAAACACTTTCCTATTATTTTATATGTTTATTTCAATAATCACAACACTAATTAACATGCAGCTTAGAAGGAGGAGGGTGGAACTGACAATAGAAATAGGACGAGAGAATCTGCAGTCAATGACAACGTAAAAAATAAAGGCGTGTTCCACCTATAGGCAGAAACAGCCTAACGCTACGGTCTTCCTGTCAGTGACGGGTATCAATTCTCATGAGCTCATGCCCGCGACGACAGATCCGCGACGTTCAAGTTCAGCCACCAGACGGTATACTTTAGACCAAAATAAACATTTAATTTTGAACAAGCGTATAGCGTTTGTATCATTCGTGTAAGAACACTCAGACCATCCGAGAAGAATGTCATCTGGCGCAGGTGTTCTTACAGAGTTGAAGGGTGTATAGGGGCGTAAACTACGGTCCTACAGGTATAAAACTTGTCACCGTGATTTTTTACGGAATTACACGGTGCGTACACGGTAAACACAATCTGAACGAAGTGACATGATACAGAATTGCAATAAGTGACACGCGATATCGTCAAGGGCATACTAACATCTCATTTGTACGACTCACAGTGAAGAGCTTGCCCGTGTATGACGATTCCGAGCACTTCTTATAAGGATCAGCTGTGCGAAAATCACTTATCAATCCGTACCTAGGTGATTCATATAGGTGCCAAAAAAAATAAATAAAAGACGGCTCTTAATGTTCTTGAACATTTCTAAGTCGCACACAAGGATACGATGTAAAATTGCGAAAGACCGTCGTAATAGCGCTGCAGCTCCCACTTTATAAACTGCCCAGAATTAGGCTGCAGGTCTGACTCTCAATTACTGCACCCGGAGTTTGCTGTAAACTCGTAAGCTAAAAGAAAAGTTCTGTGCTTAAATTTGAGTAGACATTAGGGAAGATTAACCCGAGTTGCCCGACTAGAGGGTCTTCCATTGTTCTCCAGTACCCCAGTGTTGCTTGGACGATCTCTACACAATCGACTGATAAATTTATCAATCAATCAATCAATCAATCAATCAATCAATCAATCAAATTAAATCGTGGCAGTCATTCCCGTGCCCGTTGTCTGCTGTTGCTGTCCGGGCGAGCTGATATACTAATGTGTTCATGGCGATAAGTGCGTAAACACAGCACCGGACAGTGTAGGGAGACACAAACGAGCGCAGACTGAAATTGAAGTTTATTGAAACTGTATATATGTACACATAGAGGGAGCGAAAGGGGAAACAAAGGATAAGTAAACAAGATAAGCAAGCATGAATAGCTTATGTGCCATCTATGTATGAAAGTTCACATTCTAATAGTGATATTGACAGCGAGCTGACGCATATTGCACTGTTTTTCCTAATAAAGAATGCCTCAGCTACTTCCCTTGTTCGTCGGTCACGATGATAATACAAAACCGAGGTGCGCGGAAATTGCAGAACACACCCACACCTTGCACAATGCGCGCCCAGGAGCGGACGAAAGGGCATTATGGTGTTGCTGCAGGCGTTAAACTTATGCAACGCTTTGTCTGCCCAATATATACGTCATCACAGGACAGGAGAATAGACCATGGGGGCGTGAACCATGGCGAGCCTTACATCACTTGCCATTGCAACGTAGTGTATCCTATTCCCCTGTCCTGCGATAACGTATATATTGGGCAGACAAAGCGTTGCATAAGTTTAACGTTTGCAGCAACACCATAATACTCTTTCGACGGCTCCTGGGTTGGACCTGTCCGCGCATTGTGCAAGGTGTGGGTGTGTTCCGGAATTTCCGCGCACCTCGGTTTTGTATTATAATCGTGACCGACGAACGAGGGAAATAGCTGAGGCATTCTTTATTAGGAAAAACAGTGCAATATGCGTCAGTTCACCGTCAATATTGCTATTAAAATGTGAACGTTCATACATAGATGACACATAAGCTATTCATGTTTGTTTATCTTGTTTACTTATCGTATGTTTCCTTTCCCTCCATCTATGTGTACATATATACAGTTTCAGTAAACTTCAGCTTCAGTCTGCGCTCGTTTGTGTCCTCCTACTCTGTCCGGTGCTGTATTTGCGCACTTATGGCCATGAATACATACCGACTGGCCCGATTGTCCACCCTTCTGCATAGTTTTGCTATTTAATGGGCCCACGAGTATTCACGCCGCTGACGCTTTGGACTTGTTTTCGTGAAACACGCTCGGCTTTATTCCGGCATATTTAATCTTATGTGATGTGCTGTGCTTCGAGCCCGAGAGGCGACATCGCTGTATAGGCGTTAAACCCAACATTAGAAACTACGAAGCACCTTAGCGTTGCGGTAACAGAACGCCGTCATTATGGCAGATGTCGGGTAGTAATATTAATTGTGGTTCCGGTAAGGAAAGGATGCAGTTTGTTGCAGCCCTTCCGGGAACATGGCTCCGCATTCGGGGGGGTAGGCAAATAGAAACGAACGAGTAGAAAGAAAAGGAACACCTTACTGAGAGGCTCCGCAGTAATTTTGATGACGCACAGCAGTACAGCAATGATCGCGCACAGCTGTACACGGGCCTCTGCCATTTTCGCCTCCATTGAAAATATGACCATCGCGGTAGGGAATTGAATCTGTGCTCTGCGGGTCAGTAATCAAGCGTCACGACCACCGCAACACCGCTGCGGACTTCCATCGTGTTTTCGTGCACATTAATCCTTTGCATGACTAAGTGAAATATAGGAAATGTGAGCATTAACTATGTGAGTTCTACTTGTATGGTGCAGCATTTAGGGTGACGAGTGGATCGCGTAGCTCAAATTTCCGGTACGAGCTAGAGGTATCTTTAACACCAAGCTCTGTTCAAGCGAATCTCAACGCTTGTGAAACGTCCTCCCGCACAAAGTATTTGAAAACACTGTCACGTCCAGCACTGCCGGCTTCCTCTTAATGGGCTGCGCCGGAGCGCGTACTTGATTCGATACACGTAGCGCATTCGATTCCAGCCCAATAAATGAGAAAATTACAGCGAGAGCCGCCTAGTTGTGCAACTGCAGAGAAAAGTAATAATTGTCCTGAACGGCACTTCATGAAATCCGTAGCGATAACGACAAAGGTCACTTCAACCAAACGAGGAAATTGCTTTAAAGAGGCTAGGCGCACGGTGTAATTATCATTGAAATAACAAAAAACAAAAGAAAAGTGCCACGCGCATGTACATTTTGGACAAATAAGTCTTCAGGGATAATACAACATGATATGGTTGCGCTCTGGGAGGTCACATAGAGCGCTTCGTAAGAAAGTATTAAAGAGACTCTAAAATGAAAAACAAAAAGCTTTCACGTGTTAGTGAATTGCTTTTTCACAACACCAAAATCAGCACTCTTAGGTGAAGATGCATCGTACGCTGGAAAACGGGTAAAATGAAACATGTGGCGACGCCACTTCGAGGTTTCCGCACTAATGCGCGTGACGTCATGGGTATTTGATGGCGCCTGCTAAGGGCTACGGAATTATTTGTCGATAAAGAAAAACATGTACATCTGTTCGCGCACACAGCAAAAAGAGTGTGTTTCAAAACATTAAGGCAATTTGACGAAATCCAAAAAAAAAAAAAAAAACAAGGTTTGTTAAGTAAAAAACACCAAGCTTCTCCGTGAAATTTACTGTGAATGTTTGGAATTCTGTTTTTCTCCTAATATTGAACGAAATAGGATAACGTTAACAACAATAGATTTCCTTAAATATGAATTATCATTGTTCCACTTTGACGTCCCTTTACAAAGGCGTTCTGCAGATACAAATCTACAGAACCATGGAATAGATTGAGGAAGGATCACGTCGACATATTAATATGCCGGCCCAATTAATAAAAATCAGTACATTTAGCCCTGCTGCGTCCCATTCGACTGACTGTTCTGACTGACTGTTCTGACACAAAAGAAAGAAGAAAAAAATCGCCTGATGCAGTTTGAATTTCACTTATTCCGTAACGAACGTTAATCTAGTTCAACTGTAATGTCCCGCTTCTGACTGAAAGCATGAAACTGCGCGAGTGTGTCGAAGCTCATTGTTATTTAATTAAACAGTCATAAACATTTGCGGACAGCGTAGTGAGAAAAGCGCTTCGTAATCACTATGTAGCTTTCGCGCCACTGACAAATGAGCGAGTTCTGTAAAGGCACCATGAAAATGTAAATTGCACCTCTCATTGGGATGTTTTTATAGGCTCTGAGGTGTGTCGTCGACACAACTTCAACTAACGCTTGAGATAACGCTGCGACTTCTAACTCACAGTGATATGCGCGTCCATGCATTGCGGTTAGAAACCTAAGTGAAAAACAAAGCCCCTCTTTGAGAGCATTACCTTCTTGTGGTAAATGCAAAACAACATCGTTCGTTCACTGGGATAAAGAGAACTCCATTGTTTGTGGGCCAAGAATTCGGAACAAGAGTTTGCAGAGTCACCAACCTGTCGCATGAGAGCTATTCATCCTCCACCTTCATATAAACGTTCAGGTAAATCTAGTCGACGAGAACTCGGGAGGGACGTGACATCTCTTCGCCTACTATTTCCACTTTTCTGAAGCGAGTGCTGTAACGATGCTTCAAGTGGTTATGACACTTATCTTAGGCTGGCTTAGTTCACTAAAAAGAACGCATAAAAAACGGTGTACAACCTGGGAAAATTACGTCCATGGCACCCATCGCTTCTCTGTTTACCTGCCCCACTTTCATAGAGACCTACACCCACTGTGTACCTACTGTTTACCCTTTAAGTTCCCGCTATGCACCTGGCATTTGGGTAGAGCTTATAGAGAAATGCATATTATATAGAAAATATGTTCAAACTTTCGAGAACGCATTTCTGAAATGAAAGACGTGATGCATCAACTATTTACCTAGTTCCCTTTTCTTCTTCTCCTCAGTAGACTGGCACATACCCAGGACAGGGGATTAGCCAAGACCGAATGAACTTATAGATTACTTTTATATAGGTGGTTTGACCAAGCATAAACGTAGAACTGATAAAAGTTAATTAAGAATTCTTCGGAGGCTTCAGTTTATCTTAATATTTATTAGTCGCGATGCTCGTGACGGTGGTACATTTTCTTTCGAAATTGAAACACGCACGCACACACACACACACACACACACACACACACACACACACACACACACACACACACACACACACACACACACACACACACACACGCACACACGATGTCAGACGCAGAGGGTGGCTTAATGTCACTTTGTTTTCCGCTCTCTTCTTTTGTTACTTAACGGACATTGAACAATTAGTTATTCGCTGGGACCTCAAACTGGCCGCTTCCCACCGAGATGTGTGTGCGGCACGGTTTCAGATAACCGTCGTCATAGGAACCAGCCTCGTTTATTATTTCATATGTTTCTTGTTGCTTGTGATTCATTTCATTAACTCAGTACGCCTTTGTAAAGATACTTCTAGCTTTTTGGAATACTCGCGGCATCGAAGCAAGTGGACTAGCCAAACTAAGAGAAGAAGCAAACTGACGTCACCACCGTTGCCTGTTGTTTGCGCCCACAACCACTGTGTCATCACTATTATTCTGAACAGGGAATCTAATTTTGACAACCTTTTTTTGACTGAAAGTCGATCCTTGGCTGCCTTCCCCGAAATTAATATCTCGACAAGCGTATTCAACTTACAGAGTAAATGCGTGCGAGGTTCCTACTAATTCGCCATTCTCACCTTTGTCAGCCTTTTTTGACAATGTAATTGAAGTTGTCAAGTAAGGTCATGACATCCCCCGATTGGCCAGACCGGCGTTCGTGAGCGAAGAGACGGTCCAGGGAAGAGAAATGCGAGGCGCAGCAAAACCATCTCCAAGTGAACTTTATTTGGTGTCACCCGATTGCGTTGGTGATATCCTCGAAAGATGCGCGACTCGTAAGGCCACTTTGTTCGATCCAGGCTGACGTGTCAAGTTTCGCAGCCAGTCGTAAGACCGAAAGCTTGCATTTAGTTGTCACTTCATTGGGTGAAGGCACAGCACGGCGTTCGTGCCGTAAGTACACAAAAGTGCTTTCACACAGTCTTGCTCGTTTCCTGGACGCGGAACTTGCGAGCAAACACGCAGATGGCTTAGCGTGAGCAGGTTGCTAGTCCCCTCCTTCAGCAACGTAATCTGGAATGCTGCGCTTGTAGTGTACTCTGCATTGGCAGATCCCTCGGAGACAGGTACCATACGTGGCGCCGTCGCCAATGCACCGTCCGTAGCAGGCCACTGGATCACACGCTTGAGCATTGGTGCTGCCTAACAAGGCAAGCATAAGAACGGCCAACGTAGCCACGCCCACTATCTTCGTCTTGCGAACCATGACAGTGATAAGCGACTGCAGAGAAATGGGAAAAAGTGGTCAGATGCTAACAAATCCTGAAAACACAGCAACATTGTACATTTGAAACGGAAGAACATAGTGCTAAAGAAAAAAAACAAAAAAGAACAATGGACACTGAAGCAAGAGGGACACAGGAGAGGCTCTAAACTTCTACCGACGCTTGTTGGAGCAACACAACATGTATGCACAGAACAGGCAGTAGGTAATCACTGTCGTGATAGAGCACCCAGATAACAAATCGCCAGTCCTCCCTGGGAAAATTCCATCATGTCCACGCACCAAAACAGAACTGCAGCAATGCAACTCAAAGTTGAGGGATGCCATTCTTCCATTATTTTGTATGAGGCAAAAAACTGCGCGCGGGTACTTGCGTGATTTTGCCCGCACAAAACAATGGGAAAGTGGCATGTGTGTGATACTAGGGCTGTTTCCCTCACCGTTGAGTTGCATTGCGGTAGTTCTGCTTTGGTGCCTCCCAGGGAGGACTGGCGATTTGTTATCGGGATGCTCTATCACGAATGTATTTACCTATGCTGATTCTGCGCATAGATGTTGTGTTGCTTCAATAATCGTCAGTGGACAGTTGAGCGCCTGTCCTGTCTTGCTCTTGCTTCAGTGCCCGTCGTTATTTCTTTTTTTTTTTTAACGCTCGGTTTTTTTCGTTTCAAGTATGAACCAACTCACTCAAAGACATGTTCTACTGTTGTTGTTATGTGGGGTTTAACGTCCCAAAACCAGCTCTGATTATGAGAGACGCCGTAGTGGAGGGCTCCGGAAAATTTTGACCACCTGGGGTTCTTTAACGTGCACTGACACCGCACATTACACACGGGCCTCAACATTTCGCCTCCATCGAAATGCAGCCGCCGCAGGCGGGATTCGATCCCACGACCCTCAGATCAGCAGCCGAGTACCATAGCCACTAGACCACCGTGGCGGGGCAAAGACATGTTCTACTAAAACACTGTGTAAAAGAGACAGCCATCGACGGCGTAAGCTTTAGCAGTTTTCGGGCACATGCTTGTCGAATGAAGCCCGCTTAATTTAGGCCGTTCGCTTGAGGCATCTTTGAACACACTGTGACGTCATTTACATTTCCTCGGAAGATTCTGGCTTATGGGGAGGAGGCGGAGATGATCAAGATAACAGGTGTGTTCAAGTGAAGATTAAAGGGTTCTGTTCTGACGATGATAGACTTCTTTTTTCGCTTGGCGTAATTGTTTTGTGCAGAGATCACAGCACTGTCGACGTGCCTGGCAAGCGCACGTTACGAACCCAACCAGTCAATTTGCACGAAGACGTTGATCCTACTCCTTACACTTGGCTGAATGCCGAACAAACTGGCGTAGATAATTTTCTCTATTACTATTTTTCATGACAATAATATGCACAATAGTGGGAATCTGCGAATGTCAATGTTTTTTTTTTTTTGAACTTCGCAGTAATCATCACAAGAAAGGTCACAAATGATGTTGCACACTGCAAATACAGCGTATCTCGCTGTCTCCCACTTGTGCATGACAATTTCCAAGATATGAGACTGACATTGGCGTGGGGGAACTGCTTACGAGAATGTTGTTTTCCAACTCTTCTGTACGTATGTCACTCGGTTCAAACGTACAGAAAGAGAGAGAAAACTTTATCTTTGATGAGCACGTGGTCGCTCCTGCCACTCCCCCGCCCTCCTTCCCCTTTTGCCTATGAAGCAGGCGAGGTGCCTTACTATAAGATAAGGTTTTCGCCAATCATGACGCTGGATATGTCCTGGTCAGCACAGACTACGGAGACCAGGATTATGCGAGTCGAACGTGCAAAGCTTTTGTTTCGTAAGGGGCCCGTGCCATTGGCCAGCTGCGTTTGGTAACGGCATTTCCATTGTCGTGATTAGCGGAAGCTTTATTTTATAGTGACAGTTGAACTGCGAGACGTTCTTGTGAGTGAATACCCTACTTCGCGTATGTAATTAGGCAATGTACGGGCTTGAGCTAAACCAGCCCGTCTAGTGTCAAGGAAGATTCCATGTAATCCATGACAAGATGAAGCTCGCGGCTATCATATAAGAGAACTCAACTTGCTGCTTGGTTAACGTATCATAACACGGAAACGCAGCCTGTATCACAACCAGTTACATATGCTACCTAAGGGGGTCCTTCGACACTTTTTGGAAAAAGTCAGAAAGCGATGCCGAAGAGTCGTAGGGACTCGTGTGAACATTTAAGCCAGATATTACTGCACTTTATTTAACAAATAAAGAAAGTGAGTGTATTTATCTTTAAGAGGGACGAAAAAAAATCAAGAAACGTAGTCGTTGCACTCCGTGACGTCATTTGTTGAAAAGAGAACAGGAGGACGGGCACTTCACAGTTGTGTTTGAAACCAAATTACGGATTCCCTTGTGTGCGCAGTGCAATAATATCTGGCTCACATATTCAGAGGAGGCTCCGCAACTAATCGGCACCCACCGTTCTTTTTTTTTTTTCTGTGTTCAGGAAGTATCGCAGGGCCCCTTTAAGGATGCACCTTTCCTAAACCACGTTTTTCGATGTGCACACGGTATAATGATATACGTTTAAAAAGTCGAAAGTTCATTAACTGCTGTAAAGCTATCGAAAATCTGTACTGCCGTCTATGGGTGACAAAGTGTTTATGCGATGCACAAATCACGAATATGAGCGATTTGGGGGAGTGCGAAGCAGCAAGCACAATCTGTGCCAATGGTGCAAGCGAATTTTACCGCCGTCTACCATCGGCAGCTTTAGGTCAAAGTTGAGTTATACGCCAGGTCCGCACACGTGGATCATTTAAGCAATGACGGAAAAACTATGCTCTCTAGGCCTTCTCTAGGCGCTAGTTGCGGCAACATCGACCCAGCTTCCCTGCTGCGCAGTACGCAACCTTCCTATTTAAAACACAATATAGCACATACAAATGAAATCACTTACCCTAGAGTCCACGCTATGTGCAGTGATGGACAAAACTCGAGCGCTGAGTTCACTGAAAGAAACGCCACTGCGCGCCTCCCTTATATTTCTAACACTGTCTCCGGCACGGTCGCGCGATATACGTAGTCCAAAAGCAGCATCAACACCAAGGGGCGTACAAATATTTCCAAGGGCACTGACTGAGTGAATCTTCGGTATATATGAGCACAAACATGATCTCTTCGTGCGTCCCCACGCAGTTGCAGCATTGCGCGTTGGCCAAGCTGCAGCGGTCTATAGCTTGACGATCAAGGGGCCTTTCCGCCGTAGAGGAATGCGCTTAATTTTCGCCGCAAGCGCTGCCATAATAAGAAAATAAACGCAATATAAGGCGGCAGTATAGCTTCGTGTGGACGCCCTATGGGAAATTCTTAGCGCGTGACGGCAATTAAGAGGACGCCAGGAATGCGTGACCGCTGGCACCGACAGCAGCTGCCGACGAGGTATCGGAGATTCGTCCGAACTGTGTTGAACGTAAACACACACTTCGTGCGTGCTTAGGACCGACGCACGCGCTTGGCATCGGGAATTCTATATGCGGCTGAAATTTAAGACGAGGATTGTACAATCTATGGCGTGACTTAGCGGCACCGAGACTGTAACAAGGATGTGTGTATAAAGAGAAGAAAATTTGAGGTGAAAACGAAAAGGTGACGTGTTGCGGCAGTGAGGAGGTTGGGTTTTCGAGGTGTACGTTATGGCGGGCTTACATGAAAGGACATCGGGAAGCGAGTCGTGCCTACATTTGTGCTTCTTTTTTCTTTAGCTCCCTGTTTTTCGTTTTTTTTTCTTGCCCGTCTCTCTATACAGCTACCGCCCGGGAAAAAAGTGCCAGCATTGCGTCACAAGAAGTACCGACAAAGTACCGTAAAGTTACCGTAAAGTGCAAATTACGAAATACAGTCCACCTGTTTTTAGCCCAAAGCTACGAGGAAATCTCTGAGGGCGGATGATAGTTTTATTTTTTCATAGGCGTTTCATAAGTGTGTTTTTCATAAGTCTTTCACGTTGCGGAATTCCGCAGAAGGCATTGTCATATTTGCGGCCGCGTGCTTCGAGTCGTAGATCGATTGGCCATCGTGCTGCCGATTGGTGTAGCTCAATTTGTTAGTATAGCTCAGCCGCCCCAGACAGGCGTTGATCCCGGATTCGGAGCACGGACAGGGAAGAATTTTCATCAACTAAGAACCCTTAATTTCTGATAAGTCCGCATGGACTTCCATGTAGCTTTACGCTACAAATTGGGTGGATGCTAGCGTTTCTTTCCTAGTGTTACTGCACCTTACGGAATTTTGCATAACTCGTTCACCATACTCTAAATTAACGTAAACAATACTTAAGGTATTATTCATAAACGCTGAAGCACTGCAACACGATATTAAAAGGAAATATCAGCTCAACATCGCGAACTTAAGACAGTTAAAGTTCGGCTCAATACCATGCTTCTTTTAGATATAGATTACGCGGTTGGTTCACTCCTGAGATGTTACACGGATCTCTGAGAGTGCAACAGCCGAACTTCTCTGAATACGCGTAGAACGACGTAGCTAGCGCTAAACGTATTCTTATGCGAAAGATAGCGCTACAAGAAGGCGGCGGCAAGCCTTAGTATTTTTCGATGGAGTCGGAAAACGGTAATGGCTCGTGCACCGTGCAATGCCTAAGCACGCTAAAGAACCCCGGTTGGTCAAAATTTGCGGAGCCCTACACTACAGTTCGCTTCATAATTATATCGTGCTCTTGGCACGTGCCTTTTATAATAATTTCTTGGTTTTCGTACGTCCCAAAACAAGGAGAGACGCCACAGTGAAAAGCTCCGGAAATTTTGGCTGGCTGGGGTCCTTTAACGTGCACTGGCATCGCGCAGCGCTCGGGCCTCCGGCATTTCGCCTCCACCGAAAAGAGGCCGCCGTAGGCGAGATTCGATCCGACTATCAGATCAGTAGCCGAGTGCCACATCCACACATAGACCACCACAGCGGAGTGGTTTTGGTACGTAAAACCCCAGCAGTTCTTATCAGAGCACTAGGTTTACCGATCTTCATACAGCTCTGAAGCGCCTGTTTTTGGGTACTGGGGAAAGGTCATCTCCTTTGCGCGTGACCACAACATCCGAGAGCGTGCCAATGCACTGAAGACGCGTCGCTACTATCTCGAATAACGGAATGAAAGCGCACGGGTATGCAAGCATTTCTTAAACGGCTTTCCGAAATCTGGGGTCCCATTAGCACCACGCGTTCTTGGCACGTCTACTCGTGCAACGTTGAACTTCGCACATGTCAGCCTTTTGTGTAGGGAAGCCCCGCCTCGGTCTTCCGCCTCCTTTACTTTTTACTCTTTCGCCATCAACAAAGATGGAGAAGTTTAAAGAAGTGGAAACAGTGTGGCAGCCTGCCAAGTTTACTATTTGTCTGCGTGCTCGTGAAGGCATTCGCTCAGACGAGAGAACTCCCTCGAGAAGAATTCCTTTTCACGCAAAAACAAAGAAAGCAATATAGATAAAAAAGAATACATGTATGTGTCGCCAGATGCGTTTGCGTCTGAAAGCTTCCCGCTAGCGTGTGTTAGAACGTTACGTCATCATTCCGCAGCGCCGACAGCTCGTGCGAGGCGCACTGCGCGGCCATGCGGCTTCTGAGTGACGTCATTACACATATGGTCATTACACATTGTGACCTGGCGGTTGCTTACGCCTCCGCCAGGTCACAATGGCAGGCACGAATGTAGGTTGATTGATTGATTCACGAAGGTTTAAAGACCCAGTAAAATTCCAGGGCGGCGGGATGTACTGAGTGCAGTAATATTGTGCTGAAATAAAAGTCACATGCTACCTACTGTTACTACTACTACTACTACTACTAATACTACTACTATTAATAATAATAACAAATAAATATTTTTTACCGCTACACTGCTGTTGTGTTCCGAATGTATAACGTTCATGTATAATGGTACACCCACTCCTGCTTGGGCCCGAATATGGCCTGCAGTACTTGTAAATAAGAAACTACTACTACTACTACTACTACTACTACAACCATAACCACCACCACCAACACTACTACTACTACTTTATAGCGAATCCCCAAGAACTGTTTTCAACCACTTTGAGTTTTTCTTCTTTTCATACGGGCATGTTTTAACGTTTATTTCTTGCAGTATTGTTGTGTTGCCATTTTTGTTATATGTAAGTGCAACTGCACCGATGTATACGCGGGTGAAGGGAGCACCGCCACGCCGCAGTTAAGCGGCTTTTCTTCTTTCTTTTTCTCTTCTCCTCAGCCATGTACTTTCCTTGTGCGTGCGTGTATGAAAGAAAGACTAATGATGGAAATTCAAGTAAATGCAAGATATACTACAATAGAGCACGATCCGATAACCTTTGTATTAGCAGTAGAACGCCATTAGAGAAAAAAAAAAAAACTCTAGCAGAGCGTGGTTTCGATCCACGGACCTCTGGGTTATGGGCCCAGCACGCTTCCACTGCGCCACTCTGCTGTGCTGTAGTTCTTTGTGTAAGAGTGAGTGAAGTTCGGAGTAGTGCATAAACTCTTTTTTTTTTTTTTCAAGTTGTACCAGAGCGTGGCTTTGTTACACGGACATAGCGATTATGAGTCCGTCACGTGCCCACCGCGCGACTATTTCTTTTTTTTTTTATTATTATCATTTGACAACAGTCTTGGTTTAAATCCAGGGTCCCACGGAAACCCGTCTAGTCGAGAAATCACGTGGGAGAAATCAGGGGGGGATCGAGCGCAGACCAGTCGTTAAAAACACACACACAGACGTTTCGGCCCTGTGACGAAGGCCTTGTTCATGACCTTTGAACAATCTTGAGGTCGTGATCAGGGCCCCCGTAGCATGCCGAAATATCTTTGTCATTAACGATTGGTCGGTGTTAGATTTTTTTTTTCTGCTAGCAGACTGGGTTGCTAGTCCCGAGCATGATGCGACTTCAAAAGAGCTTGATCATAATCATACTCATCATCATCATTATTATTAACCCATTTTAAGTCAAGTGCAGAACGAAGGCCTCTCCCAACGATTTCAAATTTGCCCTATCCGGAGCGAGTTGGTTCCGCTTTATGCCCGCGAACTTCTTCATTTCATCGCTCCATCTAACCTTTTGTCTGCCTCTGTTTCGTTTTCCTTCTCTTGGTATACATTCCGTCGCTCTTACTGTCCATCTCTTATCCGTCCTCCGCATGATATGCCCTGCTCGGGTCCACTTTAGCTTCACACACTGAAGCTTATTCATTTAACACTGGTGACCACCAGACTCCTCGTGTGTGACCGGCGTCGCGACACCGGGGGTTGAACAGTGCACTATTTGGGACTTAGATGAGAGTCAGGACTTCAGCATCTTGAAGTCCATGAAGTAAATCTTAGATTCTGATGCCTGCTTTAAAGTTGATGACTACCGACCTTGCTGTGGAACTATTCTCTTTGCCGCCTTGCGCGTACCACTTGTCTATGGTGACTTAAATGACTTTCCCGAACGGAGACAACGCCTTTCACCGTCCATCTTCATCAGGAATACCGTGCAGGAAACAACACAGCGTGAATCTTAGAGTCTGATTGCAGGGGTCAACTACTACGTACCATCGGTCATTTACGCTGTTGCTAGCATCCTCTTCTTCGCTTCGTAACTACAGAAAGTCACTGCGCAAACACGATTCATTTGAAAGCCACCGAGCGCAGCCACGTCAGGGAGCAGCATACAGAGAACTTTTTGTTGAGCTAGTTGGTATGCATTCATATCTGTTGTAAGGCACATAAAAAGTACAGGACACGAGAGAGCGCAGAAGACAAGGTGTCTTGTGTCCTCTCTCAAGGTCTGTCCTTTTTGTTTTTGCGCCTTAAGGCAATTATCAGGGAGTAGCGAAATGTGCGCACGGCCATCTCAGGGGTGTTCCATCTCATATGGCTTGTCCTTAAATGGCCAGCGATAGATCAAATCCCGCGACCTTTGGATTTGCAGTGATGCATCATACCCGCCAGACCACCGCTGCATTCTCCTGAGGGCAGAGTGGGCCAAACGATGTGGTACTCCTGGCAACGAATTTCCGTTCACCTCTTTCCGCAGCCTTGGAGTCCGCTTTACCTGCTCCTTGAGTGCTCTTGAGAAGGACAACCGTACGCTACGGTGGCCGCAAGTCGAATCCATCTCTCTGCACCACTCTGCTGTTCGCTGGTTGTGTTGGTAAATGTGAGCGAAGTACGAAGTAGGACATAAAAGTAAATGTAAAAAAAAATCATAGCCGCGCGTGGTTTCAATTCACGGACCTCTGGGTTACGGGCACAGCACGCTTCCACAACACCACTCTGCTTTCTTCTTCATGATATTTAATACATTATAATTCAACAAAGCGATCAAAGCTAGCCAACGACGCCTCAATAAGCGTACAACAAGCAATGCACTAAACCAACTTGGCAACAACTCAAAAAAAAAAAAAACTCCAATACACTTCATGATCATTGGATACCAGTCCGGCTGGAATTGTTTCTGGTCGTAAAGGTCTATTATATCTAAAAGACTTTCAGAGCGCCACTCTGCTATGCGCTGGTTATGTTGGTAAATGTGAGCAAAGTACGAAGTAGTGTATAACACACACACACACACACACACACACACACACACACACACACACACGCACAGAGAGAGAGAGAGAGAGAGAACTTGTTGTTGGGCTAGTTGGTAGAACATATCTAAACCTTATTTTGAGCGCAACCACACGACACACCCACACACACACACCCACACACCCAGGCATCAACCACGCACAGCGCTCACTTCCAACTGATTTGTTCAACGCACTAAGGCTGAATATATACATGTGGCACATGCGCGCATACATCATATGAAGCCAACACAACCAAACAACATATACATTTTCTTCTTGCTCTTTCCATCTTATAGTCTTGATCTTATGAACTGCATTTCACTAGGAAACAGAGATAGCGACGGGGTGCTTACACAGTGGTCCTTATCTTTTTCAATGTAGAAAGCCTCTAACACTTCACGTGCAGTTTTTCTTTTGCTTCTGCCCAGAATCTTAGTCTCGGTGAATCCTGCGTCACAGCCACACATTATACAATGCGCAACCAGGTGCGCATACTTATCATCTCGTTTTATTAATTTTTGGGCGTGTTCCCTTAACCGGTCATTAACACACCTTTCGGTTTGACCGATGTACACCTTGCCGCAGGATAGGGGTATCGAGTACACGACCCCCGTGGAACACTTTTTAAGAAAAGGCCTCTCATGCTTCTCGCAGTCGCGCTTTTTGCTCACGCAAATACGTTGGCACAACTTCCCAATTTTCTCGGGCGCCGAAAAGACCATCGGTACACCGTGCCTACCCGCGACTTTCTTGAAATTGTGCGAGAGTTTATGGATATATGGCACAACTTGTGGCCTAATCCTTGAGGGCTGGGTAGCAGACGACGCTTCCCTTGTTCCACGTTTTAACTTCTGCAGCAGTGATTCAACAACGGCTGTGATGACCGATCGAGGGAAGCCTGCAGCCTCTAATCGGCTAACCTGATTGCGAAAACTAAGTTCCATGCTGTGTGGGCAGGACCTCCTCAGCGCCGATTCCAAGCAGAGAGAGGCTACGCCCCTCTTGACAATCTTTGAGTGGGCAGAGTTGTACGGCAACAGCTCCTTCTTAACACGAGGATGATAAAACCAGCAAAAGTGCTCATCGTTCCAAGTGAGGCTCAAATCTAAAAATTGCAGACAAGCTTCTTGTGGTATTTCGACCGTGAAAGATAGGCCTCGTCCTAGTCTTTTAAAGACGTTTAAAATAGCTTCAGGGGATGTAAGGTCTCCCTGTAAAAGAATTAAAAAATCGTCTACGTATCTAAAAACTTTATCCAAAAACAGGTATGACAACAAAGCAACCTTCTTTGTCTGCTAGCATTAATTTTAATTTGTTGTCTTTGAAATGCGACACAACGTTATTTTATCTTTTATCTTTAGGTCGACCAAGAGCCTGCGGTGCACATTTTAAAAAACAGTCCATACCATCTTGCAGGCATCTGTCACGATCTTGACTGGCCTTCGCGGACACGTCCCTGTTCAATCCCACAAGATCATGGGCAGACAGGCTAGGCGGCAAAGCAAACTTAGGTCCCTTCTGGAGCCATCTCTCGACCTCTGCCGGAATGTAGGCGTCCTCGAGCACAACGATGCGCCTCCGCTATTCTCTCATTTGCTTTCCACATACCTTGAGTAGTGGGGTCAGGACCTGTTTCCACCTTGCTTCCGTGAGTTCGCCCACATGCAGCCTCAGCCTTTGAAGAGATTCAGCAGCCAGCCATTGTGGAAACAGACTGTAGTGGACCACGCGAAGCCTAGTCGTGGAACAACCGCACCTGACGCCATAATTCCGCCTTGAGAATCTTGCACACTCTTTTGACGTGCCTCCAGGAAGGTCGTATAATTCCGAATAAGGCACACACTTCGTCAGGGGTAATGCCCTTGCGTATGCAGAAGGCGCACTTCCTTGCTTGGCAGGTGGCCTCGATGATGTTGCGCACAAGTCCATCAGTAAACGACACAAAAAAGAACGGGGAACACGACAGGCCCACTGTACTAGAAATGTACTCTAAAAGAACTTGTTGTTGGGCTTGTTGGTAGAACATATCTAAACCTTATTTTGAGCGCAACCACACGACACACCCACACACACACACGCACCCACACACCCAGGCATCAACCACGCACAGCGCTCACTTCCAACTGATTTATTCAACGCACTAAGGCTGAATATATACATGTGGCACATGCGCGCATACATCCTATGAACGTATTTGCGTATTGCCAACGTATTTGCGTGAGCAAAAAGCGCGACTGCGAGAAGAATCATGAGAGGCCTTTTCTTAAAAAGTGTTCCACGGGGGTCGTGTACTCGATACCCCTATCCTGCGGCAAGGTGTACATCGGTCAAACCGAAAGGTGTGTTAATGACCGGTTAAGGGAACACGCCCAAAAATTAATAAAACGAGATGATAAGTATGCGCACCTGGTTGCGCATTGTATAATGTGTGGCTGTGACGCAGGATTCACCGAGACTAAGATTCTGGGCAGAAGCAAAAGAAAAACTGCACGTGAAGTGTTAGAGGCTTTCTACATTGAAAAAGATAAGGACCACTGTGTAAGCACCCCGTCGCTATCTCTGTTTCCTAGTGAAATGCAGTTCATAAGATCAAGACTATAAGATGGAAAGAGCAAGAAGAAAATGTATATGTTGTTTGGTTGTGTTGGCTTCATATGATGTATGCGCGCAATATTCAGCCTTAGTGCGTTGAATAAATCAGCTGGAAGTGAGCGCTGTGCGTGGTTGATGCCTGGGTGTGTGGGTGTGTGTGTGTGTGTGTGTGTGTGTGTGTCGTGTGGTTGCGCTCAAAATAAGGTTTAGAGAGAGAGAGAGAGAGAGAGAGAGAAAACTTTAATCCACAAATAGGTCCGGCGATTTGGTCGTGGTAGGGCCACAAGCACCCCAGCCTAGGTGACGGCCTCGAGCCCTTGGACACGGGCGGCTTCCTCGTCGTGCCGGACGGCCCAGAGCTGATCAGCGACGTTTTGGCTGAGCAGGCACGCCTCCCATCGCGCCCCGCGGTCACAGACTGCCATGTCTACCCCGTTCGTAATAAGGGGATCCTGCTGTGCGCTCCCTGTGCATTCCCACAGCATATGCTGCAGCGTCGCTCTGCCTCCGCACACTTTACACGTGTCAGACGTATAAATTTCTGGGTAGCAGAGGCGAACGGGTTTGGATATGTGTGTGTCTGTAGTTGTCTCCAGGCAACCGCCTGTTTCTTGTTTAGTTTAACTTTAGTACAACAGTGAAGCTTAAAAAATTATAGCAGAGCGTGGTTTCTATCCACGGACCTCTGGGTTATGGGCCCAGCGCGCTTCCACTGCGCCACTCTGCTTTGTTTTTCTTTATTACATAGAAATGAAAACTGAAGTAATATTACGGGGCGAGAATGTTTACCCACTCAAAACTCGCGCGAACACACACATGCCTCCAACAGGTTCATCAAGTCAGGCGGAAGTTCTTGTGCCGCATACACACTTCTTACATGAGCCACGGTTTCACAGTAAAATGATCTAGTAAAACTCGGGTTTTCATCATGGCGATCACACAGTCTCCATCTCCATAGGCTGTATAAACCAAGCACTATGAACATGTCATAGGGAGGAACGGCAATCGTTTTAAACGGTAGAAATCTAATTGTGTACGGAGTGATGTCCTTTTTAAGAGTTCGCTGGAGAATGTCCCAAAAAAATGTTGCATCCGTACAATCAATAAAACAGTGATTATTTGTTTCTGCACTTGGACAGGGTCGGCAGTTCGTGGACCACGGCACGAAGCAGCCCTTCGCGTTCAAACAGGTTTTAGAAACATTTTAGAAACCCTCCTTAGCACATTTTGATTATGCCGATTTAGATAAGGTGTCCGAAACAAAGAATCTGGGAAAATCGAGTCCACCAGTGCAGCAGAAATCGCTTTTCGGCTCGCGGTGAAAATACACTCCAGGCTAAACCTAATTTTCAGGAAAAGAAATGAGTCAACGACTTGCTTGAGAAAGCCCCAAGGAGCCTGTGAAATACCTGCGGCATCTGATGACACTGCTATGCTAGGAAGGCAATGAACTAATCGGACCTGTAGCACTTCGCGCAAACATGGATGGTCGCTTTCTCGAAAGAAAAATAAGCGAGAAACAATTTTCCTGACAAAGAGATGGACCAATCCGAGACCATCTCGTTCAAGTGCGAGGAACAAGAATATCGCGCCGCGTCGCTTCACGATCCGAGCTCCAAAAAAAATGTTGCGAATATGCTATGCAGTGCATGAGTGCGGAGTCGTGAGCAGTGCAGTACTTGAGGGACATGCATGCGACGGGAAACTAAAACCACGTTGCAAACTTCAGCGCGACTGAGCAATGACAATTTGCACCCTTGCCCCGAGTTAACATTACTTTGCAGCTTCGTAACTTCTCCCGACCAATGACTGTGGCTATTCCTATACTGTGAGAGAAGGACACCTAAATAAAGTAGATCTCTTTTCCGTTGAATGCCTGCAGAGTGTGACGGCATTGTCCACGCCAAAAAACTGAGCTTTTTTAAATGTTAACGCTAGCTCCAGAAGCCGCACAAAACTCTTCTGTAATTACAAGGGTAGTTCTTACACTCATCTTATCAGCACAGTAAAAAAGGCCACGTCACCTGCATACGCGAGAACCCGGATCTTATTGACGGCAATTTAAAACCTTGAAAATTTTGTTCTTTGAGAATGCTCAAACAGAGTGGTTCTAAATACAGGCAATACAAAAGCTGTGACACAGGACATCCTTGTCACACTGAAGACAAAATCCTGATCGGGATTAGAGAGCGAACCATTCACTATCAGTCTCGTTGAGCTAATATAATAACATATTCTGAGACCTTTCATGAGCTGGGCACCAATATTTATGTTTTAGTATACTAAACAGGAACGCATGATTCACCCTGTTGAACGCCTTAGCTAGATCAACCTGTACCATCGCAACTTACCCATTCTCCTCTGTTACATACTCCAGCACCGATCTCGCAACATGGATGTTTGTCTGAACGCATCGACCTCTGCTGCCACATGTTTGGTGTTCACCTATCACAGACCTTATCACGAATTGTAAACGGTTCGCTAAAACCTTTGCAAAAATTTTGTAATCCACATTGCATAGGAAAATAGGCCTATATCCATCGACATTTTGCAATTGAATTTCCTCATTGCTTTTGGCTATGAGGGCAGCGTGCTCTTCATACATTGTCGCAGGTAGGTACCCAACTTCCAAGGCGTCATGGTACACCTGCAGTAATAAAGGTGACAAGACTAAGCGAAAACACTGATAAAATTCGGCGGCAAGGCCATCCGGGCCTGGCATCTTGCCTCTCGCTAACGAATCTATGCATGCAGTTATCTCACTGATATCAATGTTTTCATTTGCATTATCAAAATCATGCTGATTTAACTATGGTAGCAAAGATATAAAATTTGTAGGCAGAGGCACCTCTATTCAATGGCTCATGACTGCGAAAAATATTTTCATATTGTTCTAAAAAACGCTTGAGTTACTAGAGTAGGCTCATTGACAACGATTCCACCATACTTCATCTCCACGATTTGTTTAGACAGCGCGTGTTGGCGCTCATCGCCTAGAGACTTACTACGAAGTTGACAGACAATGTGTAGGAACGGGTTTTTAACATCCCTCAAGAAAAAAAAAACCCGGTTAACTACCTGTCTTAAAAACAAGTGCAATAAACAAAGTCCTCCCTTTCGGAATCGAAGGAACAAATTGGTTCGACTTGACCTCTCCCAAGTCGATGCCCACACAAAGACTGCGAACACCCGATGGATTTTCTGGATGTTCACTCTAGAGCAATGCAAAACTTGCAAAACATACCAAAGCTTGCTCACTAAAAGATATTACAAATAGTTGCTCTGGAAAAGATAGACCAATTCCAGCCATTCCATTTGTTTACTTTGTCCCGCAGTTTTTCCGCTTCCCTCCTCCAGTACGCTTCACTGTCTCTGTAGCACTGGAGAGGAGCACCCAAATATTTAACCGGAGTCGTAACGAAACTCACCTTTTCATAGGAGTCAGGCGTTTCCGGCCACTCTCCATGCAAGAACCTCAAACACTTGCCCCAGTTTACCACGCTGCCGCTCAGAGCACAGAAACCTTTAACACATTTCACAGCCTGTGTTATACGAGTCGGCACAAAACACAGCAATATCATCTGCGTAAGCCAGCAAACGGACTTCAGCTTCATGCAGTTTAAACCCGCGTATAGAGTCATGCTCAATGACCCTCAAACAAAAAGGCTCTATATACAGACAAAATAACAGTGGCGAGAGAGGGCAGCCCTGAAGCACAGATCGCTTGACTTGGATGCATTCCCCCAACGCCTTGTTCACAATTAGCCGCGTTGAACAGTCTCGGTACGCCATGGCAACCCCTTCTCTAATTATTTTACCAAGATTCACACGATCTAGAATACACAATAGAATTTGATGAGGCACCCTGTCGAACGCTTTCTCTAGATCGGTTTGAAGCATTGCTACTCGGGCACCTACTGCGTCGCAACATTCAAGAATGCTCTGCGCTATTGAAGATCGTTCGGCCCTTACTGCCACGTGTTTGATGCGGCTCCACAAGCTCTGTAATGACTGTGTGCACTGCGCCACTCTGCTGTGCGTTGCCTGGTTGAATAAGAGTGAAACAGGTGCTCAGGAGTGTACAAAGGAGTTCAACATTCAAGAATTCAAAAAAAGAAAAGGTAAGTAGCAGAGCGTGGTTTCGATCCACGGACCTCTGGGTTATGGGCCCAGCACGCTTCCACTGCGCCACTCTGCTTTTTCTTAAACCACTTTATTGACACAGCACAAACATAAATAGCACGTAAGAGACCGCTTTTTTTTTTCTTAAACAGCAATGCAGACTAATACAGTATGTCTCGATGGTGGTATTTCTTAAAATTTCTTTAGGTAAACCAGAGGCTGAACCCTGGCTACCCAATCTGGAGCAAACTCTTCGTCTTTTAGTACATCAATATACTGGCCAATACATTCTCGAAAGAGCCCACGTGCTCAGCACGTGTGCTCCACTGCGCCACTCTGCTGCGCGCTGGCTAGGATGGTAAGCGTGAGCAATGAACGAGGTAGTGTATAAACGTAAATTAAAAAAATAAAAGGACAATCGTAGCAGAGCGTGGTTTCGATCCACGGACCTCTGGGTTATGGGCCCAGCACGCTTCCACTGCGCCACTCTGCTGTTCTTTTTCTTTGGTACATGGTATTTATTGGAGTGCGCCAAGAAACTCGCAAAATTTATGAAGTGCTGTTACAGTGACCTAGCGGCAATGATCGCACGAACACTGCAAATAACATTGACAGCGTAAGATACAAATTCACTGACAGAATGCACATAAGTGTCCCAGGGAGAATTCTTCAATATGTGTTGCGCAGCATAGCTGGTATCGGGAGCAGCACCTCACCAAGATGGGTACCATTCAGGCCTGACGTCAAGTTCGTCGTAAATGTTCTTTAGATGCATGGTCGTTTGAAGGCGACGGGTTATTGAAGCAGTGAGAGGTTCTGCGTTGCGGTCTTGCATGCGCGTCTTCCACAAGCTATGCATTCCCATAAGAAAGAACATATCAAATGGCACTTCATCCAGGGATGTCAGCATAAGGTAACGTACAGTACGAGAATTAAAGATAAAAATCTTTCTTTAGAGTTCACTCAAGGATATCCCAGAAGAGAATAGCGTCCTTGCAGTTAATAAAGCAGTATTCTATTGCCTCTGGTACATCACAAAGACGGCAGTCAACTGAAGAAACAAAAATACCTTTCTTGTGTAACGATGCCTTCATAGGCAATGTTTCTGAGTGGAGTTTGTAAAAGAAGTTTTTTGAATTAGGAGAAACGTACATTTGGGAACGCGCTTGAGGATATCGTAGCCTGGAAAGTTGACGTATAAGAACGATAAAATGGAGGGGAAAATAACGCGGATAATAATTCATTATATAGCATTCTGCGCGACACCGTGTACAAATACTCAGTCGAAAAATTGGCTTCAATGAGCCGGACTGCAAAGTACACTCCCTGCATAAATCCCCACAAACACGGACTTAACTTGACGAAACAATTAAATCAGGTAAAGCGTCACCAAGTGTGACCTCCAAGAATGATTGGATTATCGGATAAGAACTGTCACGGAAAAAGAAAAAAGCGCGAGAAGATTTGCCATAAGTTGAGATGCACCAGTCCTAAACCCACCCTCTTTCACTGGTCTGGATATGTTGTCACGTGGCATGGGTTAAAAAGTGGAAGGCCATTCAAAAGTAGCAAAAATCCGATGAAAGCGCTGTATGTAAAACCGAGCGCAACGAATTATTTGTAACACCTAGTAAAGCTCTGCTGCTAAAATTGTGTTGCAGGCTTCAGCTCTCCCAAAGATTTAAAGGCGGTGTGGAAATGTACAGTCAACAGCAAAAGGTTTGAGGGATCCGAAATTTGGGAGAAACCTATTGTAAATAAAAAAAAAATGTAGCAGAGCGTGGTTTCGATCCACGGACCTCTGGGTTATGGGCCCAGCACGCTTCCACTGCGCCACTCTGCTGGACGAAAATGAGCAAAATAAAGGCTCTGAAGTAGTTGCCTACAAAGCTGACCGGTCTCGCAAATACGAGGGGTATTTTGCTGCTCGGCTTTCTCTTTCTTAATTTGCACTCTGTACATGCAGTACAATAAGAACCGGTTTCCGTAATTACGTGCACGGACAATCATCTTGCTACTGAGCGCTGCAATTAATCTAGGCGACCGAAAGTGTATATATTATAGACTCATTAATGCACCAGTAGCTACATCAAATAGTCCTCGTGTTGGGGCAACTTATAACTAATTTCATCAGCTGTATTGAAATCATGTGTGCGAAGATCTTAAATCTATTTTACAAGGGAAGAAAAATTTTGGTAGGCAAGTCAGTCATGTGTATGACACGCAGCGAAGACGATGTTTGCATGGCTTTACCTTTTGAGAACGTTGGCTGTTGCTTCATGTATTTTGCTGTTTTATTTTTATGTATTTTTGTATTCATTTACTTTTACTCGTTATTTCTTTATAACTGGCCTTTTTATATTGAGAATCTTGTTTCTGTATCGTTTATTCCGTTCTCAAATATTCCATATTCGGCTATAGCGCTGTCATCCAATGTTCACGGGCAGCTAATATAATCCATAACGTGAACAGCTTCTCTGATTGCTAATTGACATTAAGTCTCTGATTATTAAGTGACACGAAACCGCCTCGGAATGAAATCTTAAATCGTGCCCCCGTTGTGAGAATGGAATTAAGGAGGAACGAGCCTTAACACCACATCCGCAAACACAACAGATTTTCTGTCCTTTAATAATTACAAACACCGCGTTTAATGCAAAATTACCAGTAATTCTATTTATTTAATATTTCTCCCTACAGGCGAGCCTATGTTGGCGCAGCTGCTTTATGCGCATGGCCGGCTTCGAATTATTGCGGATATGCTGCGAAAAAATTCGTAATGAAGCGTTTATGAACATTTGCAGCCGTTTTTGGTGCCCAGGTATGCGCGAATGTATGATGCCATAACTTCATATTTGAAACTCGAATGATATCGTAAGCACGGCCGGTTATGAAGACGAAAGCCTTATACGCCTTGTTTTGAGGTGACGTTAAAAGAGTGGTTCCACAAATTTAAAGGTTCTCTACAATAAAAAATAAGTAATTAACTTAGTTATTATCCCAGAAGCATATATTATATACGAGTCTGTAGGTAAATTCACGAGGAATAAAAATCTTAAATAACGGTCCGTGATAGCCATTAAATTAAGTACGATAATGACCATACGAAGGCGTGAAACAGGATGCAAAGACCATATGAGGCTCAGTTATGCTTTCGCAAACAACGAACTAAATAAATAAATAAATAAATAAATAAATAAATAAATAAATAAATAAATACAGTACACTCACTATGACGTCAGCGACAGCGGTGTTGGTCATGATGATGACGATAATCTTGATACCATCGCCTCGCCAAGGTGGTCTATAGTGGCTAGGCACTAGAGTGCTGCTCGGAGGGTCACGGAATCGCATCCCGGCCGCGGCGGCTGCATTTCGATGGAGGCGGGTTGTTGAGGCCCGTGTGCTGTGCGATGTCAGTCCAGGTTAAAGAACCCCGGGTGGTTGAAATTTCCGGAGATCTCCACTACAGCGTCTCTCATAACCGTATCGAGGTTTTGGGACGTGACATCCGAGAAATCATAAATCTTGATACGCTGATTTTCTTTCACACTTGGCGGTGACCAGTGGTAGCCAAACGATGCGTCATCGTTGTTTTAATAACATAGGTTCATTATGATAATTATTTCTAATCATTATTTTGTTGCCCTACCTAACTATTGTATAATATTGTGCCATAATGTCTGTAGACCTTTTAACCTGCTCCTGTAAAGATCCCTGACGGGATTGAGAGCATTACTAAATAAAAAATAAATAAAAATAGCTCGCGCAAAGCGAAATGTGACGATCAGTGACTGCTGAACGTTGTCTCTCCGGCAGATGTGCTAAAACGTCAAAGCCGAGTCTCGTTGATTTGGCTTATATCCAGAATAGCCATGCAAGGGTGCGAATATATTCAATTACGCGATTGGAAATTCGTGATATAAATAACTCGACGCGCGACTCGTCGACAACGAAAGGACACACACCGGCATTCCCCAGCCATCAAGGGACAGCAAAATAGGTGTCTCAAATCAAATATCACAGTTAATGCTTGGCAGTATAGTCCTAAAGGAATGACAAAGGAGGAAGTCAAATAACTTTTCCGACGTTACGGAACGGCTGCTGTCAGCAAGTCATGTGATAAGGGACCGGAGAAATTTTATCATTAAGTATATTACGATCAGGAGACCGGGTGACACCTCTATTGTTTTTTTCCATCGTGTAAGCTTCTTTCCCAGTATGATGTATGTATACGTCCGTAACGATCCTCGTTCCATAAATCTGATTCCTGCTTTGTTTCGCGCATTCTGAACGTCCCTCGTTTATACCACGTGGTCGTGATATAACCGTTAAAGATCAAACTTTTTGTTGGGCGAACATGTGCCGAGCAAAGAAAGCAACTCTCACTTTAGGACAAGAGTGGCGAACACTATCATCAGTCGTCGATCACACACACACAAAAAAAAACAAGAAAAGAAAAGGAGGTCAAGGGCGAAATGCGTCCTCTTTTATACATGCGTCATGGAACGCTCCAGCTGTATCACTTACACTCGCGTAGAATCTGGGACGTTCTGGCACATACGCGTCGTGCATGCAAGGTTAGTATCACTTATCATGCATTTCGGATTCGTCATAAACACAATGTTAAAGGTACTTTTTTGCAACACCAACACACTGCCTCGCTCCTTCATACCGGTCACATCATACCCCGTTGTGTATACCTGCTCAGGTACGTTTATGTTCTCAGGCTGTCGACCTCCTAACATTTTTCCAGAGCGGGCAGTCCCGCCACCCCCCTCGCCTTCCCCCTCCTACACCTTACTTTCCGGCCGTTTACACTGAAATCAAATTTTTGCTAATGGAAGGGGTTTTATTGGCCCACTACACTAAGAATTTTTAAGCTAGTGGTTCTGTGGCCCAGTGCCTTCCGAAAGCGCTGGACCACGCAGCCACGCCGGTTGCGCGGTCCGCGCACGTTTTCAGTACTTCCGAAATTTCCAACCATTTTAATGTGCATACCAGTGTAAAATAAGCGAGTATGCAAATATGTAAAATTGATTACAGCTAAAATGAATTAAGGCATTATTAATCAATGTCCTTAAATACTAATCATTAATATAATAATATGCGATGTAAATAAATAATAATCGGCAAATATTGAGAACAAATTAATAATAAACACAACATACAAAGACGACAATAGTTGTCCCCCTCCCTTCGAAAACAAGGGAACTCGAAAGAAAGTGAAACACCACGCAGCGTGCGACGGAACGGTGAATTATATAAGCGTGACACTAAGATATCGGAAGACAGACCGTATACCTGGTCGATGAACAAGCGAAGGTAGCCGATAGCCTACTGACACTCAGGAAACGAACAGACTTGGGCGGACCACTAACATCTGCGTTTTACAATACCCGACACTCTACGGCGCTCAGGCTTGCTAAGGAAAAGGTTGAGAGATAAATGAGAATAACGGGAAGCGCAGAACTTAGAACACAAACCGGAACTGAGAGTCAAGAAGAAGAGAAAGAAAAAAAAAGAGACAAAAAGAAGCATTAATAATAATAATAATATTAATAATAATAATAATAATAATAATAATAATAATAATAATAATAATAATAATAATAATAATAATAATAATGCCTTTTATTTCTTCGAATAAAGCAGTAAATATGGCTAGGCCTGCCAAAGCCAATTGGAGGCTTGAGCGGCAGAGCCTGGCAGACGGGAAACAAAACCGCACGCGTTACATTATTGTAGTGAATGACACAAGAGAGATGATATAACATAATAACATGTGCGCACAATCGCTCCTATTCAGAGAGCAGATTAATAAATAATAATTGACGCTGAGCCGTGCTCCCTACATGTGCTGCTTTCACCAACCGAAGTATTATTATTATTATTATTATTATTATTATTATTATTATTATTATTATTATTATCATTATTATTATTATTATTTCAGTACTGTAGATACGCTCATGCATGTTTCTTTTCGCTCGTAAAAACTGTAGCAAAGCATATGTAGCCTTTTGCCGCAATAGACTGTGAAGCCGATATTCTAAAACGAGTTCTGACAACGCCCTGTCATCAACATGTATACTCAACAATTCTTCATCAACGTAGCAACCATGACTTTCTTCATGGCCCGACAATACAGCCTCTTAACTTTGGCTGCATTTGAAGGTTGAATAATAATAATAATAATAATAATAATAATAATAATAATAATAACAATAATAATAATAATAATAATAATAATAAAATGATGAGGTTTTACTTGCAAAAACGAGCAATGATTATGAGGCATGCCTCGTAGTGTAACGCTCCGGAGTAATTTCGGCCACCTGGGGTCCCTTCCTAATCTATAAATACACAGTTCTTTTTTTTTTTCGTTACCAGCCCCATCGACATGGTCTCACCGTGGAAGGGATTCAATTCCGCGACCTCGACCTTCGTAACCTAGCCGCTAAGCGACCGGAGTGCATCGCGAGTCGTTTCTCGAAGCCTCAGATCACGACGAAATGGGGGTCTCTCTCTCGAGTTTGGCCAAGCGTGCTGCGTCTGTGAGTGTCTGGTTCGACGCAAACCTCTCTATAGGCCGAGATCGGCGCGAAACGTTTGAGAAGTGTTCGCTGGACCTCGGAATGCTTCGCGAGGCGTTACCAGAGGCCTCGGACCATGACGATATAAGGGTGTTCCGCACGTGCCTGAAATTTCTGCCGACAGGCAATGTGCCACAGTTCAGCACGGTGAATGGCTTTGTGTACCACGCCAAGCCAGCACCGTTTACCATAACCACTCAGTACTTCTCAAAAACCTGGAAAATGCGAGGACGACGTAGGTGCCTACAACCTCCGCTATGTCTAGCCTTGCGCCATTAATGCAAACTACGCCCATTTTTTTTTAATAGGCAGGAAAGTACGTACCCTTGATGATATGGGTCAGAGCAAAGCGGTTATACATAGATGCAAGGACACTCCACACAAAACCATAGAGCTGTAAAGGGCACCGCCGCAACGTCTGCCGCAAACTACATCGGGACGACGTATTTACCGCTGTTTAGATGCCTGGTTGTTGAACGGAGTGGTGCTAACAATGGCGCCACACCTCCGTCTTGCGACGCTGGTGTTTGCGTTCACGGCGCTGACTTCACGCTCCATCATACTGGCTGACGACGAACTCGCACTGCTGGCCAGCTTTACACCAGTAAGCGAAAAGATGAGTCACTATTCTTACGCGATTGCTCGCGCCAGGTGCCACGGATATCTTTACAAGCGTACAAGCACTGCTTTTTCTTTTTAATTCGAAGCATTTCTTGGCGAACTTGAGTCACTTTGACCGTATCTATCTATCTATCTATCTATCTATCTATCTATCTATCTATCTATCTATCTATCTATCTATCTATCTATCTATCTATCTATCTATCTATCTAGTCGCCTAGGTCTCGGTGCCCTACCACTCATCTCGTTCACCTGGATACCCCTATATTTGGAAGGTAGGTTATATGTATATGACGAACACGAACGACTGGTCTTTATATCGCTAGAGTGATATAATCGTCACCTACGTCATGCTCAGCGATGCTCCAATCACTTGTGGCTCACAGCAGTAGTGCTTGGCACTCGGAATGCGCCACAGGTGTTTGAATCTTTAAATAGGCATACGAAACACCGGGAATACGGTAAATAGGCATAACAAGCGCCATGACTGCGGGAATTGAACCCGCAACTTTGAGCGGCGCCTCAAGTTTTCTGCACCTCCCCCCCGGGGCACTAGTTCCACGATCAGCCCACACTCTTGTATGTGTTCGCGGTTGAAACACGACGGCCGGCATAAGAGCTCCGCCGCGATCCGCAAGAAAGGAACAGCGTTTATCGCAGGTTGCGATTGAAATGTATACATAGCAAGCACACAAACACATATGCAATTTACCAAGCTTCAGAGTGGTATCGTCACGGGCTCTCGATATGGCAAGCAAGCACGCTAGCACTGGGCTACGGCTGCTTCTCCCGCTCGGTATATTGAGTAGATAAACCTATTGCACCATGCGATGGTCCTTGTGTAACGTGAATTTTACTTCTAATGTGCCGCAAGCACTATCATGGCAATACATATGTCTCGCAACCATTCGGTAGGCTTTTGTGCAACCTTACCCGATCCCTAAGGAATACTTCACTGTACGGCGCTTCTGACAGCATATCAACGCACCGTTTAGTGCATTTTTCTTCGACAAAACAGATGTATGTGCTTTGTACTAACGTGACTTCTAAGGGTACATCGTACCATGAGGTACCATTCAGTCGCCAGGGTGCTGTCGACATTACTGGTTAGCCCACGTTCAGCATACTCATGAGTGGGTGTGTACGCTTTGCGCAAAAACCTTGATCCTACTCGTAACAGTTGGATTGAATGCCAAACAATTCGTCGAGGGCAATTTCCACGCCGGCTGCTTCGCGTGCCACCGATTCTCACAGTGCACGGGATCTGCAGGTTTTTTTTTTTTTGATTACGAAATAAACTGGTATGGTAATCAACGCAAGGTACTTATACGCGTGCTTAGTAGGAAGGTTTAGAATGTTCCCATACGTCAAAGGGGCCCTGGAACGCTTCTTAAGCATAGTTAGAAAACGGCGCCGATCAGTCGGGGAGGCCCTCATGAAGATGCGAGTCAAATGTTGCAGCGCACGCATCAGAGATATCGAAATTATGTTTCAAATAGCAGCTGAAAACCACCTACTCTCCTTTCAACAATTGTCGTTACAACCCTTACAAAAGTGCCTTACATGGCGATATCAGGAATTGGGTGGCTATATATGGCATGTGGCGGTATGTTGCCGTATTTGCCTAGATCGTGATAGAAGCATATGTGGCAGTGAAAGACCAACACGAGGAATGCCATGGAAGGCTCCGATACGTATTGGGCAAATACGGCCCCATACGGAAACGTGCCAAATATAGCCAGATATGCGCATATGGCCACATATGCATATCTGTCTATATATGGCACGTGTCCGTTTGTGAACGGACATGTTTAGTTTACTGCATCATATCCGTTACGGTAGTGACGTATGGGGTTGTGGTGGACCCCGGCATAGAACACTTTCGTGTTATAATCACCTGTAAGTCAGCGCCTGTCGTCGTCGGTTCTCCTGTCTGTGTGGTCTAAAATTCAGCGCTGTCTTCCCTTTCTCTTTCTGTTCCTGGGACAACAGTAGTCGGCTGAAGCTCTACTGGCAGGTCGTCAAGTGTCTTCGTTTCCTCATTAAAGTTGTCTCCTATCTGCAATGCAAATGAAAGGCGAGAAAGGGCACTGGTCTGTCCCTATATCATTGTGCAGTGCGAACTGGTGAGGTACTACGGCTACCCGTGCGAGTTAAGCTACGCCACCACGGACGACGGTTACGAGCTCGAAGTGGATAGAATTCGCCTTGGAAGAGAGCCATGTGCTTCCCCGGGATGTGATAAGAGCGGGCGTCGCCGCCGCCACCCCGTGCTGCTCCTGCCCGCGTTGATGACCGCTTCAGACATGTGGTTTCTCAACTACCCTTGGCAAAGCCCAGGTAAGCTACGCATTTGTCTCGCGGTCTTATCGCGCGCGTCCAGACACGAACGTAGTAAGACAGCGCAGCCGCGTGAGAATCTTTTTCCGTCTGAAGCTAAACCATAATAACGCGATAGATCCTTTCCTAACTGTAAAGCTAGCTTTGCTGCTGCACAGTTTGCCGAACTAATGGCGGCACATTCAACCCTGCAAACTGCGTAAGCATGTGTAGTGTGCTTGGTTTTGGGCAAGTAAAATATAGACTCAGCCCTTATGATATGAATTTGCACAGAGGCCTCAGCATGTGCAATTCGTATAGATTCAACATTTCAAACAAGAGACGAACCGCCATTAGTTGTGCAAATGTGCAGTGCTGAGAACCGCACTTAAGATTTACGAAAAGGGTCCAGAGTTATTGTCGCGCAAGGTCCGGTGTGCGGCGTGGGCGCTGGCCCGTCTGTGGTGGAAAAAAAAAATCGTCCCGAACCACCCCGACCACGCGCAGGTCCTACGCCGTGGCGGAGAGCAATGGTGTCTTAAAACGCGTCAGTAAAATCGTAACTTACGACTTGAAGGCAGTCGCTGCCTATTGGCACTGCTATCGTCTACACACACACATGGTGGCTCGGTCTGTTATTTCAATATACGGGAAAACGTAATTCTGTTACGAGTAAACTTAAATAGGAGCCTCTTTCCCAGCATTTCTCCCATACCAGCAGTGGAGCACTCGACCAGGGCCACCTATATAGAGGAGGCGTTAGCCAGAGTAGGTTAGTTGTGTAAACGTCATCCAGGAAGCGCTCGCTGTTCCCTGTGCGCAATAGCATGGGAAGTGAATTAGGTGCGAACGGGGCCCGATAACGCTATCGCGTTCCACTCTTAAGGACGAAATTTAAGCGTCCAGAGTGCGATTAAAGATAGAACTCATGCCTGCGTTTTAAGTTACAAAAGCCTTCTTGGCTTTAGAGATGAACACTTATTAGGTCTTAACTGTATGTCTGATTCTAAATTTGTTATTTCGCAACGATTGCACCATATAAGCAGATACCTGTTTTGTTGCTGCAAATAAGGCATGAGCATTTATTAGTTACAGTGTGCATTACTGTCGACGCCGCCGCGACGATCGAAGTCCTGTTACGTGTAGAACGACGAATGGCTTCGTTTTCGTAGGTTTCCTTTTCGCCGATGCAGACTTCGACGTGTGGGCCATGAATTCGAGGGAGTCGTACCTGTACTCTGACGACAGGACGCTGTCGAAGCCCGACCCGCACCACTGGCAGTGGAGGCAAGTCTCACTGTTTTCGGTATTGATCGAGCACTTCAAGACGTAAATGTTCCCAGGGGAAGGTGCCCACATCAGCTTCAAAATATACTGCTGACAAGTTATTTCTTTACCTTCCGAAAACAAGACGGACCACCTTGTAAGCAAATAATTACGCCCTATGGGGCCACATTGTACGAAGCACGTTGCGACGTTTGAACATACTTTGCACACATGCACGGTTTCGGACCTTGCATGTGGACATAGGCAATTTCCTAGGTGCTAAATGCAATTTCTTAAAAAGGATACTAACGCCACCATTGTCACTCGTCGTGACGATGTAGGATGCAGTAACCAAACCGTTGAAGATTAAACCTTTATTAAACGGAAAATTAGCATCCCCCCGTATTGTTACACAAGGCTACATGGAAATCCATACGGATTTCTCAGAAATGAAAGCTTCCTACTTGCCCAAAAATTCTTCTTGGTCCGGGTTTCAAACCTGGGACCAACGCCTCTCCGGGGCGCGTGCTCTGCCAGTTGAGCTAACCAGAAAGCTAGTGCTTGACAGCGCGAGGGCGAATCCATCGACAACTCGAAGCACATGGGCGCGAATATATTGCAAATGAGTTCTGCCGAAAACCGCAAGGTGCAGTAACTTTTATGCAAGGGAAACATAGCATCCACCCGTTTTGTAGCACTGGCAAGGCTACAATGAAATCCATAAGGATTTCTCAGAAATGAAAGCTTCCTAGTTGCCGTCCAGGTGCGGAGTTCGAGCCCCAGACCAGCACAAATTTTTACGCAACTAGGAAGCTTCCATTTCTGAGAAATCCGTATGGATTTCCTTGTAGCCTTGCCAGTGCTACAAAACGGGTGGATGCTATGTTTCCCTTTCATAAACGTTACTCCACCTTGCGGGATTCCGCGGAACTCATTTGCCATTAAACCTTTTATTGGGCGATATTGACACGTGCGGTTGTTTTGATTGTTTGCGGGGAGCGCTGTTATCACTTTCTGTTACGCGGAACGCAGGCCGCGTTTATCTTGCATGCGACTTCTATAGAACCGTGTCGACCATTGTTGAAACTTTGCATGCTTGACGCGCACATTTCAGTAACTTCTGGAATTCCATAGATAATGCGAGAACTTGTTATGACGCGGGTATAAAGGCCGACGCATTAAGCCGTTTGTCAGTCTTTCCGTCGACCGACGACTGTTCACGCCGCTGTTGCTGTGAATTGTGATTGGCCTTGTTTTGCTGGGCACAAGTTCGCCCAATAAACAGTTCGCCTGACATCACCTTGTGTCCTGCGTGCTTCGTCTGAAGTGCTGCGTGTGTCACCACCACGTGACAATATTGCGCCTACAAAGATAGCACACTTCGAAACGATATAGCGACGAGTACAATAGTCGATCCTTGATTAAAAAAAAGCTGATCAGCGGCGAAGCGCGTCGTCTTTTACGCAGGCACGGCAGTTCTAGTGTTGCCATTCATGCTCGCGTAGAATTGAGAAAACACTCAAATATGCGCTTCGGGCACGCAGAGTTTGTATAGAACGGTCCACATCATTCGTGAACGAACGTACCATATAAGTGCGGCTTGCTCTTCGCTTCACAAAGAAGTGGTAACGCGATCCCTGCGAGCAAGCCGAAGCAAAGGCATGTGTCATTATTTAGGTGCACTGGCTCTTCATTTATTCCTGCGAAAGTTCATTCAAGTCCCCCAGAAAGGGAAATGTTTGGACAAAGAGTGGATATCTTAGAGCACTCTCTACACTATATGAGAGAGCAGCACCACGTTCTTAACAACAGACTAGTACGGGCTGTGGCGTAGCAAGAAATATTTTCCGGGGGGTGTTATGCGATGCGGCATTGTAAATATGATGCACGAAAGAAAGGTTGAAAGTAGATGGAGAGGCCATTTGTACAGAACCTGTAAAATTTCGTTAGCCATTTTAACACCGAAACATCCCGGCTGGCTACACCCCCGAGTACTGGTACCAGAAGGCTGTCGTCATCGAGATAGATATTGCGGTTAGAGAAAAAGAAGAAAAGAAAGACTAAGGGAGTCCTGAAACGCTTCTGGCGTTTACTACGAACGCACAGAGCTAGTAGCGGAAACATTTCCGATCATTAGTAGACCAATATGAGCGTTTATGCTAAGTGTGATTTGCTACAAGGTTTTCAATACGCGCATCACTAAAAGGGCGAAGCGACTCGACTCGAGGCAGTTCTCAAACTGCCTTGCCCATAGGGTTGCGCCACGGGCACGCATCGTCGCGCTCACGACTGATCTGTTTGGCTAAAGCCTCCAGTGACGTCATGAGTAAATTTTTCTGGTGCGGTATAGTCGCGGTACCGTAGATTGCAGCCTCCCCAGTAACAAGTGCTCGACAGATCTCTGAAGTAGAAAACAGCACGCCGCTTGAATATGGTCATAAAACGGTTTGGATCGGTCGTGGAGGCTTCCGTGAACATGTGAACGGAATATCACTCGCTGTACGCGCCAGGGGGTTCGAAATTTGGTTTCAAATACAGCTGAAAAGCGTCCCTTCTTGTTTCAACAAATGACGTCACTGGATGCACCGACTGCGTCGTCGTTGTTGTTGTTGTTTCCCTCAATTCTGGCACATACCCAACCTGGGGGATGGGCCAAGGTGTCAGAAGTTGAAAAAGTTAAGCCTGAGGTACTATGGAATACCAGTCAGAATCGAATAATTAAGACGAAATCAACAGCGAAGAATACGAATTTATGAAAAGAACCTACCTGAATCAATTATGAATTTTGAAACAGTAGAGCCAACATCCCCGTGGCAATGTCCTAATGACTTTCTCCGTTGCTCTTTAAGAGAAGTGCGCACGTTTTCTTTATTTGTTGCATTCAAAACGAACGAATAAGGGATACCTAATGATCTTCCCCGATCACGAAATCAGCCAATGCTATTTCTGCCTCAAGCGACGTACTCGGTGTTCCCACTGACGTCATTTGTTCAAGAAAGAGCGCGTGCTTTCCGGCTCTGTTTGAAACGGAACAGTGAATTCCCTTTTATGTGCAGTGCAATAACTTATGGCTCACATGTTCACAGGCGCTTGCACTATTGCAGGACCGCTTTAAGACAACTCCGGAGGTTTTTTCATCATGTTCTGGTATCGATGTTTTCCAATGGCACAGATAGTCCTGTAGCAGCCAGGGTAGTTCAGTTTGCTCAGAAACGCACCAATAATTTTAAATAACCGACCGGAAGGCGCGTTCAAACCGAAAGTGAAACGGGGAGGCGCTTCGCACGGCGCATGCGATGACGTCACAGCCTCCGTGCCATCAGAATGTTGCCAGAAAAATGGGATGTCGAAGTCATCCGAAGATGTGTTGAGTTATGCCATCTTTTGAGAACTTGAAAGCGACGATCTGAGCGTTGAAGTATCGTCGTTTTGCTTTTGAAGGCCCGCAGGTTCGGGTGGGCAGCGTTTAAGGTGAGGACGTCAAGAACACAGGGTGGCCCTCAGGGGAATCCGCTAAAAAAATTTTAAAATTCTCTTCCAGGAAAACTATATGACTTGAAACCACTTGGTTTTGCATGTATTATTACAGTACCGAGGAGAATACATGTTGGAAACTTCAGTAAGATCAGTGGACACTGAAAAATCGCCGGAGTTGCCCTTTAAGAAGGTGTTCAAGTGCTGTTATTTTTCTTGTATTTCAAGGTATCGCGACAGCTTTAGATAATCCTCTTGTCCTTTCTACTGATCGCGTGCATTTTCAGTGGTCTCTGTACACATTGTCCTGTCAGCGGGCTCTTCGGTTGCAATACTTGTCCTACTGTCTCAACCAATAAACAGCTGATTTCGCTCCTGGTGATTTAGCTTTGACGAGATTGGACGTCACGACTTGGCTGCCGTCATTGACCATGTGCTCGAGGCAAGCGGAGCACCCAAGGTGACACTGCTCGCCATGTCTCAGGGCGTGACCATAGCTCTAGTGCTGCTTTCGACACGACCCGAGTACAACGACAAAGTAAGTTGCTAAAAGCTAAGTTCAACGTCCCCAAAATGCGCGGCTTTTTTTCTTTCCACCAAATTTTCAGCGACAACAGGCATTTCGAAATTAAAGGGACTGTCTACGGCTCGGAAAATTTCTTAAGATTTTGGTAAATATGGGCAGATCGTGCGTAACATTTACGGGAACGAGCACGCTTTCACCCAACAAAAAAGGAATTGTATTTTTAATTTTGCTCTGAAAGTGGTGCAAAAAACGCCGCTAGCGACACCCAACAACGTGTTCGTCATTTTCCAAGTGTACGAGAACCAGCCCACGCATATCTTACAAGCGTACTTCACCCTATGAGACACCTTTTTATAGCGTGCAAGAGCAATTCGTTCTTCGTTTCGCTGCTTTCGGGGTAGCGCAGGTGGCGCTGCCTTCGAATTCGTCTGCCTGTTCAGGCGCGTAGTACTGCGCTTGTCATGCATGCGGCGCTGCATGTCCGAGGCGCATCAGTGCTCATACTGCTTCTGGTCTGGACGGTTTGCCAGCCGGAATACTCAAAGGCTTTGGCAAGGAAACAAAAGAGCAGCTTGCTGGGTTACTCACCGAGATCATGGAAGGTGCGCCAATCCCAAGGGAGTGGTGCCTAGGCCGCGTGGTGTTTATACCAAAGAAAGGAGGCCTCCATGACCTCATCGAAGACTACCGGCCACTAACTGTAACCAGTGTTCTGTATAGGCTCTTCGCAGGAATTTTGAAACAGTGGATGAGTGGCTGGGCAGAGGCAAAAAATTTGCTGACGGAGATGCAGAATGGCTTTCGTCCAGGACGGAGACTGGAGGATAATTTGTTCGTTCTCACAGAGTGTGTGTCTATTGCCAAGGTGGAGCAGCGATCCCTCCTGTGCTGTTTTCTGGATGTGGAAAAGGCTTACGACCATGTTCCCCACACTTCACTCTTTGAGAGCCTGGCTACAATGAATTTTCCAGCTCCACTGCTATCGATGGTGCAGCGCCTGTACGAAAACAACACTGCCATTGCTGACTTTGGAGGTGTGCAATCCTCACCTGTCAGGGTCACAAGAGGGCTACGTCAGGGCTGCCCACTATCCCCATTGCTGTACATTCTGTATGTGACCACCCTGGAGCGGAAGCTTCTCAATAGTGGGCTTGGTTTTCCGCTGAAGTATAGTACAGGGGGGATAGACGAAAGACGCAGACTACCAGGGCTCACCTTTGCTGACGACCTTGTGTTGATGGCAGAGTCTCATCAGGAGCTTCAGGACCTCATTAACATCTCTCAGGCGGAGATAATGCGCCTTGGGCTCCGCTTCAACTGCAAAAAATCTGCAGTGGTCCCCCTCGCAGGCACATGCGCGGATGGGGTCACACTCAGGCTCGGAGATGAGGTCCTGATGGTATGTACAACATACAGATACCTGGGAGTGGAGCTTTCAAGTGGACCAGAGCTGTATGGCCAACAAGAGCAGCTCCTCCGCCAGAAGGCACTTAGGGCCCAGAGCATCCTCCGTCGACAGTGTCTTTGGGGGTGCAACCGATTCGTGATCGTCCGAGACCTCTGGAAGATCGTGCATGTTCCGGCATTGACGTTCGCGAATGCTGTGCTCTGCCTCTCGGCGGTCACGCGGGACTGGCTTGAGCGCCGACAGCGAGAGGTTGGCCGGATAGCTCTTGGCTGCCATGGTGCGGTGGCGAAAGAAGCTGTGCAGGGGGATGTCGGCTGGTCGAGTTTTGAAGCTCGGGAGGCGGTCAGCAAAATTGCCTACCGTGGCCGCTTGTTGTGCATGCCCCGAAATCGGTGGGCGCGGCGTGTTTTTGACTATCTGTCTGCAACATGCATGCGCACCCCGTGGGTGAGGCGAGTATATCGCATTGAAAGCAAGTTTGGCCTCTTTCGCGCCCCTCTCAGCGCAAACTCCTCCGCAGACTGGACAAAGCAGGCACGGGAACGAGTACGGGAGGAAGAGGAGACACGATGGATGCACAGCATGTCGGAGAAGTCAACGCTAGCTGTGTACCGGTGCCACAAGAACAATATTGGCACAGTACACCTGTACGACAACTCCATTGGAAGCAAGCTGCTATTTGAGGCGAGAGCTGGTGCACTCCGCACACTTGTGCGCCTTAGGACCATCAACGGTGATGTGGATGATGTGCGGTGTCGTGTGTGTGGAGTGCAGGACGAAACCATTGAACATGTGGTGCTAAGGTGTGACGGCATTGGCCCAGTGGTTGCGCAGGGTGTTTCGCTGGAATGTGCTCTGGGCTTCGAGCAGACCCAAGGAGATGATGGTCGGTGTGCTGTAGATAGAGCCGCAGTTACATCGACAAAGAGACGCCTCGAATGCTGGCGAGAAGCAGTTGTGGCAAGACATCCATAACTGCCAAGTCAGCGCGGCGCGTGTTCGTTCTTGTTCCTTGTGTTGGTTTTTCTTCTTTTCTTTTTCCTTTCGTGTTCCTTTTCTTTTGTTGTTCTTCTTTTTACGCATTCTTTTAGTTCCTACCTGTAGTAGTTGGTAGGCAGTAGAGCTTCTTTGGCTAGGGCGTGATTGGCACGTCCACCCGATACAAAGGGTTGGCCGCATCATCATCATCATCATCAGCACCCCCACTACAGTGTTAGGGTGGCTAGAATGGGGAGGTGTGAGTACCGGCGGCGCTTGCCTACGGCCGCGCGTGACCCCTCCTCGCACCGATGCCACCAGGGGGAATGTGGCGCTGCCGGTTCCAGCGGGGTAAAGTCTGCGGGGTAGCTGCGGCTGCGCCGGTAGCACCGGCCTCGCCTACGCTACCGCCGATGTGAGCTGGTCGGTCTCGTCGCCAGTTTTGGACTCTTTGACGGCGAGATGTAGTCGAGAGCGAAAAAGAAAACTGAACGTTGGTGCTCCGTGCCTGGTTGCGACACAGAAAAACACCGGAAAAAGATTCTCTCTTCCGTGCCCCTGCGTGCAAAGAAGCGTTTGATCCGAGGGTCGCGGGATCGAATCCCGGCTGCAGCGGCTGCATTTCGATGGAGGTGAAATGTTGAGGCCCGTATACTATACGATGTCAGTGCTGGTTAAAAAAACCCCAGGTGCTTGAAATGGCCCTCTACTTCGACGTCTCTCATAATTATAGCGTGGTTTCGGGACGTAAAACGCCAGAAATCAATCAATCAATCAATCAAGCGTTTGCCAAATGGGCTCGGGCAGTCCCAAAGGCTGACAAGGTGTTGCAGGAGAACTTGGCAATTTGTTGCAGCGGTTGCTCATTCGAGGAAATATATACTGGAGACAGCAGTAACTGATGTCATAGCTGACAGAAGATGGAGCGAGAGGGCAATAGGTATTAAAAGATAAGGACAGTGAGAGCGAGATATATTATTTGTAGAAAATATGCGCGCAAAGGTCTCGAAGTTCGTTTTATATGTGGCCATCTCGGGCGTTGTCGACCGAGCGAACACTGAAACCTTGCGTATTATAGACCAATGTTCCCGACAGTTTTCCTTTTTTTCCCCATTTGTGAATGAACGACGTCAAAACCATATTTATTGTTTCACTGTTTGCAGTCATAGTAAACTGCTTGTATCAGTACGAAATGACATGCCTCGTCGTTACAAAAGGTACGGCTGTGTGCCCACTGTCAAGAACTGCTGAAGTGGCTAATGTGGCATTTCAGGCATGCGCCTTTTCCGCACGATATAAAATCAGTACTTAATTAGAAGGCAAGATGGCATACTCTTATACAGGACACGTAAATGCCGTTCCTGAGCCACAAAAGGTATAACAGGTACCGCATAAAAAGTAGAAAAGTGAATATTAAATATAAACGTCCAAATATAGAAAACACCGCCAGGAGTATATTTACCGCTCTGGGAAGAGCGAGTGGGAGATTTACGATAAAATTTAACATTGGAACCGGCACCCTAAAAAAAAAAGCCTCCTTTTAGTAAATAACTACGAGAACACTATGGGGACATGATCAAAGACGACAGCATCATTAAGTGGACCGACTTAACAAATGACACATGTGTACAACATTTTTCAGCTGAATGTTTTCCCAAGAAAGCTACACTTAAGCTGCTTTGAGAAGTGCTACGCTGTGAAAAGTCTTACTGAGAGGCTTCATCAAATAAATGGCATATATGCAGTTTTCCCTAGTATGTGCACCACTGATTCTGTTGAGTGCAAGTGCTTTAATGGACATCACCGAAGAACAAAACTGTGCGGTCAGACTACGTTGGTACACTCGCTAACGAAAAAAAGAACACACACACACACACACACACACACACATTTACGGTTCTAAACTGAAAGTAGCTTTTAGTGTGCGAGGAGCGCGTCGCAGTGCGTCGTCTGCTCCGTTCCCCGCGCTCATGCCTACAGCGCCCCTTGCGGCATCGGTGCGCTTTGGGGTCACGTTTGCGCCGCCGTTGCTCACACCTCCCCATTCTAGCCACCCTAACAGTGTACTAGACGCGCCGACTTTCCCTCACCTCTCCTTCTCGTCACCTCTGGAATGTCGACCTTGGAACCGGTTCTTGTTGAGAAGGGGCCTCCCGCGATGCTCCCGCGCCCCAAAGGGTTGCCAGGGAGACGACGACGCATCGCGCCCTGCACCAGTGTTGTCGGCGTCTGTACACGTAGGAAAGGAGCGACTTCATAGATAAAAAAATCCTGTTTTAAAAATTCCCGCTCAGTTTCTGGAGAAACAACTTCACGCTGAGACACTTCGAAAGGTACGCTTTCTATTAAGCCAAAAAACGGGAGAGCGATGAAGGACGATAGACAGTCCCTTTAATACTGTGAAGGTCGTGCGAAGAACCTTTATCTGTGAGCATGCTTCACGTTGGGGGCGCTTAGTCTTATTCCGCTTTATTTTTATACGGACCACCATGTCAACATCGATGCCGATGGCGAATTCTCGCTTGGGGTGTTCCTATAATTGCTATAGCAATGAAACTCTAAAGAAAGCACCTGTGAATTCATCTAAAGGCGTGTGCACACTGGCGGAAAAACGCGCGCGGCGTGCCGCGGGCGGCAAAACGCGAGTCTCCGAGGCTGCCGCGCGGCAGGGATTCTCTTGCCGCGAGTCGATCGGTCTGTGCACGATTTTACCATGATTGAAGAACTCTGCGATTTTACGCGGCGCACCTCGTGCCGCCGGGGAGGAGACCAATCAGAGCGTCCCCGTCCGTGACGTGCGCGCTCCATCGCTAGAGTGTACTAGAAGGATAACTTCTAGTACACTCTACCATCGCGGAGTCATGCGGACCCGCCCGGAAGCTCGTTTCGTACCCGTACGGTGGCTCCCTTGCCTCTCGTGCCCGTTCGCTCGGAGGAGGCGGGATTTCGCGGCGCTGCCGCCGCGGTTCGCCGTGAGCAGTGTGGCCGTGTCGCCGAATGATGGTCCTTTCGTTGAAAAGGACTGTGTGTTCCCAAAACTGTCCGCTGACAAACCGCTCGGTTTCGCTTGCTAGGTTCCACCGTTTGCGGACGCTTCGGCCTTATGGCAGGTTTGCACAGGTCTGTGTTGCGTGCAGTGCAATGTCTCCGAAGAATTCTGAGCAGTTCGAGAACTTTCGCTTGTGGACAACTGTCGTGGATACGTGAGTAGTGTCGAGGTGCCGTTGTTGTCTACATGCAAAGGCTTCAAATGTCCAGAGTACTCAACCCATCTCCAGCTCCTCGATTCGCCAGATTGCCTCTGATGCATTCTACAGTAAAAAGAACAGGCGTGCAAAATACGGACACAAAGGGAAAGAAGTGGACAACACGAACCGGCGATCGCGTTGCCCAGTTCTTTCCCCTTTTGTCTGTGTTTTGCACGCCTGCCGTTTTCACCATGGACCCTTACCAACTCGCTCGGCTTTCTGTCCTTTTGGGCATTCTACACTTTCGCGAAGACAGCTTTGACTTTCGTGTTGAGCCGATTCGTATGACAGAGGGATCAACCACATCTTTTAAAAACGATAGTCTTTCTTGGACCACCTAAGCGTGGAAAACTGTCTGTCTGTCTGTCTGTCTGTCTGTCTGTCTGTCTGTCTGTCTGTCTGTCTGTCTGTCTGTCACCCACTTACTCGCTCGCTCGCACACTCTACGTAGCGTCTGTGGGCTTAATGTGGCTTTTATATGATCTTGTTCTTTCTAGGTCGACCTTGTCATAGCTTACGGTCCTGTCGCAAATATTGCCAACGTGGGGCTTTCCATGTCTCTTTTACTGAACGTGGTTCAGTATCTTACGGTGAGTGTGCACCGATTAAATTAAGTGACCTCGCCCTATAGACACTAGTCGACCACACCTTCCGTTTTTCTTCATTTTCTACAAAATAGGAATCACTGTAGTAAGCGCAGAGATTCTTTCCCTAAAATACGGCTGCGCCGAATGACAGCCTACAGTGCACCATATTTCTAGCGCACTCTTTTTCTTGGTTAAGTTCATATTTCTGCGTATTGAGACGAAGCCGACTGGTCCTTTCTTCAGGAACGTATACTAGAAAATGAGATAGCTAGCCACAACTAACAAAACAAAAGAGAAGTTGCTGCCGTGTATGGAATGGTGTCACCTTCAACTGCAGTCAGCGGGAACAGCGACCTTGACGACGTGACGAAAACTTTAAAAGCCAGGGCCTGTGGTTGTCGATACCGCGACCTAGGAACTCTGGCCGCGAATCTATGGAAGTCGAACACCACGTGGATGTAACTTGGCGGAGCTCTGAAGGTTAGCATTCAATAACGTTTGGCTTAAAAGTACACATCCCACGTTCGTACCAGCCCACCCTAGACTTTCAAGTCCAGGGAGTGTTCGTACTCGCGTATGCATGGCGCGTGTGAGCATATCCGCGTATGAGCGTGTACCTGCGTATGCAGTGCACATTGCATGAGTGGGCGTAAACGACACATGATTTTGTTGTAGTCAGTCATGGCATAACTGACGGGCATGTTACGTTAACGATGTCATGATGTATCAGTCATTTTAGCCATACACTCATAGACTTCCGAGCATGGAGAAAGAAAAGTTATAAGTGAGCATTACGTCACGCAGCCAGCTTTCGGCAAGCGAATGCTCCGTGAAGCCATGAGTGGGGGCCCAGCACGTGACATCTTGCGTCAGAGTGACGCAAGGATCGAGATATTCCGAGATGTTTGGTACCCAGTAGCTTTTAATCGATGCGCATTTGTCCGGGAGAGAGAGAGGGAAAAGGAAAGACAGGGAAGGTAACCAGGGGAGATCTCCGGTTGGCTACCCTATACTGGGAAATGGGAAAGGGGAATGAAAGAGGGAAAGGAGAGAAGAGAGTTGAGGGACACATCGACGTCCCTGTCACTTGTCAGGGCACTGTCACAATCGGTCATCGAGTCCTGTTTTTCGAAGAAATCGCAACAATGGCCTCGCAGCAACTCGCCTTGGCGACTTTGTAGTCCAGTGCTCTAAAATGTTGTGTACTGTAAACAAGCGGCTGTCCACTTGACGAGGCGGGGATGAAAGGGGTTGCTTTTTCGGCGTTGAAAGGGGCGCATTCGCAAACGAGGTGTACGCATTGGAGAAGGCTACTCCAACCCATAGACGGACAAGGAGGGTAAAGTCATGGCGTGAGAAGTCGGGTGGGATGCGTCGTTGCAGGTTAGGGTCTAATGCGTGAACCCTTGCGCTTTAAAATGCAGGCGAGTTCCACAGGTCAAGCGTCAGTCGACGTGCTATTGCGCGAAGCTTTTCGGCTGCGTCGGACCTGGAGAGCGGAATGGCGACACACCTGACGCCGTCGTGAGCAGACCCGGCAGCCGCGTCCACGTGGTCATTTCACAGGACGCTGCAGTGACTACGTAGCCACCCGAATATTACTGTGTGTCCTGCCAGAGCAGCATGACTGTGCATTTTCCAGATCGCAATGAGCTGCTCATGTGAGCCGTGACGAAGGGCGGACAGTAAACATTGAAGAGCACTTTTGCTGTCACTCTTTGCTGTACATCGTCATCATGGAGAAATGTCGCCTTTGCTGTACAGGCCATGGTTTAGGCGGCTCTTCTGTATTGAAGAACTGCACGAAGGGCTACGAGTTCAACAGCTGTACTTTACGCAGCATGCAACAGTCCGAGTCTAATCGTGATGGATCTTGCCGGAATTACTACTGCAGCGGTTGAGCTTTTAGCCATTACTGAGCCATCGGTACAGACGTGGGTGCGTTCATTGTGCGTCTCATGTAAATAAAGTAACGCGGCCTACTTCAGGGCAACCGATGGCATTCCGTCTTTTTTCGCGACTCTTGGGATTGCGAGGTGTACTTCGGGGTGATGTATGCACCACAAAGGCGAGGAAGGTCTTGCTGCCTGCGTATAGTTTGAGGGCAGTGACGCATGGTTGGCAGCAACAGTGTGGCTGAACGTTACATGCGGCCTTTCTGTAGGTAAAGATGCGAGGTGGTGGGAAGGTATCCAGGCGGCGTGAAGAAAATGTGCCATGAGGGTATTCACAACTATGTACGTTGATATGGGCTTATCTCCTGATCTGATGATTGTTGGAGATGTAGACGCACACTTCGGAAGACCGAGGCATGTCCTTAAAGGTTGAGCTTGTATTTTCGGAAGACCGAGGCATGTATTTTCTGGAGCGTACGCAATTTTTTTTGCATGTATTTCCCATCACAGGAAGGCTGTAACGCAAAAGCCGAGGAAAAGAGCATTGTAAAGTTGCAGCATCGATCATACTGATGCGCCCCACGACTTTCCGCCCAGAAACATGAGAAGGTGAGCAACAGACGTTAGCCGCACCTTTAAACACGAAAATGGGACGTCCGTGATAAGTTGCGGTCAATGATTACACACAAAAAGCGGTGTTGTCGTGCGTGTGCAACTGCGAGACCATTGAACGACACCGTGTATGGCTTCATTGTCTTTCATGTAAATGCAACAAGGCAGCACTTTTCTGGTGGCAGTTCTAAGCTCCGCTGTTGCAAGTACAACGCTGTGAGCGTGGCCGCTTTTTGTGTTCTGGCTCGCTCTTGAAGGCGAGGTCGCTGCCGAAGCCCAAATGCAGATGTCATCGGCATAGATGGATATTCTGACTGTTTTAGACAGGCATTGGATAAGGCCAACAAGCAGGAGGTTGAATAATGTCGCGCTTAGCACACCGCCTTGCGGGACCCCATGTGGTGATTGATGGTGAGACGTGGCACTATCCTCGGCCGTCATGAAGAAATGTCTCCTAGCCAGGTAACTGCAGATTCATTGAAACATGCGGCCACGGATTCCGACCTAAGTCATTGCCTCTATGACCGCATCGTGTGACACATTGACGCATGCTGCTTTTACCTCAAGGAACAATGTTGCTGTGATGTGCTACAGGGGCTTTTGATGATGAACGAGACTACATTGATGACATCATCGATGGAGCACCGCCCAGGCCGAAAACCAGCCATAGCGTCTGGGTACACGTTGTAGTAATCCAAGTACCACTCCAAGCGTGTGAGCACCATCCGTTACATCACTTCCTTATACAACTGGCCAGGGCAATGGACCTATACGACGATATATCGAAAGGTGATTTACTGAATTTGAGAAAAGGAACCAAGCGGCTGCATTTCCGTTCCCGTGGCATCAAATCCTTGATCCAAGATTCGTTATACTGGTTTAGCAGTGCGTGTCGAGCGTTTTCTCCAAGGTTGCCCAGTGCCGAATAGGACACGCCATCAGGCCCAGGCGATGACGATCGCCTGCAGGGTGCCAACGCTGCTTAAAGATCCTCGAAACAGCAAGTCCATGCGGGAGTCTCGAGACGTAGCAGTGGTGTGTGCATGGTAACGATGTAGGTATGGGCTGCGAGCCGACCAGTTTTGTGCATAACTCTTCAGTCACCTCAATCTCTCTCGGCCTTGGCTTAGAGCGACAGCCTTGAACGAGAAACAATGATGTGGTAGAGCAAGAAGACCGCGCAGTCTTCCATATTTTAGACAAGCGCTGACAAGGATCTAAAGACTCGCAGAATTTCTTCCATTTTCTAGCCTGCAGAGCGTCTATGCGGCACTGCATCTTCTTTAGCGTCTTTCTGGCCTCTTTGAGGTCGTATACTGACTTGGTTCGAAGACATCTTCCCGCACGCCTCCAGTGTCCCCCATAGTCGCTGTAATTCGGCTTCAAATTCTTCGTATTTCGGTAAAAAAAGGCTGGAAAGTGTGCGTGGCTTCTTGCCCAGATTTCTGAATCTCATTTGCAAGATTTGCTGTGGGTTCATGTTGGCATATTTCCTCCATCTGTTGCCGGAACACCAGTCAGTCAGTAGTTCGTTGTGCGGAGGTACAGGTACCCTCAACTATAGCTTCAGTCGAAAGATGGACGCTCCCATATGATTCGATGTCCGCAAACCATTTCACATTCCTCTCAAGCCGCCGAGAAACTAGAGTCAAGTCCAAGCAACTACTGTATGTATGTTCACGCAGACATGTTGGACTACCGTCGTTGAGGCGGGAAAGATCGTGCTGTGCAGCAGACTATGCTACCATTTTCCTCTAGAATCAATCTTCAGGCTCCCTCAAAGAGGATGATGGGCATTAGAATCTCCAGTGACAATCCAAGGACCAGGCATCGCTAATAACGCAGCAGTGTAGTCGCTTTGGATCAAATCGACTCGAAGGAGAGATGTATGCAGCGACAAGGGTGAACGTGAGCTCCTTCGTCTTTACGATCCGTTACATCACTTCGTACTAGTTGTTGTCAGGGGGCACAGGACGGAGCAGGTATGTAAGTTCACATCTAATATAAACAATGACCTTGCTTGGATCTCCACAGATAGATGACAGAAATGGCTGGTATCCAGAGATGCGAATATGAATTTGGAAGTTCGGTTCACAAATAACGGGGATGGGAAACTGGTTCTGAAAGACAACGGGCCTAAAATCTGAAATTCTCGATTGCAGTCTCGGACATTCCATTGAAAGACAGACGCCTTCTTGACTTCGTTGCGAAATGACATCGCTGAACGGGCCATGGTTTTATACGATGGTGTCAAGCACGGAGTCAAAGTGTCCAGTACTTGTAGTGCGCTACGGGCAGCGGCAGCGCCCATGTTTGTCAGTAGAAGACGCATGACATTCATGAGAGACTTCAGCATGGCAATCACTTGTGTGTCTTTCTCTTGCACACTGCCTTCAGCAGCGACATCAGAGTTCAGAGCGCGGATGTTGCGATGTTGTTCAGGTGCCTGTCATGCCTTCGTTAGCGCTGGCCGTACCTCACTTGAGGGGGTTTCATTCGGCAGAACTGTTTACTCCGCAGACGCTCTTGTTCCTGTTGGGTACAGGTGGTAGAGGAGGCAAAGGAGGGAAAGCCGTTGAAGGACACGGCTGCTCCCTTACGCCGGAGGATGGCCTTGTGGGCCTTCGTCTCCAAGAACGGTGGCGCCTTATTGCGGCAACAAGCATCTCTGTGTGATTATCCACCCCGAACCTTCTTCCTCAATATTTTCTGCTCCTTTTAAGCAGTAGGCATTCTTTGGAGGATGCAGCGTGTGGGCCTTGGCAATTAGGGCACTTGAACTCGGTTGTACGGCAAGTTTCAGGATCGTGGGACTCAGAGCACCGTAGACATGTCGTTGAATGACGACAGACGGCACTGGCATGTCCAATCCTCTGGCATTTCCGGCATTCTAGGCGCTTGGGTATGAAAGGCCGTACGGCATGTCGGATGTGGCCTACCTTCACGTGTGATGGTAGACCTTTGAAGATGAGCCTCACACAACGCAAGTTGCCAAGGCGCCGAGCTTGTAGTATAGTGACAGCATCCGTAGCCGGCTTGATCAAGATTGGCAGGTCAGTCCCAGTAATCTATGTGCCATTGTCGTGCACAACACCAGCGACTGATTATTTGCTCTGTGGAACAACGTGGTGTACTTGAATGTCGCCAAGAGGTGTTTTCTTCATCAGAGCGTCGACAGCGCTTCGGTTGTGGACATCGATAGCGAGGGCATCTTTTCGCTTATTAATTCTGATGTCCTTAATTTCTCCTGGCACAGTAGCCTCCAGAAACATAGAAATTTCTTGTCAATGCAGGCAGTTGATATTGACCGTCAGTGTGTCGGGCATAAACAGAAGTGTGTGCACCGGCTGCTTTCGCTGTGGCATGACAGTCGACTCGCCCAACGAGGACTGTACGCAGATGTTTCTTCTCTTCGCCATCCGGTCGGAAACTCCTTAGGATCCTTCATCTGAAGCGCCGTCACTTGAGTATACCGTGGTGTCCTCACTGCCTGCTTGGCTTTGCGGAGAATTTCTCTTCCTAGGACCCGATCCGCCCGGCGCGGTGACATCGCTTCGGCACTCTGCGGAGTCCACATTCATTCCCGAGGCACTGGTAGTGGTTTCTCCAAGGAATACACGATAAAAATCAGAAAAAATCGCAACGGCACAACAAAGCGTTCCAGCACAGAACCACTTCGTCCTCCTACACCCGCCGTTCGTCCGGGAATTTCGCAATTGCTCGGCTGCTCTGCCGGTGTGTGTGTGCGTGCTCAAAGCGCTTACTGAAAACTTGTTACGCTTCGGTCATTTCCTGGAAGGCATATTTTTCGCGCCCTGCACCAACTGAAAGGAGATTACAAGGCAACGCTACGCACTTGGTCTGCAGGTATGCGCTTCGGCTGAAGTAAAGCGATCGCTGCGCGCGATAAGCATTGTGTATGTGTGCATTATTGCTTTGTCGCTCTTGACAGATAAGCAGCATGCACCAGATATGGACACACAGAATAATTTGCTCGTGAAAAAAATTGGCAGATCCCACGTGAAGTGGGAATCAAGGAAATGCGAAGCACACACCGGGAACGTAATGGATTTTCATTGTTGTCTCGCTATACCGAGTTTGGTACATATGAGGTTAACCAAACGGCCGCAAGAGCACCATGACTGTGGCATGTAAACCATGCCGCTCATATACGCATGTCATGACTCTAACGTTATGACATGTCATCTACGTTCGTCATGCAGTCGTGTTGTGCCATAGCAATTGTGGTATACATCCCATTAAAGAAACGAGTGTCATGTACATCATGCCGCTCATGACATGTATGTCACGATTTTCATGTTATGACCTGTCATTTATGATCGTCATGCAGTCATGTTGTGGCAAACCAATTTTCGCAACATCCCATTAAAGAAACGGCAGTATAGCCCCAGGACCGTGGCATGTAAATCATGCCGGTCGTGACATATAACATGCAAATTATGACATGCATGTCATAATTTTCATGTTATGACCTGTCATTATGATAGCCATGCAGTCGTGTTGTGCCATAGGAATTTTCGTATATATCCCATTAACGGAACGGCCGCAAGAGCGCCAAGACTGCGGCATGTAAACCATGCTGCTCGTGACACGCGTGTCATGATTCTAACGTTATGACCTGTCATTTACGTTCGTCATGCTGTCTTGTTGTGCCATAGCAATCTTGATATACAGCCCATTAAAGGAACGCGTGGCATGTAAATCATGCCGCCCATGACATGCATGTCATGTTTTTCATGTTATGACCTGTCATTTACGATAGTGATGCAGTCACGTTGTAGCATGCCAATTTTCGTATACATCCCATTAACAAAACGGCCAGGAGAGCACCAAGACCGTCACAAGTAAATCATGCCACTCATGACATGCATGGCATGATTTTCGTGTTATGACCTGTCATTTATGTTCGCCATGCAGTCAGGTTGTGGCATACCAGTAGTTAAGTTGTGGGGTGGTGTTTTGCCGCAATTACACACCAGCAAACCCCAACACCAGGTTCTCAGTCAGACGAAGAGTCCGTCTCTTCGTCACCGTCCGGCGACACGTTGCAAACAGGGAGGCCACTTCCGAATATAGAATATTTAATAAAATAGGGCAAAGCCAGACAAGGAAAGAAACTGGGCAAAAGCAGACAAGCAGATCAGCGGCGGCCGCTCTACGGCTCGCTCGCTTCCCCCCTTTTCTCCACATAAGACAGTTTTTATACACACCCGATATGGGGCGGGTTTCTTTTCGAAAGCCCCTCACTCAACATACACCAATCCACAGGCAGGCGGGTTGCCCGTCTCCTCCGTCAACACTTTGCAACACTCACGGCAATACTGCCGGTCTCCCGATTACCGCGACCCATGCTCCCGCTGTGTCTACCACGACACACCACTCAGACCCCTCCACGAGCACCGGCCACCCGCTGGGCTCTCAGGTGCGCTCAGAGTGGGACGATGGCCGTTTCTTTTGTTCCGTCCCGTGCACATAGCTGAATGGAGGAACACGCACGTGGACGTCCCCTGTACTGTAAAATAACGGCGTGGCCTTGACCTGCGTCGCATCACATATCGAAGTTCGGATGGTCGAACTTAACTCCAGTTTTCGTATGCATCCCATTAGCGAAACGGCCAGGAGAGCACTAAGACCGTCGCATGTAAATCATGCAACTCATGACATGCATGTCATGATTTTCGTCTTATGACCTGTCATTTAGGTTTCTCATGCAGTCATGTTATGGCATGCCATTTCCATTAACGAAACGCATGACATGTAAATCACGCCACTCATGACATGCGTGTCATGATTTTCATGTTATGTCCTGTCATTTACGTTCGTCAGGCAGTCATGTTATGGCATACCAATTTTCGTATACATCCCATTAACGAAACGACCAGGAGAGCACCAGGACCGCGACATGTAAATCATGCCGCTCATGACATGCATGTCATGATTTTCATGTTATGACCTGCCATTCATGTTCGTCAGGCAGTCATATTGTGCCATACTAATTTTCGCATACATCCTATTAGCGAAACGGCCAGGAGAGCACTAAGACTGTGGCATGTAAATCATGCCACTCATGACATGCATATCATGACTTTCATGTTATGACCTGTCATTTATGTGCGTCATGTAATCATGTTGTGGCATACCAATTTTCGTAAACATCCCATTAGCGAAACGGCCTGGAGAGCACAAAATCGTAGGCGGCTAGATACATAGATACGCTCAAAGCCGCCGAAGTTCGCTAAGAAATGCTTGGCATTTAATACCCTCGGAACCATCTGAAGATGCCCACCGAACTGACGGGCGCGCGAGCCCAAGGCCGGAAGGCCAGGTAGCGGAGAGACGCCGCGCACGTTCGCGCCTTCCCTTAATCTCGCCGTGGCGTGGTGAGAGACTGTTGCCGCTGTTTGGACGCTATGTTGTTTGATACAGATATTAGCGGCAGCAAAAACGTCCGCCTTCGATGCAACGCCATGATTCGACGCCGCAATCTTGCGCACGGCATCACGGCGATAGTCTTAAGGGTTCCGAAACGAGAGGTGAGACATACCGCGCGCTCTGATGGGTTCTCCGTTCCCCTTACGGTTCAGTCATGTGCTGGGCCACCATTGTTGGCTTCAATTTTGCGACGTAAGGCCCCCTCCTATTCTTTCCTTCGTCCATGCTTCCTAGCCATGTTTTGTATATATCAAGCGAGATAGATAGATAGATAGATAGATAGATAGATAGATAGATAGATAGATAGATAGATAGATAGATAGATAGATAGATAGATAGATAGATAGATTAAGTTCGCCCAGATATGCTTCGCGTTTAATATATCTGGAGCTCTTGGACATGCCTGGCGTATGTGCCATAATACCACATTATGCCGTCACCGTCCCTTTTTTCACTGTGCATTCCTCTCTGTTGCGACACTGCTTCCACAGAAGCAGGGTCGCAACAGTGGCAGAAACGTGTAACTAAAGCGCCTGCACGCTTGCCTCCTGGCTTCAGCTGCTAATGGACCCCTCGACGAAGGAGCATTCCTCAACGCGCACCCTGTGTCAGCGGTTACATGCCAGGTCCTTGGGGGGCTTCTCTGCACTTCGTTCTCTACATTGGCCTCCTTGAGCAGCCCTGCTCAGCTCAACCAGGTAACCACTGCGATAACATGTGGCAGGCATGTAGAGTGACATGTGCGAAAATGAATGCGAGGAATGTGAAGCCTATGATTACATTTGTGGCGCAGCGGGAGAGGCTTGTACATGCAACCAATGACTAGTGCCTATATGGGATGAAGTTGGGAGGATATTACCCATATAAAGTGGGTGTTTGACATTGCACCGTAAAGGGGCCCCGCCACACTTTTAAAGACGATAGTCTTTCTTGGGATACTTGAACACAGAAATTTTAGTCTGTCTTTCTGTTTGTCTGTCTGTCACACGATTCAGCCACCCGGCCAAAGTTTAAGCACTTCCCTAACTCCCAGCCATCTTAAACTGGTAGATGTGTTCATACTTGTGAACAATGTCGATCAAAACGCAAATATTACGCATATCTGAAGCGCAACATCAATACGCAAGTATTAGATGGTGTGTTCCTTTACTAGAAAATGCATGGATACGTAATTCTAAAGACCGTAGTTTTTGTTAGGGTGCGCTAAAAATGCGACGCTATACACGCAAAAGGCCTCTGCCGACGATTTGGTGCTCCCACGTGGCAGTTTCCCAGGGATTCTGCACAAGCTCATGTTTCCCGACGGTGCTGCCAGATGGCGTCCATATATCACGCAGCGTAGTACGGCCGGCAGAAGACTATCGTCTTCCGACGACATTTGCAGCGAAGCACGCAGATATGCGGCCAATTTTTTGAACGTAGGAACGGTGCCCATCGAGCGTGAATGCTTCCGTGAACATGCGAGCCAAACATTGTTGCGCTGCATGAGCCAGAAAAATTGCAATGCGTTGCTCGACTTTTTTTCGTTGCTTTTTAAGAGAGATACGCACATTTTATTCAATTGTCGAATTCAAAACGAACAAATAAGGTGTAGCAGATTACCTTTCCGCGATTATGAAAACAGCCAATGGTATCTCGGCATCGAGTGAGGTTAATGATGCCCCGCCACGGTGGTCTAGTGGCTAAGGTACTCGGCTGCTGATCCGAGGGTCTCGGGATCGAATCCCGGCCGCGGCGGCTGCATTTCGATGGAGGCGAAATGTTGAGGCCCGTGTGCTGTGCGATGTCAGTGCACGTTAAAGAACCCCAGGTGGTCGAAATTTCCGGAGCCCTCCACTACGGCGTCTCTCATAATCAGAACTGGTTTTAGGACGTAAAACCCCACAAGAACTACAAGAGGTTAATGATGCCCCCCGTGACGTCATTTGTCGAAAGAAGAGCGATCGCTTTGCAGCTGTGTTCGAAGCCGAGCTGAGAATCACCTGCGCGCCGAGCAATATTATTGTGCTCACGTGTTCACAGTTAACTCCACGACTGATTGGCACCGTTTTCTGACTAGGTTCAAGAGATGTGGAAGGGACCGTATATACAATGCTCGAATATAAGTTTCCCAGAAAAACAGGAAAGTTTATCAGAAGTGTCATGTGGGCAAGAGGTTCACGATTGTTGTCAACGAACTTGGAGTAGAAATACGTTGTAGCAGAGGGGGTTTGTAACGGCGATTTGGTATACGTGAAGAAGTGATATAATGCGTTATGTAGAACCGATATAGAGAAAAGAATACGAAATAATGTGATGCAAAAACACGTATGTTAATCCACTGTCTTTCTCAGACGCGTGTGCCCATGTATGGGGCCCGCTCACCACTTGGCTCGAGTTTTCGGAATGTGCACCATTATTATCAGGTAAGCATTGGAATACAATGTGCTCCGCTCAGTGCGGTTGCAGTGGCTCTATGTCGAAAATATTGTATCCCAACAGCCATAATAAACTAGCTGCTTATTCTTCGTGGAAGGAGTGAGTGAGTGAATGAAATAACTTTATTTTGTCCACAATAGAGGCGAGCATATTCAAAGTCACCCGGCTAGGGCCACTCAGGGACCATCAGGTCAAACCTGACAGCCCTCTCGCGGGACCTCGCTGTATGCCATGTAAAACGGGGCTCGAGGTTTTTCAAGTGGATAGATCCACTTTTTGTCGAGCCCTCGTGTTCCACAACACGCAGACTTGTGGACGAAATAAATTTGACTTGACTAGTATTCGGCTCTAGGGTAGGGTCCCCTTTACACAAAATAAGCCTTGGGTGTCGGTTGCTCGTAAGAGGCAAAAACATGCCACAGGAATCATATTTGCGGAAGAGAGCGCTAAAAATCTGTACTGATGCCATTGGAAATTTCTTTCAGGTATATCGGGCAAATGATTTCGTCATGTACGACTACGGCACAGAAGAAAACCAACGGCGCTACTCTCAGGTAAGACCTCCACGCGCGTGCGTTCCTATTTTCTATTTACCATGAAATTTGCACGCACACTGCGGCACACACTCTCTCTTCGACCCCCTTGCGTTCTGAACCTCATCTCTTTATCTGATTCGGGTTAAGTTATATTCAAAGTTCTTTGCTCCTCATCGGCAGCACATGCATGTCATCCGATGCGGCTTTCGTCGTTGAACAAAGGCTTCAAGACAGCCGTCTCAGGGTTGTCGGTACAGACCAACCTATTATACAGATTTGGTGGACTTACACAGTCCCCCTATGTACAGATTTACGAACAACGCCACCTAAATAGCTCGAACACTTATAAAGTCCATCTGGCAAAATGTCTAGATAAAGATAAGATCAAAGGCTGGGCCTTAACGAGGGGTGCTAAACAGGTAGAGGGGTGCTAAAAGGACACGATCAGGACGAAAAATAAAATACGGCAGGAGTGCTAAATTGCCACTGTTGTCGTGTATCACCGTGTAATACCCCCGATAACAATAATGGGATTTAGAAAGAAGCAATAAGTATTTTGAAGGGATGCGTGCTGTTCGCAGTGAGAGTTGAAGAAAGGTCATGGGTAAGAGCTGGTTATAATATTCGCCAGGGTTTTATAAATGATAAGTGTCGATCAGTGTTAACCATCACTAATGTGAGGGTATTGCCGACTATTTGAAGCGGGCTACACTGTTTAAACAATGGCCGTTGCTACGTCATCATCACCGTGACATATTGTTGGTTAAGCGATGGCTAATGCCAGCTAGTGTAAATAATAATTACGCACAACCTGACAGTTCACCGGTCGAAAGTTTCTGCTTTAATTATTTTGTTAAGTTTTACCATTCAGCTCCAACGGGACTTTCGAATTAAACGAATTGGCGTCGGAGGATTCGAGTTTGTTCGCAAGCTTCTCAGCGTTAGCGGTGTACCGATAAAAGCGGATTCACACGACGGTCCAAATCGCGATCTGAGTCTGCGGACAGGGTATCACGTGGCCTATGTACGTCACCCGTCCCGCGGTGCTCCCTCGACCCGCGGACGGTCCGCGCGAATCGATTCAAGAAACTATAGAGTCCGTCAAAGCATTGAAAGACTCTGGTGAAACGAAAGAGACTCCTAACCATTGTGTGTTCCGCGGCAGATCTTTGGCGAGAAACACAAAAATAGTTTAGGCGAAGCACATTCGTACTGCAACCACATGTTCCTTTTTTTTTTTGCATCATCTGGGATCCAGAGGCAACATCATGCTGCCCGAAGGCTGTGAAATCAACGCCGGGACGGCAAGCATCAGCTTAAAGGGGTCGTGAAACGAATACGGAGATGCCCGGTTGTAATTTTCACTGCTTCAATATGCATTCGACAAGCAGATTCAGAAATATTTCGGCGAAATATTCAGTGCACATTTAATAACGCCCGTTTAAAAACCCAGCGTTCTTGCGTTACCGAAACGACTATGCGACACTACCGGCCGGCATGGTACTATTCGATGACGTTGTAGTAAGATATTTTTAAATTCAAAGGTATAATGAACTCGCGTTTGCTCTAAAAGAATCGATTTACTTGAAACCTAGAAAGAAAGACTTAGAAACCGTGCGGTGCCGCCACTCGGAAGCAAAGCTGCAGCACGGTTTGTTTTCCTGTGGCCTCCGAGGGCGCGCCAATCTCGGAGATCTGGTGGCTACTAACATGACGTCAACTGCAGAGTTGAGGGGAACGCGCGCGCAGTGAAACCGAAACCGCGTTTTTTAGATGCGAAGCAGCTCTTTGACAAGCCTGTGTAACGCTGTCCCTCCGTGCCTCCGCACGAACGCGCCGCAACACGCTCCCCTCGCCGCAGGTATTGGAGCGGTGCCAAGTAGGTCACGCCGCAGCTGCGCGTTGACGTCACTCTCTCCCTCGCCTGCCGCACGCTCGCCGCAGCGCCCGCAGCTGCCGCCTCGTCCGTTCGCCCGCAACACCTGCCGCTACCGCCGCTCGCTACACCGCCGACTCGTCGGTTCACGCGCAAAATTAACACCATCTTCCCAAAGGGAACCCTGATGGGATGCGAAGCACCCACGTTAGCGCCGTTCAACCCGTGATGCCACCCGTGCGCAACGCTGATGCTTCGCATCCCATCAGGGTTCCCTTTGGGAAGATGGTGTTAATTTATCGCTCTACATCAACCCACACGGTGCAACGGAACAATGCTTATTGTTTATTGGAGGGTCAGGATCCACTTAGTAGAAAATGTTCAGAAAACGTTTCACGACCCCTTAAACAAACGCTGCTGCGATGGCAGCGGTTGAACCATTGCATAGTGCAAAGGAAGTACATATACCCTCCGTCTGTTTAGATGTTTCACGTCATTTTAAGAGACGTAGCGGTGCTCTCGGTAGTTCGCGTTCACAATAGCTCGCATGACTGAGCGCGGAATGTGACAAGCTCCTCTTTAGCACCGGCGCGTTTGGGTTGTGCGAGCTGGTCCGTCCGTGGTCCGCGCCGCTACCTGGCGTGTGGAGGCTAGCTGAGGAGCGTTCCGCGTGATGTCGCTTGTCACCTGACTTATTGGGCTCGCGGACAAGACCGTCGTGTGAATTCACCTTAACATTGAGCGACATGATCGGTTTCGTCATTTCGCGAAGCAAGGCATAGCCACGTGAACCGAGAACCATTGTTGTAAAATAACCATACACACACACACACATACGCGCGCGCGCAAACACTTTGTAATATCACTTGACTACCTGCCTAGTCTTTAACCACTTGCAGGCCTGAGCCCTCCCTTCCCTCAATTCGGGCAACTTTCACCTGAACTTTACCGGCACTCCGTAACAGCCAATCTCCTGTCAAGAATTTTCCCTTGTCTTCAACTCTTTGTATACATACCTGGATCGTCATTTTCCCATAGCTACCACGCCTTCGTCAACTGAACATCGTCTACATGCTTAAGTTCCTGGTCTCCAAGTCATCTGCTGCCCAAGGACCTACTCCATTCGCCTGCCTTTCATCGCCTTATCCTTCGGCACCAGCACCACGTGAAGGGGACACGTTCTTTACAGTGAAGGACAACAACAGCATCTTGTCTCTCCGCCCCAAAAGCACCTGGACTAACCCATAGTTTATACAATCGGTAGATGCTCAGTTTTCACGATAGGGCAATATGTTTGCAGCATTTCACGCATTGATAACATATACATTGGCACATCTGCACTAAACTATACCCGGGAGCCTTCTCTGCTAGAAATTGAAATCGACACTATCGTAATTGGCGTAGTCTTAAACTTTCACGCCTCGTTACGCGCAGATTGACCCCTCACTGCCTTGGCCTCCTAAACCCTCCCCCCACCCTTTTGTTAGATAATTGGCTCTCCCTAGAAATTCACCTTTCTGGAATATTTCCCTTCATTTTTTTATTTTACATTTGGCTGTAAGCCCGATATACCTTCGGGTGGTGCGGGCTACCCCCCCATTATTTTAATTTGTTTTCGATCGCAGGGGGGCAAATTTAACACACACACACACACACACACACACACACAAACGCGCGCGCGCGCGCGCACGCACAGGTCCATAAAGCAACGCGTTTAAACATTCTCATAATGTGGCGACAAGCGTCACCGATAACCTAATTTCGGCAAAAGCGATGGCGCAGTAGAAGGCATGTGCGCTAAGATTTTCCCACTCTTGCAGCCAACGCCTCCAGCCTACCCACTCGACCGCATCAGAACGCGGTTTGCCATCTTTTCGTCCGAGGGAGACGTAGCGGCGGACCCTCGCGACGTGGAATACCTTATTGCCAGACTGCGAGACAACGTCGTGGTGCACCACATAGTTTCGCAGCGAACCATGCGACACGGAGATCTCGCTCAGGGCTACAACGCGACTGAAATTTTGCACAATCTTGCCATCGATGTTGTACGCAAGTACGCCGACTCTGGGTCGTGAGAAAGGCTTAATCAATAATAAAGTTATCACACTTATACTTTGCTGCATTTTCTTTTCCTTCTTTCGTCTTTCTTTTTTTTTTTCAACTCTGCTTCGCGAACTCGGACTGCAAATCAAACCCGGAAGAGATGTCCTCGGAAACCCGCTCAGAGGAGCTTTGTGAAACTGAATTGGAGTAGTACTACACCGAACGTGCACAGAATTCCTTTCCTTATGACAGAAGAACCTTGGAGGACATGAAAACTTCCCTCGACAAAGTGTGCCTGCATTGTATGAAGAAGGATCGATATTTGGGCAAGTTGGTAATGGCCAGAAACCTTGGTACGACAGCGCCAATGGGAAGCGAGGATTCTATGGTGCGGGCTATATTCAGTTAGAATCGCAGTAATACCAGGAGATATTACCAGTACATATTTATAAGCACAATATTTGATTACCTTTCCACCGAATAAATTGAGTGATGCCATATATTTGTTGAAGCCTGAAAATCCTTGCAGCATTTCCATTAAATATACGTAAAGACTCGGATTGCCTTGCTTACTTATTTAAAAAGAGGCCGCTTCTCTTTTACCCGTTTGTTCTTATGGCCGCCTATTTCATGATGTGCACATCGACATCACTTCGTCAGCACGTACTTAGTTAAGTGGGCTCTGAAAGCAAGACGAATTCAAATTGAAAAGTTCAGTTATGTGTTGATGAGCAATGGAAAGCTCGGCAAAGCAAGATAGATAGATAGATAGATAGATAGATAGATAGATAGATAGATAGATAGATAGATAGATAGATAGATAGATAGATAGATAGATAGATAGACTGAAAAAACTGCGTCTTTACTTGTCTATGGAAACGACGTGAAAACCAGAACGTCCATACGTTTGCATAGGAGGAGAGCTCGCTCGGCAAGAATACTTTTGCGATTTCGACGCACATAAAGTTATCATGCAGCTGATTTAGCCGCTGACCTCTATGCACATCAGTATAGTGTTCTAGAATGTAATATCAGCTACGACCGCTACAGGTGTTCTTTATTACGATGACGATGATAACACACCTGTGGCATTTACACTGGCGGCGTCACAGGAGACAGCTTGTTTGTTCTTATTCGCTTAGTCAACCATGGTTCACACCCAAATATGAGTGAATGGCCATGGACTGGGTGATTTTAAGAGCAATATTTATGTCAAGATGCACAAAAAATAAAGAGTGAACAAAAAATAAATGAGCACTAGGGCGAGCAGGTGACAATCAAGCCCCGTGTTATCCGACTCTTTCACAAAGAGAACAAACTTCACGTAAATTAGACTCATACACTTCCCGGAACCTACATGCTTTGTGTTTTCCCTGTAATTGATTTCTTTAGGAACGTGAGGTATCATTTATTCGACTTCAATAGGACTGTCCACCTTTCGGAAATTTTTTTCCCATTCTGCTGTAAATGAGCTCTTTCCTTACATTGATGGAAGCGAGAGCGCTTATGCCCCATATAAAGGGAATAATATTTTTAACTTGGCCGTGAAAATCGTGAAAATATTACCGGTGGCGCCACCCTTGGTGATGAGTGTCAGTCTCCAAGTGTAACGATAAACCAGAAAATACACAAGCATGCAGGTTCAATTATCCTGCCCAAAAGCAAAAAGTTCATTACTTACAGCTGTATTTGACGCACATATCTGGTAGTGTTCTTCACGAACGAGAGTAACTTTCATTTTCAAATTGATATTCCAGAAAATCCCAGTAACCAGTGTTGCGGGCGCCCCTGCACGAGCAGAAAAAGTGAATGCGAAGACGGAAAAATTCCGTTTTAAAAGTTTCTGCTGACTTCCCAGCGAAACCACTGCAACCTTGTACACTTAATTCGAATGGTATGATGTCTACTGCGATAAAAAACAGCCAATATATGACGGACAGTAAACAGTCCTTTTAACGAACGGAAGAAAGAAAACAGGAAATCATCACGACGATGACAAGTTCTCCATACATGACAGGAAACTCGTTGCAGTATTACAGAATGATCGCGATATTTCTGTGACACTGCAACCAGCTAGAACAACAGCTAGAACATTTTTTTTTCTTACTGGTGGAAACCAGCTAGGCCCATAGCCGGGGGAGCAGGGGTGGGGGGGGGGGGGGCGCCCCCTTTTGCCAGTAATTTTGGTTACAAATACTATTACGAAAGTCCGTCTCAAACGCACAAGTAAAACCTATTAATAGAAGAGTATCCAACAAGTCACTTAATTTACATATTACTATTCTTAGCGAATATAATTTCTAAAAGAGCCGTGCTTTCGCCAAATAGTCCAGGCCTTCAGCAAGCACCTCCCGCCCCCCTCCCTACTCCGCGCCCAAAAAGGAAAGGGACAAAAAACATTCCTGGCGGCAACAGGAGCAGGCGGTCGAAAGTAGTGTACCAGTTCCAGTCGGCCGTGTCGCAAGGTCAGTGGCGGCCGAGAGCTGCATGGGGCATATGTTGTGTCGTGAAGGTCATTTTGCGCGACGCATACGAATAGCAGCGGTGACGTGAGAGGCTCTGGACTGTCAAGCAGAGTGGCGCAGTGGAAGCGTGCTGGGCCCATAACCCAGAGGTCCGTGGATCGAAACCACGCTCTGCTACTATTTTTTTTTTATTTGACTTACATTTTTAAAGACCTTCCTCGAACTAAGAATATTTACGAACGAAACATTTGGTAAAGTTCTCCGCGTCAAAAATTTGGAATAAACTACCAGCAGAAATAAAAGAAATAATCCTTCATTCGGGCTTAAAAATAAAAAAAATATTTGCTTAGCCTGTATAATGCTTTGCTATTGTGGAATTATGTGATGGATCGCGATGTCCCCTTTTTTTGTGCGTTAGCAGTTCGCTGAAACATACGAATATTACATTTCTGAACTAGCGCCTCGATTTCGTCGAGAATAATAATGTATATTTTAACCTCCTTAATAATGCAGGAACTTGCCTGCAAACCACTTGTTAACCAGCGTTTGATATACTTAGAAATGTTTATTTCTATAGCATGATTTTCGCTATTTGGTGTTTTCTTGTGCTTTCGCACAACTTAATGGTGTACAGTAAATATGTCTATGCGTGTGATGTATCTTGATAGTTTTTGTACTTGTGATTATTATTTCTTTTTCATTAGACCCGCAATTAACCTTTGGCTGTGGCCGGACCGGCTAGCTTTGATCTTTCTGTATGTTCTACGTCTGCAAATAAAGAACTGAACCGAATTGAATATAAACCTCCACCGTACGTCACTTCAATCCCGCGCAAGCGTTTAGAGCAGGCCCACTATGATAGCAACATTAGGATCGGTGCATTCTGAGTCAGACTGCAACCGCATATAAACCAAGCCAGAAGGTCTCAGCCAAACGTGCAGCTGCCCGCCAGACCACTCAGAGGCTGGAATACGAAACACATCAGTAGAATTTCTGCCGCAAACAAAGCAGGCGCAGTGTTTCCTTCTGAAGCGGAAAACTGGAGTGCCAGAGCTGGAACAGTAAAAGGCGGACGACATCCTGTAGACTGTTGGGGACTCCGCAACGCTTCCGTATAACGTGAGGAGTGGGACATCCGCTCGCTGGTACCAATGGTTTGGTTGGGTAGCAGTCCCGAGTTCCTCCCCAACGATGTTTATAAGCGCAATAACACTGGGATGCGATATGGTTGGGTGCATTTTATCGAGCTCTTCGCGCACAACACTTCGCACAAGCTCACGGAGTGCTGCTTCATGTCCACAGGTTTCACAGGACACGGCAGCGACAGTGCTTTGGCGGTCGTACTGCAGGGACCGTTGCTGAAGCGCTCGCTCCATTGTCGTTGATCAAGTTATGAAATTAGGCGGCAGCATTTGGAGGGTTGCGCATGAGTCCAGTGAAGAGTTGCCTCTTCACCCCCCCCCCCCCCCCCCATTAGCAGACGAACTTCCTTTGTCTCAGCTATGTCAGTATCGGCACGTCTGAACAAGGGCAACATATAGTCACGCTTTCGTTTGGCTTATGAAACTGAGTCTGCAGTGCCCTCTCTGCCTTTACTTTCCTCTCGGGGCTGCTGGATATATCACGGAGCTGTCGCTGGAATTCTGGCCAGCTATGGTGATTGAGCGCTCATAATTATCGAGCCACGTACGCGCGCAGTCTTCGAGGGCGAAGTACACGTAGCGCAGTTTCCTAGAGTCATCCCATTCATTGACTGCTGCGATTCGGTCAAAGTGTTCAAGCCAGTCACCTACGTCCTCGAACACGTCGCCGTGAAACAACTTCGGAACGCATGCTGCGTAGAAGACACTGGGAGTAGAAGTAGACTGGACAGTGTCGCTCTGTTGAGACTGACCTGCCCCTCCGGTGGCCATCTTTATAACGGGGTCTATGGATCGTATTCTGGGGGCGGCCTTCGCAAGCGGCGGCTGTGGCGAAGTGGCCTGTTTTCCTCCGTGTTACCTTCGGGTTAGTGGGAATGGTGGTAGGAACCCGAAACGGAGATGGTACAGTGTTACCTAGCACTACCACCAGTTTGAACAATAAATACAGAGTAAGCAACAGCCGGTCACCCAGCATAACGGCACCAATGAAACAGCACGTCTTCTTCGTTGCCTTCGTCTACCTCGACCGAATAATGCGCGGCGCGCAAAAATTAAGATGCGGAGAACTATAACCGCACAAAACACACAAATTCACCGAATTTATGTGTCAATATTACTTATGAAGTCTTGAAAACTAATTCTGCTTTGGGCACCTCTCAATTAAAACGGGTCGCAGCATCAAACTACCTTTTCGATCTACCTCATTTGCGGGATTCTTTTTTTTTTTTTTTTTTTTTTTGCGTAAGCTTCCAGTGTTGTCTACAAGCCCCCACTAATTTTTGGCAAACTTCGAACCTGGACAAAGCCTGAGTTTGCCGCACATTTCACCGTCGCTGGTTTACCATCAGTACAGAGGTATGGGAGAAGCCCGTCTAGCCTTTACTGCACTCAGCGCAATACCCTCCGAACATGGCGTCCCACAGCTCTTTGTCGCCTTCTCCGCACCGCACGCGATTTTCAACACGGAATGCATGGGCGGCGTTTTAACAGCAGATATACAGTGCCTAGAACATAATGCTATATTCCGAGCACCATAGCAAAGCTCTTCAAGGTACAGCATGTGCCGTACTTCGGATCTCGTAATGCTGCTTGTCACGCAGGAGGAAGAACAGACCGGCTGTAGTTCCGCGCTCGAACCACTCTTGCCCTGAGCCCATTGTCACATGATAGTGATTCTGCGAAGGCCAGTGTGCGATAAAGCGCAGAAAACGCGCGTTTGAGTCCCGGGGTCGCAGCTGCATTTCCATAGAGCAATGCGAAGAAAGAAAGAAAGAAAGAAAGAAAGAAAGAAAGAAAGAAAGAAAGAAAGAAAGAAAGAAAGAAAGAAAGAGACCCTGCACTTGCCCTCGATTCTTGTACCCACTGCTATATCATAGCGATTATACGAAAAGGCCGGTAGAAACGCTCCAGCTCGGAGTTGTGGGTTCGATCCCCGGTGCTGGGGGACACCGTTTCCGATACCCTTGCCACTTGGCACCCGTGCCGTTTACGTCGCGGTTATCGATAAAAGGAAGAGCTTTGCTGTTTGGACGGTCTTCACGGCGTGGAACAACAGGCTTGGTTTTTTTTTTTTAAATTCTAACTGCAGAGTGTTGTGCATTTAATCACTCCTGCATTTCGTTTAATTTTTATTCCCAAGTTATCTCGGTACATGCTCACATGTAAGTTTCTCGTTATTGATGGACGAATTCCTATTTCTAAGCATTTATAATGACTTACGTTCGGAATCCCTTGCTCTATAATTGCTTTCGCATCAGTACTCCGTTATTCAATAAATATATGGTTCTCGCTTTTCCTTTGCTGAAGTAGGATGGCGTGCATATGTGGCCTCATTGACGCACGTGCATTTGGATCTGTGTATGTATCTCCCTTGCAGTTCACGTAAGTAAAACTAGGTCGTCCAAACGCTCGAGTACAAGAATCCGCTGTTTCGCCATTGCCTCGCTGCGTACGTAATATAAGTCGGCTGACGCGGTTACCCTTCTCCTGGCTTTGTTCAAAGGCACGGTCAACATAAAGCGTTTGCAACGATGGACATAAACGGCATTCCTGCTTCATTAGGTGACGAATTTCCACTAGTTAGCAGGCGTATTGCACTGTATATTTTCTGTGCCTCTATACGTTGGCTTTATCCAATTATTAGCAGTGTATAAACATTGAATACTGTCAGTAGTAACGTAGAGGGAGTTTAAAACTTGGAAAATAACGGAGGAACTCGAGAAAAGGTTCAAAACCACGCAGCGTGCAAGGGAACGGCGAACTAAACACGTGATATTAGGTTATCGCAAGATTGTAGACATTGTCAAAAAACAAACCGAAGTAGCCGATATTGATTTGTTGATTTATTGTGTTTTACATGCCAGAACCACGATACGATCATGAGAGAAGCCGTAGTGGAGCCTTAGGTCTCGGGAAATTTTGACCACCCGGAGTTAATTCTTGTACGTGCACTGGCATCACACAGTACTTTAGTTTCCAACAGTTCGCCTCCAGCGAAATGCAGCAGCCGCGGCCGGGATTCGGTCCCGCGACCTTCGGATCATCAGCTGAGTGCCATAGTCACTATAAACCATCGTGGTGGGGCGAGGTAGCCGATATTCTGGGTGACACTAAGCAAATAGACTGGGGAGGACCACGTTATTAACTACGTTTTACAATGACCCAGCGCTACACGGCGCGCATGTTTTCTGAGGAAGAGAGTGAGAGAGAGAAATTAAAAAAAGACGGAAAGCACAAAAGTTATAAAACAACGGAAACTCCAACGATAGGAAGAGAAAAAGGTGAAAAAAAAAAAACGCGCGTGCACGAAAACACTCCTACTCAGAGCGGAGGTTTAACACATGCGCTCTGAATAGTGCATACGTAGCCGTTTGCTGCCACAGATTCTGAGGTTGATATTCCTACACTATTTCTGCTGACAACGCTCTGTCATCAATACGCTGTGTACTCAGCGAGTTTTTTCTCAACGACCTGACCATGGCTTTCTTAAAGATCCGGTAATGCGGCCTCTTCAAAAGGTTGCTGCCTTTTATTGTCCTATCGCTATGTAAAGTACTTGCCGTATAAGCGTTCTCGTAAAGTATATGGTCTGCTCTTCAAGCTAATATGCGGCGTGTTCCTCGCAGGCTTGTAGGTTTTTGGTCGATATTGTAAAACTATTCGATGAACAACAAGAAAGGCGTTACAACGACAAAACCATCTCCTTTTTTTCCCCCTTTATAGTGCGGAAAAGGGCATACCCCGTGATGATGTGGGTCAGAGTAAAGAGGTCACATAGGCGCAAGCCCATTCTACACCAATAACGTAGAAAGCTCTGTAGTCCACTGTCGCAGCATCTGCCGGAAACCCCGATCGGGACGACACATTTCGTCGCTGCTGTGTTGCTTGGGTATTGAACGGAGTGGTGTTCGCAATGGTGGCACGCCTCCGCTTTGAGACGTTGGTGTTTGCGTTTACTGCGTTGACTTCGCGCTCCATCATACTGGCCGAGGACGAACTCGCACTGCTGGCCAGTTTTACGCCGGTAAGCCAAGAAAGCTACTGACTGTTCTTGCGCGATAAATCACGTCCAAATGTCACGGATGTCCTCACAAGCGCACAAGTACCATCTTTGTTTTTACTGCAAGAGTCCATACGTATCCTTGTACGTACATATACGCACGCTTACGAAGCTTAAAGATGTGTCCATGGCCCCGCCACGGTGGTCTAGTGGCTGTGGTACTCAGATGCTGATCCCATAGTCGCGGGATCGAATCCCGGCCCCGGCGGCTGCGTTTCGGTGGAGGCGAAATGTCGAGGCCAGTGTGCTGTGCGATGTCAGTGCACGTTAAAGAACCCCAGGTAGTCGAAATTTCCGGAGCCCTCCACTACGCCGTCTCTCACAATCATATCCTGGTTTTGGAACGTAAAACCCGTGAAATTATTATTGTGGAGTTTAGCGTCACCTCTGTGAGGAAGGGGACACTGCAAGTGGGAGCGCAAGGAATCAAAGTTTGCCAAAAGGGCGAAACAATTAATTTTATAGCAACGGCAGGAGTACAGGGTAACCGAAGTTTTAGGGCCCACGTGCCTCTGTTTTGTTCCACCTAACTGCGGGATCCTGTTCGGCGCTAGAGCTGCATCGTGACTAACGCGCAGCTGCACGTTGTTCCTGCCTGTGGAGTGGGGATACGCGCTTTTCGTTCAGCGCGACTAGCCTTTCGCCGAAGTTTTCGGGCGGAGGTCCGAGTGCTTGTGAGACAAGGTGGAAAAAGACAAGAATTCTAGGCAGGGGACGTGATAAGACGATGCGCGAATTCTTAGAGGCATTTCGTATTTGTAACAAGGGTCACAAATGCATTAGCGACACATCTGTCAATCATAGAAAACTGGAGAAAAAATTTCTAGATTGTTGTTTTGATGTATCTCGATGTCAGATGACGGTGACAGTGTACTTGTCAGACTGAGCATGCGTCTGTATGTGCATATATTTGTTGGCGTAGTCACAAATAAATTCAGATGAAAGGAGCGCTTGTCCTGTGTCTTCTCTCCGTGCAGTGTTGTTCGTACGCTTGTATTTTCCCTGGATAACATTTCTTATATTCGGTTCAAAATCATGCGTGTACTCATTGTTCACTACTGTACGGGCTTGTTCCGGCTCACAGTATTCAATAAATAAATAAATAAATAAATAAATAAATAAATAAATAAATAAATAAATAAATAAATAACTCGTTTCCTTTTCTTTCCCTGAGAGCACAGAATTGGCTAGAGCACTACTAACAGGTCGTCACGTGTCTTCGTCTCCTCATTAAAGTTGTCTCCTATCTGCAATGCAAATGAAAGGCGAGAAAGGGCACTGGTCTGTCCCTATATCATTGTGCAGTGCGAACTGGTGAGGTACTACGGCTACCCGTGCGAGTTAAGCTACGCCACCACGGACGATGGGTACGTGCTCGAAGTCGAGAGGATTCGCCATGGAAGAGAGCCATGTGCTTCCCCAGGACGTGCTCAGAAGGGACGTCGCCGCCGCCACCCCGTGCTGTTCCTGCCCAGCTTCCTGGCCGCTTCGGACATGTGGTTCCTCAACTATCCTTGGCAAAGCCCAGGCAAGCTACGCGTTTGTTTCGTGGTCGTATCGTGCGCGTCCAGACACTAACGTAGCAAGACATTGCAGCCGCGTAACAACCCGGTTTCCGCCTCCTGCTAAGCTCAGCCATAATAACGCGATAGACCTTTTTCTAACTGTAAAGCTAGCTTTCCTGCGGCGAAGTGTGCCCAAGCAGTGGCGGCGAGGTCAATCTGGAAAACAGCTTGAACAGCTACTCCGCCCTTCTGATATAAATTTCAAAAGAAAAGGAGCGGCCGCCGCAGCCGCCGGTGTTTGAGAGAGAGGACAGGTAAACAGCTCCACTACTGTCAAACCTGTGAAAGTGCGTAGCACGGGAAATCCAACGATTCTGGTTGTGCGCCGGAGAAGCGCCACGGGAGGAGAAATCGCGCGCTCGGCGAGTGTGCGACCCCTCTCTTACGCGTCGCGGCCATCGGGGGGAAGCGTGAGCACGCGACAGGAGGAGGCGAAGGTCGTGGACAGGCAGTTAAGCCCTTAAACCGCTACGCACTATAAAAAATCCTCAGAATGGGTAATCGGAACATTGCCAGCATTTAAATTAAGACAGATACCGCCATCAATCGGGCAAATGTGCAGTGCAGAGAAGTGCACTTTCGAAATACGAAAAGTGTGGACAACGTAAACGAGTTCATGTCGCAGAAAATTCGGCGCGCGGCGTAGGTGCCGGCGTCTATGGCGGACAGCAAATCGTCGACAACCACCCCGAACATGCAAACCCACTCATGTTCATATAGAAGATATTTCATTCCCTCACCCGCTCTTAGGATATAACACCTTGACCTCGGTCATCAATACTTAGCCGAGGTCAAGGTGTTATATATTTAGCTGGCGCAAGTCAGCGCCGCCAGCACAGGTAGAACGGGTTCTCCGTCGTGCAGAAGACGTGGCCAACGACAGAAACCGTGCAATAAGAGCAGGCCGGTCACTGTCGTGGGTCACTGCACAGTCGTGGGGAAAAAAGAGAGAATGCTTACGCCTCGTCTTTAAGAGGGCGATGTGATAGCGTCATCGCGCACCGTTCGCATCTACTTCGCTTATCATGCTATTTCATTAAACACACAGAGAACATCCCTTAAAACCAGCTCATCCTATGTAGTAATTTATATTTATCTCCGCTCGGCGCTGCCGAGGCGGCGGGTGCCATCTGGATGATGATTACGCAACTTACGTAGCACAGGACACTGTCCACAAAAAAAAAAAAAGTTACAAATTGAGCAAACAGTACGCATGTGGTCGCTCTGGCACAGTGCGAATAAGTAGACAATACATGCCAGAGTTTGCGAGACCTTCGCACACCGTTCTTAATTAAGCTAGAACAGCCTTCGCGGTTTTACAGATGAATCATTTCTCAGTATTAGCTAAACGTCTCGCCCTAAATTTATCATTCCGCGACGATTGCACCTACACGCGGATGCAAGTTTCCTTGCTGCATATAAGGAACGAGTGCTTGTTAAGTTACACTGCGATTAGCAAGTATCCTCTCAAGGATATTCAGAACTGCAACAGTGAGACATAGAAAGCATGCACACACACACATGACTCAAGGCATTCTCGTTTAAGATTGGTGAAGACAATAGCTGCGTTTTCGTGAATTCTACAACTAGCGCATCTCATTCCGAAGCGCGTTTAGTTAAGGCGATGTCCGCCGCGTTGGTCTAGTGGTTGTGGTGCTTGGCTGTAGATCCGAAGGACGGGGTTTCGATCCCGGCCACGGCGATTGCATGTCTGATAACGGCGAAAGGGCTAGAGGCCCGTGTACTGTGCAATGGCAGTGCACGTTAAAGAACTCCCAAGTGGTCAAAATATCCGGAGCCCTCCACTAAGGCGTTCTTCTTTATTCTATACTTCCATTCCCTCTCCCCTACCCCCACGGACTCTGAGCCGTATATACTGCCGATATGGGCTGCGGAAAATAGTGTCCTTTGCTTTACCGAACCACAATTACACGATGCCGTTTACATGCAACGCGTTAACTTCTCCACTGCAGTCGTGCCGCATGCAGGCTCACCATTGTCATCAGTGCATGCACCGACTCTGCCGGTTTACATGAATGCGACAGCTGCCACATTCATGTAAACGCCGCTGTTGCTCGACTGACAGCCAGATGATTCCGAGCACAACACCATCTTGATCGACAGCGAATGCGTGCGCGACGTTTGCCTGCAAAACATTGCGTAATTTTAGCCCTAACCCCGTAAAATGGGAGAGACCTGGCCCTCCAATTGACGTGCAGAGGACAGTGAACACTTTCGTTTGTATTACGGTGATACGCACAGCTTGCGGCTAAGACGTCGCTCGAAGTTGCTGGCTGGGTTCCCGGCCACGTCACCTGCGTTTCTATAGGAGCGAAACGGGCGAACAGAATATCATAGACCGTAGATTTGACGCATAAAATGAACAGAATTTATTTCAACGTGAATAATTATTCGCCAGATTTCCCTTGAAGATCGAAGAGGCCCTTCTGGTTTGTCTGCATTTCAATCCATCCCATCACCTCTGCTTCACCCAGGAAAGAAAATATCATCGTACGACTTAACGAATTGCTTCTCTTGTACGAAGTCATTGCGTTTTGTCATTGAATGTACGCACACATGTAAGCATTCGTACAAACAAAAGGAAATGCCGCGGCGATCGAAATCCTGTTATTTGCAGAAGGACGACTGCGTTCGCTTTCGCAGGTTTCCTTTTCGCCGATGCAGACTTCGACGTGTGGGCCATGAATTCGAGGGAGTCGTACCCGTACTCTGACCACAGGACGCTGTCAAAACTCGACCCGCAATACTGGCTGTGGAGGCAAGTCTTCCCGGATTCGGCATTGATCGAATACTATACAAGGCGCAAATGTTTTCACGGGAAGGGGCCCACATCAGCTTTAAAATGGTGCTGACAAAACATTTCTTTACCATCCGAAAACGAGAGGAATCAGTTTTACATAGATAATTACCCTTTAGGGGTTACATTGTGCGATGATATATCATGAAGTGAAGTTGAGCGGCGTTATAAGTGCAGTGTTGCCTTCGACATCTATCGTTCCGAGCAACATGCTGACAATCGATGACAATCACATTGGACGTGCTTGAGGTCTCTTGCTTTTTATACGTGACGCACACAGTGGAGTCTGGCTGTGGTACTTCGCATTTAATGTAGCTTGTGAAAGCTACATCAAGTTTAATCTGGAGAGCCAACGTAGAAGGATCACGTTGCGGCGTTTGGGCTCCTGACAACCCTACATGATTCCACTCGCAGCAGCTTCGCGAAGGCGCAGAGGGACCTTGAATGTGTCCGTAGGGGCACGGCCGCTACGTGTTAAACATTATTTCTAAGAAGGATGCTAACGGGGTCATATAGGTACCCCGGCACCTCATTTAATCCTGCAGGAGTTCATTTAAACCTCTAATAAAGAAAAAAAATTTAGAGAAAAAGTGGACATTGTAGAGCACTCTGCGATAGGAAAGCACTACGACATCTTTACAACAGACTATTACGGGCAGTGGCGTAGCCAGATATGTTTCTCGGGGTATGTCATATGATGCATTGTGTAAATATGATGTGCGGAATAAAAGCTGAAAGTAGAGGGATATAGGGCGGTTGTCCACGACTCAGAATATTTCGGGGGCCATTGTAACACCGAAACACACCCGCTGGTCACGCCCCTGAGTGCGGGCAACAGGAGGGGTTTCAAAACTGAGATAAATTTTGCATTTAGACAAAAATAAATAAATAAATACAGTAAAATGGGATAGATTAAAGGGACCTTGAAACGGTTTTGACGATTCAGTACAAAGGCACTGAGCCGGTAGTACAAGCTCTTCCGATCTTTAACGGACCAATATGAGCGCTCTGTGTCGTGTGTACTTTACTACAGGTTTTCGAAATGCGCATCACTAAAGACTGAAGCGATTCGGCCAAAAAAGCTTTCAAACGCGCTTGCGCATAGGTCGTGCCACGGGCACGCCACGTCATGATCACGACTGATCTAATTGGCTATAGACCCCACTTACGCCCTGAGTAAACTTTTTATCGCGGTATATTCGAGGCACCGTAAATTTGAGTCTTCGCAATAACCAGTGAGCGCCAGATCTTGTCGAGCCTCCTGTGGACCTGTGAGCCCAATATTATTGCACTGCACGCAATAAGGGATTCGCTATTTGGTTTAAGACACTACTGCAACGCGTCCGCTCTTTTAACAAATAGCGTCACTGGGGGAATCAACATAATACACACCGATATTGGGGGGCCGACATTGGCAGAACCGACAATGGGGGGCCGAGATAATATTGGCTGATTTTATGTGGTCGGGGAAGGTCATCTGGTACGCTTTATTTGTTCATTGTGAATTCAACAAATAAAGAAAAAAACTTGCATATTTCTCTTAAAGAGTAACTAAAAAAGTCAAGCGACGTAGTCTGTGCACGAAGTGACGTCATTTCTTGAAACAAGAGAGAATGTTTGTCAGCTGTATTCGAAACCAAATTTCGAATTCCCTGATACGTGTACCGCAATGGCATTTAGACCGAATGTTCACAGGAGCCAAATGGTCACAGAAACCACTTTATAACTATGTTCAAAAAGTGTTGCGGTCGAACGCAGTGTTGCATTCGAGTGTTATTAATTTTCCTGAATTTCGAGGTATCGCGAAAGCTTTTGATGATCTTCATGGCCTCTCTATTGATCTTGTGTACATTTGCTGGTGTCTGTGCACAAACTCCTGTCCGCCGTTTCTTCGATTGCAAAGCTTGTCCTGCTGTCGCAATCAATAAACAGCTGAGTTCGCACTTGATGATATAGCTTCGACGAGATTGGACGTCACGACTTGGCTGCCGTCATTGACCACGTGCTCAAGGCAAGCGGAGCATCCAAGGTGACGCTGCTCTCCCTGTCTCAGGGCGTGGCCATAGCTCTAGTGCTGCTTTCAACGCGACCCGAGTACAACGACAAGGTAAGTTACTGCAACCTATAGCTTCAAAGTCCACGTAATGTGCGTGTCTTTTTAGGAGCGAAGCTCTTTAGTGCCTAGCCCTGTCGTGCGGATCTTGCAGTGCAGCGCCCCCTGGCGTATTCTCTGGATCATGTATTGTGCTTTTATATACTTGATTAATGTATACATAAAGTCGGTTTTTTACACAGACGTTTTCGTTTTTCGTTGAGCAGGCGTTCAGTTTCGGTTTTTTTTGTGTAGCGTGACGGACGCGGACGACGACAAGGCTAAGTACTTTGACGAGGAATAAGTACTTTGACGTAACATGCAGGTTAGTTATGATAGCAACATTTCTTTGGACTTAGCCAGAAAGCGCTATCAAATCAGTTTTGGAGGTTCCTATGGACACGTTAGCCACATATTGAACTGCACGGATACGGGCGCTTGTAATCTGATTTTAAAGTGCCGCTGGAAAACGCATGCTCTTTGAACAAATCACATCAATGAGCAGGCACGAACAACCTATACTCCGTTTCATACATCGGGTGCAATGCTGTCGAAGCTAGTGCTGATGTTTGCGCTGTGTGCTTAAGCGATCAAAAAGTAGTGCGTTGCTTGAGATGAGCGAAAAAAAGAGCCAGGCCTGCGCGGAACCGCTAGGACAGTTGCAGCGTAAGCTGGAGGACCGATGTTCTTAGAGGCCATTTTAAACGCTTGAGGAAACTAGTGCAAGTATAGGTGATAGGTATCCCCGCAGCGCCATAACTCTTATCATTTCTTCAAGTAGGGAAGTACCCACTACGCCATAATTACTGCGGCATTGTAACGTCCAAATCTGTATAACTGCACATCTTAGAGACTCTTTTGGCGTCTTTTTCTCGAGAACGAACCGAACTCTCGGCCCGGCGTCGACGGCGAGCTGCGGTTTGGGCTCTTCTCTGCACAAGCTGTCCGTTGTGCCCGACGTTGCCTTGCTGCAGCCGCGCGCGTAGCTCTGCGATTCGCTTCTTCAGCAGCGGTGCGCACCTTATATGAGGAGGCGCCATCAGGTATATCGAAGAGCCAAGTTGCTGCCGGTGCTGCGCACGTCGCCTGCCGCATGTCGCATGGCACGATACGACACGATAAAGGGCAGCGGTTCGTAATAATGATGACGGTAAAGTTGAAGAAGATTGTTTCATAATGATGATATAGGTGATGCCTCTGTAATGGGTGCAGAGTTATACGAAGCATGCACCCCTGTGTCCTTTGAAATTATTCATCGAACTCGTCATGCAATCCACTTTCCGCGACGTATAGTGTCGTATTATTATTCTGCCACGTAACATTACATCTGTTAATGCGATTCCTCGGCGGCCGTGGCAGCACCTGGCCTCGGCGCGTCTCACTACTGTGACAGCTGGAGTGACGTCTCGCCAAGCCGCTCATGCGCCGTGCAGCATCTGTGCAGAGACCGCGCCGGAGCTACGGAAATGATGACTAAGTATGACCACGACAAGTTTTAAGAATGGGCTGTCACCTAGCAACCGCTTACGTCATAAAATACGTCATAAAATGGAGTCACTGCACAGGTGCGTTTCTTTGAGAAGGGAGAGAGTTGTAAATAAGGAAGGGAAGGCAGGGATGTTAACTAGTCAGGAGTTCGGTTGGCTACCCTACACTGGGGATGGGAGACGGGGAAGAAAAGAGAAGGAGAGAGGGGGAATGCCTACAGGGTAGTCCTGTCACAGGCGCTCGGTAAGGCCAGATGTTTTCAGAAAGCCCAAAAGCACTTTCATCGCCTTGTGACCCGTTGCTCGGTGAGGACGGTATTCCAAGATTGTCTCTTCTCTTAGAGGACGATCGTCGAGCTTCTTGAACGACTCGGTCGTAGACAGTCTATGTTCCTCAAATTGTGGACATCGGCACAACAAGTGATGGTCTCCTCGCATCCGCAGACAACACACGCACGACTGTCAGCCATTCCAATCAGCGCACAATAAGCGTTCGTGAAGGCCACTCTCAACCAAAAGTGGCACGGAAGCGAGGGATCTCTACGAAAAAACCGCGCCTGGTAGCGCTAGGAAGCTTGTAGCCATGAGCCCACCGAGGAAGATCCGAACAGCCGAGGAAGAAGCTTCGTAACGCGAGGCTCGACGTGCTCCCAAACGAGAATGAGATCAGCGGCGACGACCTGATCCAGCGTACTTGAGCAAGAAAGCCGCTGACGCAAAGAGGAGGAGGCAAGATCCGGAGCTCGGTGCGAAACTTTGAGAAGCGTTCGCTGGGCTTCGCGTGCTTCGCGAGGCGTTTCTCGAAGTCTCGGATCACGGCGAAATGCGAGTGTGTCGGAGACAAACACGCACCAGCCAAGTGCCCATCAGCTTTGCCAGCCTTGCGCCACTAGTGCAAGCTTCGCTATTCTTTTTTTAGATGCGAAGCGGCTTATGGTCCAGCCTGTTACGTCCTTGCGCCGTCCACAACTCCACTGCGCATGCGCAACAGCTGGCCCAAGCTGGCAAGGAACGAGAACGCGCCCTCGCCCGCGAGAGAACGCTGACGCAGGCAGCGTCTGCTAGCGAGTTTCTTGATTGAAAAAAATTGGCAGATCCCACGTGCAGTGGGAATCAAGGAAATGCGAATCATGCATAAGGAACGTGAAATGGATTTGCATTGTTGTCCCGCTATACCGAGTTTGGTACATATGAAGTTAACAAAACGGCCGCAAGAGGACCATGACTGTGGCATGTAAACCATGCCGCTCATACACGTATGTCATGATTCTCACGTTATGACTTGTCATTTACGTTCGTCATGCAGTCGTGTTGTGCCATAGCAATTTTGGTTACATCCCTTTAAAGAAACGAGTGGCATGTAGATCATGCCGCTAATGATATGCATGTCACGATTTTCTTGTTATGACCTGTCATTTACGATCGTCATGCAGTCATGTTGTGCAAACCAATTTTCGTATAGGCTCCGTGCAGTCGAGTTTTCCATGTGCTACATCAGCGCCAGAATGCACTGCCTGGCGGAGAGAAGAAGCAAAATTGGGCAGACTCTGACAGGAAAATACGCGAACGCGATGCGCGTCTCCAACTCTATAGCAGCAGCGGCCGCCCGTCCCACCTTCTTTCGTTTTATTTCCTTTGAGACGCGCGCTCCAAACCTGCGGCAAACTGTTCCAAAGGGCGACGCTGCGAGCGTTCGTGTGGTTCGCAGCACGCCCGGAAAGCAGCGAAGAAACGCGCGCGTCGCTGTCGCCTCGGTTTCCACCGTGCGCGACTGAGCCGTCCGACGAGAGCTACGTAGCGCCCTCTGGTCAGTAGACGGAGCCATCCCATTAACGAAACGGCAGTATAGCGCCAGGACCATGGCATGTAAATCATGCCGGTCATGAAACGCGTGTCATGATTCCAATGTTATGACCTGTCATTTACGTTCGTCATGCTGTCGTGTTGTGCCATAGCAATTTTGGTATACATCCCATTAACGAAAGGCCTGGCATGTAAATCATGCCGCCCATGACATGCATGTGACGCTTTTCATGATTTGACCTGTCATTTATGTTCGTCATGCAGTCATATTGTTGCATACCAATTTTCCTACACATCCCACTAACGAAACGGCCAAGAGAGCACAAAAACCTCGGCATGTAAATCATGTCGCTCATGACATGCATGTCATGATCTTCATGTTATGACCTGTCATTTACGTTCATGATGAAGTCATCTTGTGGTATGCCAATTTTCGTATACATCCCGTTAACGAAACGCGTGGCGTGTAAATCATGTCGCCCATGACATGCATATCATTATTTTCATGTTGTGACCTGTCAGTCATGTTCGCCATGCAGTCCTGTCGTGGCATACCAATTTTCGTATACATCCCATAAAGGAAACGGCCAGGAGAGCACCAAGACCGTCGCATGTAAATCATGGCATTCATGACATGCATGTCATGATTTTCATGTTATGACCTGTCATTTATGTTCGCCGTGCAGTCATATTGCGGCATACCAATTTTTGTATACATCCCATTAACGAGACGACCAGGAGAGCACCAAGACTGTGGCATGTAAATCATGCCGCTCATGACACGCATGTCATGATTTTCATGTTATGACCTGCCATTTATGTTCGTCAGGCAGTCATGTTGTGCCATACCAATTTTCGCATACATCCCATTAGCGAAATTGCCAGGAGAGCCCTGAGCCCGTGGCATGTAAATCATGCCGCTCATGACATGCATGTCATGATTTTCATGTTATGACCTGTCATTTATGTTCGTCATGTAGTCATGATGTGGCATACCAGTTTTCGTAAACATCCGATTAGCGAAACGGCCAGGAGAGCACCAAGACCGTGGCATGTAAATAATGTCGCTCGTGACATGCATGTCATGATTTTCATGTTATGACCTGTCATTTATGTTCGTCATGCAGTCATGATGAGGCATACCAATTTTCGTAAACATCCGATCAGCGAAACGGCCAGGAGAGCACAAAATCGTAGGCGGCTAGATAGATAGATAGATAGATAGATAGATAGATAGATAGATAGATAGATAGATAGATAGATAGATAGATACGCTCAAACTCGCCGAAGTTCGCTAAGAAATGCTTCGCATTTAAAAACCGACTCCTCGCGCTGCACAACCGTTCACCGGCCACCCCATATATATAGGCACTGGATCTTGGACCTGCAATCTAGTGCCGGTGGGAGATTATTCTTGTGCGTAGTTGAACCATAAGGATTCGTAGCGCGCGCGTTAACTAAACGTAATCCGGAACTCGGCACGATCTACGACGTGGGAGCGCAGGAATCTCATAAAGACCAGGAGCACAAATGACAACGCGTGTGTAAATATACACACGCGTTGTCACTCATTTACATGCATAAGTAGGCAATGTCACGGGTGATTTACGGTAACGCCGAACAATCCCCAGTGCTTCGCCCACTCGTCATGGTTCACTTCGTGCAGATGCGTGAATTTTTTTTAGGTGCTGAGCACCTTAGGGGCTGGGCTTGTCGGCGTGTGCTGCTGCTGTCGTCACGGTGTGCCCATACCGGAGGCAGTGCACCCAGACAGTGTATATGTATAGGGTTGTCGGCTCAGAAGCGATTCTAACGAGTTTCTGCTAATGTGCTCGGGCTGTCGGTGACTAACGTCATCGTCGTGGCAACGTAAAGCAAGCTCATTAGCAGCGATTGACGTTTCCTGTGGGAAACACTGGCGCATCACCGCATGCTTCGCACCTTCCCACGTTTCACGTTAGTGGAGCTGTTCATTTATGATAGGAAAGATCGTGGAGTTAAAGGGACCGACAACCAATTTTTAAAGTACCTAAGTTACCTGGTTTCTTTATTTAACGGAAAGCTTACCGGTCAGATTGTCGCCGTAAATAATTTTTATCACGATTTCTTGTTTATGGAGTCTTAATGCAATACATGTTGCGAACAGTGGCTGGCAGCTGTCGTGTGTGTTTGCGCCTCCTCTATAAAAATATTTTTATAGAGGAGGTCGTGGTTTGCGCCGGGTTCTGCCCCGACAGAGCACGTGCGCGCCACGCCTGGGAGACGCTGACCGGATGCGCCGCGATAAAAAGCAGATTTCGGTTGCCGTGAGGGCAGCGACGCTTGTCAGCGTCGACTTCCTTTGGTGCATAGAAAGCGAATAATGAGACTGGGATGTGTTTTTATATATTGACTGCAATTTTAAGACCGAGTTATGGTCGTATGAACAGCAGCAGGCGACGTGCAGCAATTCATAGACTCCAGAAAGCAGTGCCAAAGCTTCACCGGCAGGCTGCGCCACGTTTAATTTAACCGCAGTTTCACTTGTCGGTCCCTTTAAAAATCACAGACAAAATAGTAGGCTGCGATAGGTTTTATACAATTTGATTAGATCCAACAGCAGGTAAGGTAAATATTTGTCGCCGCCTTGCTTCATCGGGGATGCCAATCAGCATGAGCGTCAGCATTGCCAACAGAAAAGCGCGCAGGCACGGGTGGCAAATGCTCGTGCGTGGCGTTTGCTCGTGAAGGCATTCTGTGCTACGGCTGCGAAGATGGAACGCTCAGCGGAGGCCCGGCGATCGCTGGCGCTTTGCAAGGTCCAAGCTCTCGTCTGGAACATTTACGGTGATCCGCCGACCAGCGAAGTAGAAGTTGCTTCTTCATCACTGAAGATCGTCGTGAAACAGGGAGCCGTAAGAGTTCAGACCGAGCTTGTCTTTCCCGAACGCATCGTGTTCAAGCCAAACACAGTTTCGACGCGCCTTGAAAAAAAAAAATAACGTGCTCAGGGACCGACAGGAATTCGTGCATCCGATGCCTTGCATCTAAATGACATTAAACGTGTTGTTCGAGAACACATACTCCGAGTCCAAACCGAAGAAGCCCCGCGTGATGCAAGCCAGCACTCCCAACCGGTTGATGTGCTTCATGTGCCCAGCAGAGACCTTTGGCGACGAGAGGCCATTCACTAAAGTGTTCCTGCTACCATCGGAAAACTGGGAAAAGAAAGCAGAAGAGTGGTTTTGCCGCCCGGTAGCCGAAGCGCCGGTAGCCGAGGCGCGGAACATTCGCGTCCCAGGTGACCGTGAAATGTTCATCTCACCGACCAAGCTGATAGTGCATGACATACTCGTCCGAGAAGCATTCTTCAAAGGTAAACATGTGCTGTGAAGCTTGCTGCTCGGTGCTGGGGCGGAGCGAGACGGACGCGACCGTAGCCTTATTCAGAACCCGCGTTAAAGTGGACCGGCTCGACTACGAGAACGACCAGACCTTCTGCGTCAGGAGCGGCGGACGGGACGCACCGGTCGTTTTGGTAGCCGTCCTCCGGGAATATCTTGGGGAGAGCCAGACGTGCAAGGTTCTGGTGAAAGCTGTAAGTAGGACAGGTCTCTTTGCTCCAGCTGAGCCGTATTCTGATATCTGTCTATATAGGCGGTAGTATCGCTTTGGTGACATAAGTGTCGCCTTTTGTGCCTCCTGCGGTGGTGATTGCTGGTTGTACAAACCAGAAAAGTTACGGCTGGTCTCCGGTTTGTTCGACCATTCAATCACCACCGCAGGAGACAGAGAAGGCGACACTTACGTCACCAAAGCTATCAAACGGGAAAAAACGGAGCGCTAACAAAACAACACACAAAGAAGGAGGCTACACACAGGACTGGGCTCAACTTTCAACTGACATTTATTGAAGCAACATCGAATTTATGCACACAGCCGCCAAACGTAATCTCTGCCAAGATAAATGTCAGTTGAAAGTTGAGCGCCAGTCCTGTGTGTAGCCTCCTTCGTTGTGTGTTGTTTTGTTAGCGCTCCGTTTTTTCCCGTTTGAAGCATGAACCAACTCGCCCACAGACAAATTCTACTAAACCAAAGCTATACTATCGCTTAATAGACACATATCGGAATACCGCCCCTGTAGCCCAGCTACTGCGAAACGTGCAGCGGGAAAACGACACTTGCGCGTCGTGTTGCGGGCTCGCATTCTTTTGCTTCCTTTTTACGCATGCTATAGTCTCGCCGAACTTGAGGGATTAAACAAGGAAGAAAAAAGAAACCTACTCCCCGTCGTGGAATCGAAGCCCGGCCTGCTGCGTGACAGGCGGTGATACCGACCACCATACTAAGGAAGATATTTAGGGGCGAAGCTCCTTATAGCGGCACCCGTTCGTCCCTCGTCGTAGTAGTGTGTAACCAGTCTTAACGCTAGTACCAGATCTTGACCTCCAAGGTGGTGCCGGTGGGAGATTTCTCCTGTGCGTTGTTGAACAATAAAAAATTCGCAGCGTGCGCGTTAACTAAAAGCCGAATTCTTCTGTCTCTCATTCCCCATTAGCAGCCATTGGCATGTTCCAGTAGGAAACGTTAGTAGAAGTAGAAGTGTGAGTGTTAGCTAAAAGCCGACTTCTTCTGTCTCTCATTCCCATTAGCAGCCATTGTTTACCTCCGAGTTGCCTTCAGGAACGTCAGGTGGCGCGCCTAGCTCTCTCACTCTTCCATCTGCTGTCTTGTGTGAGACAGAAAGAGAGAGAGAGAGAGAGAGAGCGAAAGACTGTCCGTTTCTAACGATGATGATGGGTTTGTGCTAGCGCGTTACGGCGCGTGTAAGAAGCTGGTGTAAGACGCTGTGGCCTCTCCGCCTTATACTCTTTCAGCAGTCATGTGATGGCGTCGGCAAACGCGGTGCGCGTTCCGGCCTGTGTAAGGGGCTGCGTAAGACGCTGCGGCCTCTCCCCCCTTACTAGAGTGTACTGCATGTTTGTAACGCGTTTGTGCTAGCGTCACCTTAAACGCCAGAACCCAGCGTTCGATTAGAGTGTTTCTGACGTCTTTACATGATGATCGACTGGGCGAATTACACGGAAGATTAACGGTTTATCGGTGGTTCACTCCGGAGCTTCGCCCACTCATCATCATTCACACCGTGGATATGCTGTGAATTTTTTTTTAGGAGCGAAGCTCCTTAATGTTTGGGTCTGTCCGTCCGTTGTAGTAGCGCGTTACCTACTAGGAACGCGCTACTAGGAGGGCGCGTGCCTCCCGGCGCGCGAGCTCTCTCTCTCTTCCATCTGCTGTCTTGTGAGAGAGAGAGAGAGAGAGAGACAGAGAGAGCGAAAGGCGTGCGTTGACTATGGAAACGCTCTTTCTTCGATGAACGCGCTACCAGCTCGCAAAGAAGGAGAACGTATATATACATATATATATAGGGAGAATATATATATATATAATATATATATATATATATATATATATATATATATATATATATATATATATATATATATCTAGCTTGACGCAGGCAGCGTCTTCTAGCAACACCTGCTTCTAGCGAGTTTCTTGATTGAATAATACCGACTGCTCGCGCTATATATATATATATATATATAGGCACTGCATCTTGACTTGCAATGAAGTGCCGGTGGGAGATTTCACTTGTGCGTAATTGAACCATAAGGATTCGTAGCGTGCGCGTTAACTAAATTAATCCGGAACTCGGAACGATCTACGATGAACCTCCGGAGCTTCGCCCACTCATCATCATTCACTCCGTGGATATGCTGTGAATTTTTTGTCACACCCCTCTCTTCATGTGCAGCTTCCAGCGCGCCAGTCGGGACGAAAGCAGAGTGAACGTGCTCGGACAGTGGAACTCTCCTCAAACGTGACGCTGTAACTCCGCTGATACCTAACAGATTTGAACAATTTTAGATGCGAAGCAGCTTATGGCGGGGCTTTGTCCGTTCCTCCCGCCCTGTGTCCCACACCCCCACAGCGCATGCGCGTCCCCTCCCTCTCTCTCTCTCTCCTCTCCTACGCTACCCCTCTAGGAATCCTCTACGGAGCGGCGCGCACGACAGGTGGTGCGACAGCTGCATACTCCGCTGGGGGCGCCACGGTAGTTCCGCGGTATGAAAATGACGGAGCGCGCGCGCCTCATTCCCTCTCCCTTGCGCAGCGCCGCGATGAGCGCTCGGGCTATCACACAACCACCGCGTTATCGCTCTTCCCCTTATACATTCTCATTCGTCCTCTCAATAAAATTACACCACCTCCCGCTGCTTCGCACCCCCGCATGGTTCCCTTTAGCGGGAGATGGTGTAATTTTTGCAGCAGGCGATTCGTGAGGCAATTAACACCTTTGGCGGTGTCATTCGAGGAAAAGTGTTGCAGGTCTTTAAAATGTGGTTTATTGTCGGGTCCGTCACTCTCCTGTCAGACCGGCAGTGTGAAAACGCGTATTATTTTTCCCTTTGGCGATCAAGTGCTCGGACAGCCGCGTGTGCCTGCGTAAGGCATCTAAGACAACGTCACTTCCTTTCCTATATACAAGTATGGTTTATATAGCATATACGAGAAAAAAAATAGACATGCCTTCTCCGAAGATTAAGCGGCCCCTACCAGCGCTTTTAGCAAGAATATTTACGCTGCTCGGTGAGCAAGGATCCGAAATTTAAAGTGAATGTAACTAAATACCAGCAGACCTATACAGACGGGGCAACATATACAGACGTGAAGCAAGACGCTTCGGAACAAATTACTTCCCTTTCTTTGTTTATTTGGTAATAATATATGCAGAGAAGTAACGAGAAATGTTTTTGCGCTGAAATATTCTTTACTCATATGTTTTTTTCTTCCTCTTCTTTTCTCTCCAGATTTTCTGCTTTTACCTGTAATCTTCAAGTGCAGGGTGCAAGACAAACGCAAAATAAACCTTTTTCGAGATCACCTTCTCTCTCTTGCTCTAAATGTCCTTCACTCACTCACTCACTCACTCACTCACTCACTCACTCACTCACTCACTCACTCACTCACTCACTCACTCACTCACTCACTCACTCACTCACTCACTCACTCACTCACTCACTCACTCACTCTACTTAGCGTCTGTGTGTCTTATATGGCCCCTTTTACAGGACGTTGTTCTTTTTTTCTAGGTGGACCTTGTCATAGCTTACGGTCCAATTGCAAATGTTGCCGACATGGGGTTTCCCTTGCCTCAGTTGCTGAACATACTGCAACTTCTCACGGTGAGTGCAGCGGCTGGTCTCACCCGAAGGAGAGTAGACGGTCACACCTTCTCCTTTTCCTAGCTTTCTACAGAACAAGAATGTTTATACAGTGAGCGCGTATATGCTTTCCCTAACACACGGCTACGCCGCAGAGCAGCCTAGCGCACCATTTTTTTTTTTCTGAGTAAAGTTTATATTTTAGCGCATTTACACGGAGCCAACTACTGCTCTTCACACAGGAGCGAACGAGCTAAACTGAACGAAACGCAAGGAGTCACAGCGGTGCATACAGTGATGTTACTTAATATTGACAGTAGGAAGACCGACTTCGACGAAAACTCATCAGCTCAGTGAAGACTTTCCGAGAGTATATCGTTTAAGAGACGCAAAGGCGAAAGACAGGGGGTTCCGGTAGTCGATAGAACGACCTGTAGGAGCTCGAACGGGAATATATGTGAAACCTACGATTCCACTTATTTCGCAGCAGGGGACACTCACCGGCTTGCAAACGAAACCCAAGACCTGGTGATATGGGACGAAGTCAAGAAGAGATGTAGTTATAGGCGTATTTCATACGAATATTCGAGGCTAAAAGCGTAGTATAATTTAGCTTTATTATCTTTCTGTCTTCCCTTGCGCTTTCCATGGTGCAAGGTAGAAAATTATATTTCCTGCCGGTTAACCCCCCTAACTGTTGCACATTTATCTTTCTTAGGCCTATAGTTCAAGGCCCAAATTGCTTATTCATGTAATGTACCCATCACATGTTTGCCTCTTTTATCTCCTTTTCTTCACAAAACTCTGAGGAAGTGTTGGTGCCGTATTCATACTGTTAATTGTCTTTAGTATCATGATCACCTGCTAAACATCCAACAACCCTAGGCCATACCAGCTGTCATTGTCGAAATTTTATACACGTATTTTACGCATCCACACAGTGATTTTATTTTAGATCCCTTTACAGCCACATTGAATTCTATCACCGAGTGTTTTAGGCCCATTTACAATTAAGTTTTGTGCACACTTCTGAATCTCTTATTTCAATGTGACACAGAATAATATGCTCGACGCATTTTGGAGATGCCTGGACCTTGCGCCATAAAACCCTATGCATCATTACCATCCCCTTGCTCACTTTATGTATTCGTTTATGCAGTAGTATACGTAGGGCAGACAACACAGAACCACATGTGTCGCAACAGCGGCCGAAAGGTGTACACTAATAATGCACCTGCACGCTTGCCTCCTGGCTTCAGCGGCTAATGGACCCCTTCGACAAAGGAGCATTCGTTAACGTGCACCCCGTGCTAACGGCCGGATGCCAGATCCTGGGTGGGCTTCTCTGCACGTCGTTTATTACGTTGACCTTCTTGAGCAGCACTGTTCAGTTCAACCAGGTAAGCAGCGTCGATACCATGTGGCGGTTACGGAGAGCGAAATATGTGAGAATGAATGCGAGGAATGCGAAGCTGGGTACATTTGTGGTGCAGCTGGGGAGACTTAAGTGCAACTAATGGCCAGTGCCCACGAGATGAAGTTGAGAGGGTATTACCCATATACAGCGGGTGTTTGAGATAACATATTAAAAAGACCCTTCCCTTACAAATATGTGAGAATGAATGCGAGGAATGCGAAGCTGGGTACATTTGTGGTGCAGCTGGGGAGACTTAAGTGCAACTAATGACCAGTGCCCACGAGATGAAGTTGAGAGGGTATTACCCATATACAGCGGGTGTTTGAGATAACATATTAAAAAGACCCTTCCCTTACAAAATTGATTGATCAGTTGCTATAGAGTCTAAAGCAACTCGATAGGAACTCGCCATCTATAGAATGTTTTCCATTGGATGACTTAGGAAATCTAAAAATACCTGTTTATAGAAACACGTCATTTCACGCACACTAGAAAGCGCATTGGCCTCATGTGTACTCCATAGAACTCCATAGAAAAATTCTACAGGGCGTCAAAATAAAAACCATAGGATTCTATTGAGCAAGTTCAAAAGGCTTTCTAAAAAAGCGGATTAAAGATTTTTGTAAGGGTTCAACACTTTTTTGAGCTTAGGTGCCGATGAGTCGTGGAAGCTCCTTTGAACATGCGAGCCAAACATTGTGGCACTGCGCGACACCAGGGAACTCGCAATTTGGCTTCGAACAGAGCTGAGAAGTACCCGCTCTTATTTCAACAAATGACGTCAGTGGGGCCACCGACTACGTCACTCGACATTTTTCGTTACTTCTTAAGAGAGATACACACATTTTATTCACTTGTTGAATTCAAAACGAACTACTTGTTCGTAGCAGATGGTCTTTCCGCGATTGTGAAATGAGCCAATGCTGTTCCTGCCCCAAGTGACGTCGTTGGTGCCCCCCTGTGACGTCACTTGTTGAAAGAAGAACGTGCGCTTTCGAGATGTGGTTGAAACTGGAGTGGGAGTTACCTGTTGCGTACCGTCCAATAAAAGCTTCTGGCATGTTCACAGGTGACTCCACGATTGACTGGCACCGTTTCCAGACTATAGGTTCAAGACGTGTCGCAGAGCCCGCTCGAGGAATTCCCGAATATAAGGTTTCCAGAAAAAAAACAGGAAAATTTTTCAGAAGCAAACTGTCAGGTGGGAAAGAGGTCCACACTCTTTTTTCAGCAAATTTGGAGTAAAAGTACGCCAACAGAAGAAGTTTGTAAAATAAATTCGGTACTTGTTGCAGTTGTGGTCGATCCGCAAGGACGAGTGAAGAGGTGATATATTGTGTTATGTAGAAATTATATACGGAAAAGCATACTTAAAAATGTGATGTAAAAACACGTATGTTAATCTACTGTCTTTCCCAGACGCGCATGCCCGTGTATGGGGCCCATTACCCAATCGGCACTACTTGTCGGAATTTGCACCATTACTATCAGGTGAGCAGTACAACACAACGTGCTCCGCTAGTGTGGTAATAGTAACTCTATGTCGTAAGCGTAGTACCCCAATAATTCCAATAAACTAGCTGCTTATTATTTGTGAAACGAAAGAACATCCTGTCATCCAACAGTCATTTTCTTTCTGAGAAATTAGTATAAATTTTCATTCAACAGTTTCGCGCTACAAGCAGATGGATTACATTTCTTCCATTTTCCCAAATCTTTATCCACTTTACCCTTTATGCGAAAGCATTCAGATGCTCGCGACAGGCTTTGCTTTGTCCATGGTCCGTTGCGTTGTACGCTGATGACATTTGTTGAATACATATAACGGCGATATCTGTTGTTCTCTGGCCGCTTCGTCAGCCCCAGGCTCCACCGTAGGCACAGGCCAAGAAAGAAAACCGACATTGTATGGGAGCAATATGCGTTCTACCGAGCGCTCTCACCGTTCTCGATAGCGCTAGACTGACTGAACTCGATAATGTACATACATACATACATACATACATACATACATACATACATACATACATACATACATACATACATACATACATACATACATACATACATACATACATACAAAAGGACAGAAAGTTGAGCGAGTTGGTAACATTCCATAATCAAAAGAAGAGGCGTGCAGGACACGGACACAAGAAGAGCAGTGAACACCACGAACGCCGACTAACAACTGAAGCACAGCACAGAGGCGAAAAAGAAAGAAGACACAGCTTATCTGCGCATGCTCGGAATGGTAGCGCCACCTGTCATACTGTTACACGTGCCGTTCTACGCGATAGACAACTGCTAAGACATTCTATCTCCTCTCTGTTTAAGATAATCGACGGTTGACTCACGCATGCACTTCCACTAATACTAATATGCCAGGCCTCAACCAATAAACGCGTATCTTCGTTCCTATGCCTGTACAGGATCTCGGTTTTGTCTAACTCGGGCATGCAGCTACAGACCTCGCAGTGCAAGGATAGATTGGACGGCGTCCCACCTGATAGCGACCTTCTGTGTTCAATTAATCTTTGATTAATACAACGCGCGGTTTGTCCTACATAAAAACGTCCGCAGCTAAAAGGAATCTTATACACCACACCCATGCGACAGTCGGTGAAATTGTTCTTGGCTAAGTGCTTAACCGGACAGATATCTGTTCGCTTCTTACCTTCCATCTGCTCATTTCTTCTATGCACGGCAGCACAAACCCTTCCTAACTTATTGAGAGCCGTAAACACAACATTAACCCCATATTTACTTCCTACTTTCTTAAGCCTGTGCGAAACTGCGTGGATATACGGAATGCTCACGACCTTTTTCTTGTTAATGTTACTCTCTGCTACAGCTTTAGTTCCGGTCGAAATCGACTTCTTAAGACGTTCTGCTACTGTGGCTATGGCTAGTCTAGGGAAACCTGCATCTAAAAGGTGCTCGACCTGCGCATTAAAGCTAATGGTCAAACGGTGCACGCACGACTTTGATAGGGCTGACTTTAAACAGGACAAGGCTATTCCGTTTTTAAATGCGAAGCATTTCTTAGCGAACTTCGGCGAGTTTGAGCGTATCTATCTATCTATCTATCTATCTATCTATCTAGCCGCCTACGATTTTGTGCTCTCCTGGCCGTTTCGCTAATCGTATGTTTACGAAAATTGGTATGCCACATCATGACTACATGACGAACGTAAATGACAGGTCATAACATGAAAATCATGACATGCATGTCATGAGCGACATGATTTACATGCCACGGTCTTGGTGCTCTCCTGGCCGTTTCGCTAATCGGATGTTTACGAAAACTGGTATGCCACATCATGACTACATGACGAACATAAATGACAGGTCATAACATGAAAATCATGACATGCATGTCATAAGCGGCATGATTTACCTGCCACGGTCTTGGTGCTCTCCTGGCCGTTTCGCTAATCGGGTGTTTAGGAATATTGGCATGCCACGTCATGACTACATGAAGAACATAAATGACAGGTCATAACATGACAATCATGACATGCATGTCATGAGCGGCATCATTTACATGCCATGGTCTTGGTGCTCTCCTGGCCGTTTCGCTGATCGGATGTTTACGAATATTGGTATGCCACATCATGACTACATGACGAACACAAATGACAGGTCATAACATGAAAATCATGATATGCATGTCATCAGCGGCATGATTTACATGTCACAGTCTTGGTGCTCTCCTGGTCGTCTCGTTAATGGGATGTATACAAAAATTGGTATGCCACAATATGACTGCACGGCGAACATAAATGACAGGTCATAACATGAAAATCATGACATGCATGTCATGAATGACATGGTTTACACGCCACGCGTTTCGTTGACGGGATGTATACAAAAATTGGCATGCCACAAGATGACTGCATCATGACCGTAAATGACAGGTCATAACATGAAAATCATGACATGCATGTCACGAGCGACATGATTTACATGCCACGGTCTTTGTGCTCTCTTGGCCGTTTCGTTAGTGGGATGTGTAGGAAAATTGGTATGCAACAATATGACTGCATGACAAACATAAATGACAGGTCATAACATGAAAAGCATAACATGCATGTCATGGGCGGCATGATCTACATGCCGGGCGTTTCGTTAATGGGATGTATACCAAAATTGCTATGGCACAGCACGACAGCATGACGAACGTAAATGACAGGTCAAAACATTAGAATCATGACACGCGTGTCGTGACCGGCATGATTTACATGCCATGGTCCTGGCGCTATACTGCCGTTTCGTTAATGGGATGACTCCGTCTACTGACCTGAGGGCGCTACGTAGCTCTCGTCAGACGGCTCAGTCGCGCACGGTGGAAACCGAGGCGACAGCGACGCGTGCATTTCTTCGCTGCTTTCCGGGCTTGCTGCGAACCACACGAACGCTCGCGGCGTCGCCCTTTGGAACAGTTTGCCGCAGGTTTGGAGCGCGCGTCTCAAAGGAAATAAAACGAAAGAAGGTGGGACGGGCGGTCGCTGCTGCTATAGAGTTGGAGACGCGCATCGCGTTCGCGTATTTCCCTGTCACACTCTGCCCAATTTTGCTTCTTCTCTCCGCCAGGCAGTGGATTCTGGCGCTGATGTCGCACATGGAAAACTCGACTGCACGGAGCCTATACGAAAATTGGTTTGGCACAACATGACCGCATGACGATCATAATGACAGGTCATAACATGAAAATCGTGACATGCATGTCATTAGCGGCACGATCTACATGCCACTCGTTTCTTTAAAGGATGTATACCAAAATTGCTACGGCACAACACGACTGCATGACGAACGTAAATGACAAGTCATAACGTGAGAATCATGACATACGTGTATGAGCGGCATGGTTTACATGCCACACTCATGGTGCTCTTGCGGCCGTTTCGTTAACTTCATATGTACCAAACTCGGTGTAGCGAGATAACAATGCAAATCCATTTTACGTTCCTTATGCGTGCTTCGCATTTCCTTGATTCCCACTGCACGTGGGATCTGCCAATTTTTTTACTACTTTGGAATGCTTGGAGTCAAAGTTTAACAACGGCTTAGATGCTCTAGGGGAATACTGCCAACACACGTGATTCTGCTCAAATGACAACGAGATATCTAAAAACTGTATTACGTTTCTCTCCGGTAGTTCTTTCGTGAACCTTAGACCATCTCAGGTTCAAAGGTCGCCCCTATTCTAAGTGATCTGTACTTGAGCAAGTTTGACTGCCGTTTAAAAGAGGCGTTAGGGGACCGCATCATCAGGGTATTTCGGTATGCGGACGATTACCTGGTACTTTCTAGTAAGAGTGATTTTGAATCAGTCGTCACCTATGTAAGCGATCAATTTAAACTTAATGGAGATGGTCTAAGGTTCACGAAAGAACTACCGGAGAGAAACGTAATACAGTTTTTAGATATCTCGTTGTCATTTGAGCAGAATCACGTGTGTTGGCAGTATTCCCCTAGAGCATCTAAGCCGTTGTTAAACTTTGACTCCAAGCATTCCAAAGTAGTAAAAAACGGAATAGCCTTGTCCTGTTTAAAGTCAGCCCTATCAAAGTCGTGCGTGCACCGTTTGACCATTAGCTTTAATGCGCAGGTCGAGCGCCTTTTAGATGCAGGTTTCCCTAGACTAGCCATAGCCACAGTAGCAGAACGTCTTAATAAGTCGATTTCGACCGGAACTAAAGCTGTAGCAGAGAGTAACATTAACAAGAAAAAGGTCGTGAGCATTCCGTATATCCACGCAGTTTCGCACAGGCTTAAGAAAGTAGGAAGTAAATATGGGGTTAATGTTGTGTTTACGGCTCTCAATAAGTTAGGAAGGGTTTGTGCTGCCGTGCATAGAAGAAATGAGCAGATGGAAGGTAAGAAGCGAACAGATATCTGTCCGGTTAAGCACTTAGCCAAGAACAATTTCACCGACTGTCGCATGGGTGTGGTGTATAAGATTCCTTTTAGCTGCGGACGTTTTTATGTAGGACAAACCGCGCGTTGTATTAATCAAAGATTAATTGAACACAGAAGGTCGCTATCAGGTGGGACGCCGTCCAATCTATCCTTGCACTGCGAGGTCTGTAGCTGCATGCCCGAGTTAGACAAAACCGAGATCCTGTACAGGCATATAGGAACGAAGATACGCGTTTATTGGTTGAGGCCTGGCATATTAGTATTAGTGGAAGTGCATGCGTGAGTCAACCGTCGATTATCTTAAACAGAGAGGAGATAGAATGTCTTAGCAGTTGTCTATCGCGTAGAACGGCACGTGTAACAGTATGACAGGTGGCGCTACCATTCCGAGCATGCGCAGATAAGCTGTGTCTTCTTTCTTTTTCGCCTCTGTGCTGTGCTTCAGTTGTTAGTCGGCGTTCGTGGTGTTCACTGCTCTTCGTGTGTCCGTGTCCTGCACGCCTCTTCTTTTGATTATACATACATACATACATACATACATACATACATACATACATACATACATACATACATACATACATACATACATACATACATACATACATACATACATACATACATTTTAAGTCAATCGTGGAGTTCTTAGGCATGCAACGCCGTTATATTGACACTAAGTTCGCAATACTGAAGCTTCTAATTGTTAACTTGTGCTGTCAGTGCTAGCGTTGTTTAAATCTGTTCAGTTTGCCGAGTAACGACGGCAGTTATTGCAGTGCAAATTTGTATTCTCCCAAAAAGCCATGATTTATTGTGAAGAACGATGTCCAGATTTATTTCTTTTTTATCCATGCCATGGCAGCTAATACACCTTTTATGTTATTACTAATGTTAAAAATTTATGTTCTAGCAATAACATCGCAACTGTTCTATAGAATTTGCCTGTTGGTTCGCTGTAAGTGAATGGCTGAATGATCGGGTGATTTTGTGTAGGCCAAACACTGAGGCATACTCTTTATAATGCATACTCTATATATAGCTATAAAGTTAACCTAAATAACAGTCTGTCTTGCACGAAACTTGTAAAGAAACTCAGGTGGTCTTATTTATAAGAATGCCGTTGACGGAGATAACCAGAACGTTGCCCTAGCGAAACCAGCAAGCTAAATCCATGCAGATCATAAATTTAAAAAGACGGTGAAGTGAAAAACAATTTTTCTCGTATTAGTATAGCTCACACTTTCCCATTGCCAAAGGCACCGCTCTCGTGCGGAGAAAACGCTTGGCAAACTACAAAATACGCAACAAGAAAATAAAGGTGGCGACACCGCTGGGATGCTCTCGCACTAATACGAGTGACGTCATATTTATATTTTTTATGAGTCAAAGACATACACGCTGCGTTCTAAGGAAGCCAGAGATTCAAAATGGCATGTCTGGGACCATTCCACTACGCCTGTAGGGCCAGAATACGAAAAAAAAACAACAAAAGAATGGGGTACGTGATGTCATCTCCCAAAATTTCCGGCGCGGAATTCAAAGATGGAACTTTGGCCTTCATTTCCTTTGCTAATATTCAATATAAAATGACGAAATTAGAGACACTAGCGTTCGCGAAAAATACTTTGTCAGCCTGAACCACTTTAGCATTCGGCTTTAGTGTCGCTTTAACATAAAAAAACCGCATTTCCCCGAAGGGGAGTATGAGGAAGTGCGAAGCACGGGGTGATGCTATGAGGGGGCGCGCGCGACTAAACTGCAGAGCCGAGCGAAGGAGACGGCAGCGAGAGAGCACGCGCCAGCCGACCCACGGAGGTCTGGCCGTTTTTAAGTGCAAAGCACTTTTACTGATGATGATGATTAAGTGTAATTAATGATTTAAAGTGTTGTTGTCATGATGCATTTGTACACACACACACACATTTATATATGAAGTAGGGTGAGTGCAAACCTAACGGGGGGAGAGGCACACCAGCTGCATGGCGCCGTGACGTCACGGCGCGGAGAGGGTGCGAGGAGCCGGCGCGGCGCGCGCAGCCACGGCGCGGAGGCGCCAGCTGCACAACGCGCCGTGACGTCACGGCGCGGAGAGCGGTGCGGAGCCGGCGCGGGGCGCGCGCAGCCACGGAGCGGAGGGCGGAGCGCGCGCAGTCACCTGGGACGTGACGTCGCTGCGCCGTTGCTACAGACGCTCCTCTCCGCTCCTCGCGCCGTTGCTAGGGGAGAGGAGGAGGAGCGCGGATGCCGGCGGAGTTTTCGGGGTCACTTAAGAAGTGCATTCGCACTTAAAAATAAGCCTTGCGTGTCGATTGCTTGTAAGAGGTGACGATATGCCATTGGAAATTTCTTTCAGATATATCGGGCCAATGACTTCGTCATGTACGACCACGGCACGGAAGAAAACCAACGGCGCTATTCTCAGGTAAGACCTCCACAAACGTATATGTTTATTTTCTATTTACTATGGGATTCTATAAGTTCCATACCAACTACCGCACACACTCTCTCTTCTGTTTCGAACCTCATGTCTTTACCTGACTCAGGTTAAGATCTGACATGCTTGTCATCCGATATGACTTACGTCATTCAACCAAGGCCTCAAAACAGCAGCCAGGGGGTTGCCTGTACTCGGTACATTGACAGACCAGCCTATTAAACGGCTTTAGTGGAGTTACACGACCCACATGTACAGATATACGAACGCGGGATAAAAAAAAAGATCAAAGGCTGGACCTTAGCGAATGGCTCTGAATAAGTACAGTAGGCCTAAAGGCGACGATCACCAGGAGAAACAAAATATGGCAGGCATCCTAAATTGCTGCTGCTGTAGTGTGTCACTGATTAGCACCCAGAAGAAGGCATGTGCGCTAAGATTTTCCCGCTCTTGCAGCCGACGCCTCCAGCCTACCCACTGGACCGCATCAGAACGCAGTTTGCCATCTTTTCGTCCGAGGGAGACCCAATGGCGGACCCTCACGACGTGGAGTACCTTGTTGCCAGACTGCGAGACAACGTCGTGGTGCACCACATCGTTTCGCAACCAACGATGCGACATCTAGATTTCGCTGTGGGATACAACGCGACTGAAATTTTGCATAATGTTGCCATCGATGTCGTACGCAAATACGCCGACTCAGGGTCGTGAGAACGGTGTAATGAGAACAGTATTAGTTGTCGCACTTTCTTTGTTGCGTATATTCTTTCTTCTTTTTTTGCCTCCTACGTGGCATGAACTCAGGTTGCAAATTAAGCTCAGAACAAGTCTTTTAAAAGCACCTTGGAAGCTCGCCCTAAAGAACTTTGAACTGCAATACTAGACCGAACATGTATGCACTGACTTCCTAATCACAGCAGAACCTCAGAGAATTTGAGAATTTCCCTAGACAAAGTGCGTTTATACTGTATGAAGGATCGATATTTTGGCAAGTTGATTGCATTATTGATTGATTGATCTCCGGGGTTTTAAGTCCCAAAACAACGACATGATTCGTCTGGTCAAGTTGGTATAATGGCTGAACATCTTGGTAGGACAGCGTCAGTGGGAAACGAAGGATTGCCTGACGCGGGACATTCAACGAGAATCGCAGTAATCCCATGAGGTATTGCAACAAATACATATTATATACAAACTTATATTAAGCACAAACTTTGCCAACTTTCCGCCGAATAAACTGATAGCTGCCATATATTTTTTGAAGCCCGGCCGTAAATCCACACAGCATTTTTACGCAAAAATATGAAAAAAAATGAATGGCCTTCCATACTTATTAAAAATAGGCCACTTTTCTTCCTTACACCCTTATATTTTCACGCCTGTGCACGGATTTCATGACACCACTGCCTGAACATGTGCTTACTGAAGTAGGCTTAAGAAAAAAAGTAAAATACGAGTTCAAATGGAAATACTTAGCTGTGCGTGGTTAAGCCATGGAAAGTTCGACAGGTCAATATCTTTTTATGTGGAAACATTGCAAGAACAGCCTCCTTACCACTCTATGGAAATGGCGTGGAAACCAGCAATACATACGGCGGCTCTCTCGGCAAGGAAACACTCGCGACCTTGACGCACATATTTACATGAGCCTTTGCCCATATCAGCTACAAGCCGTACAGATGTTCATGATAATGATGATCACCATCACACACATATATAGCATTTGCATTGTACCGGCGGCGTTACGCAGGAGGCAGCTTGTTTGTTCTTACTGGCCTAGTCAACTGTGGCTCACACCCAAATGTGGGTGACTGGCCGTGTACTGGAAGTTTCTGAGAGTAACGGTCATGCCAAGAGGCAGAAGAAATAAAAAGCGAACAAAAGATAAATCAGTACAAAGGCGAGGAAGTGGCGGTGCGTCCTTCTGTTATCCGACTCCTCCACAAAGAGAACAAGCTTCGCGTAAGTTACACTCACACATTTCCCTGAACATATTTGCATGCTTCCTCCCTGTAATTAACGTTTTTTTTTAGGAAAGCGAGGTATATCAGTCATTTTACCTTAATAAACGGAAGAAAACAAGCTATGCTCGTTTGCTCGAGATCATGACGACGATGACTTCTAAATATATGGCAGGAAACTGCCATATATTTAATACGGCAACAAGCTGATCGATTGATTTACGGGGTTTTACGTCCCACAACCATGACAGGATTATGAGAGACGCCGTAGTGGACGGCTCCGCGGAAATTACGAGCTCGGGTTCTTGACATCGCCCACAACGAGCTGGAACTTTATTATTATTACTATTGACATGGCGGAAATAGGCCCATGGGCTCCCGCCCTCCCCCGTAATTGTTAGGAACATGTACCTTAAAACTAAATAGGCAAAACTAGTAAAAGAATGGTATTTAAAAAGCGACGTAATTTACATACTGCGATTTTTACCGAAAATAATTACTGAAAGGTAGATGCTTTCAAGGAGCTGCAGTGGTTGTACTTCAGCACCCCGCCTCCTTTTCCCTCCTAAAAAAATAATAATAAAAGGTTCCTGGCTACGGGCCTGGTGGACGAAAGCTATTCTACCGTTTCCAGTCGCTCGTGTCGCAGGGCCAGTCAGCCATGGCAGGGAGCTGTACAGGACATATCTGCGTCGACAAGGTCATTTTACGCGACGCATACGAATGGAAGTGGTGATGTGAGAGCTACAGGACCGTCAAGCAGAGTGGCGCAGTGGAAGCGTGCTGGGCCCATAACCCAGAGGTCCGTGGATCGAAACCACGCTCTGCTACGACTTTTTTAAAACTTCCTTTTGTACACTACTCTGCACCTGAATCGCACTTATTCATCTAAACAATGCGCAGCAGAGTGGCACTTGCTAGCGGATAACAGGTGACCTCATGTTCAATGAGCATTGTGTAGTTGCATTGACAATTTGGTTTCGGTTGTTCTGTCATTTGTTGTGTGTTGTGTACAATGAGCATTGTGTAGTTGTATTGTCAATTTGGTTTGCGTTATTGTGTCATTTGTTATGTACCAAAGACAGGTAATAAAGAAAAAAAAAAGCAGAGTGGCGCAGTGGAAGCGTGCTGGGCCCATAACCCAGAGGTCCGTGGATCGAAACCACGCTCTGCTGCGACTTGTTCACTACTCTGCACCTGAATTGCACTTATTCATCCAAACAACGCGCAGCAGAGTGGCGCAGTAGAAGCGTGCTGGGCCCATAACCCAGAGGTCCGTGGATCGAAACCACGCTCTGCTACATTTTTTTTTTTCAGGCTGACTTACATTTTTCATGACCTTCTTCGAACAAACGTTTGGTACAGTTTTCTGGGTCTAAAATTTGGAATAAATTACCAGCAGAAATAAAAGCAGCATATAACTTTTAATTTGCGCTTAAAAATATTTGCTTATAATGCTTGTCATTGTGAATTATGTGAACAATCATGCTGTCCATTTTTTTTTCTTTGTAGCTCGCTGAAACATGCGACTAATACTTTTCTCAACTAGTGTTTTGATGTGGAGTAAATATGCGTACAGACTAATAATGCATATTTGAACCTCAAAAATAATGCAGGAATTAACTTGCCTGCAAACCACTTGTTAACCAGTGTTTGATATACTTAGAAATGTTATTATAACGTGCTCTCACTACTTCACATTTTCTCTGCACTTTCGTGCAGCTCAATAGTGTACGGCAAATATGGGTACGCATGCGATATATCTTGAGTGACTTTATACTTAATTGTTATTTTTCATTGGATCTGCAACTAGTCTTTGGCTATGACCGGTCCAACCAGCTTTCGTATTTCTGTATGTTATACGTCACGAAATAAATAATTGGACTGAATTTAATATAAGCTTGCACCCTCCGTCACTTCAATCACGCGCACGCGTTTAGACCAGGCAGGCCCACCGTAATAGTATTTGGATTGTCGATAGCGTATTGACTCGGATTGCAACCGCTTTTGAACCAAGCCAGAGCGTCTCGGCCAAATGTGCAGCTCGCCATATCCATCTGAGACTGGAATATAAAACACGTCAGTAGAGTTTCTGTCCCAAACAAAGGAAGCACCTGGCATGCCGCTGCGGACGACGTCATGCTAGCAGTAGCCACGTGACCAAACTCTCGATCGCGCTCCGAGGTCGAAGGATACTATACCTGTCAGCTGGAGCACGGTTCTGACGAAAAAAATTACAGCATATCCACGGAGTGAATGATGATGAGTGGCCGAAGCTCGGGATGTTCATCGTAGATCGTGCCGAGTTCCGGATTAATTTAGTTAACGCGCACGCTACGAATCCTTATGGTTCAACTATGCACAAGTGAAATCTCCCACCGGCACTTCATTGCAAGTCAAGATCCAGTGCATATATATATATATATATATATATATATATATATATATATTATGGGGAACGTGCATTGAGCTGGTGGCGCCGCTGCGCGGGAGGGAACGACACGAAGTGGCGTGGTACGTGCAACAGCCGCTCCACGAGCCGAGCCGTGTCACGCTGGTGGAGGAGCTTTCCAATGTCGCGCATGAACTGCTGCGTCGTCAACTGCGCTAATAGTTACGAGAAATGCCCTCCTGGAACAAAGTTCTTCCGTTTTCCGGGGCGACAATGCCTCGTAGACCAGCGGGAACGGTGGATTCGCAGCGTACGCCGTGTGAAGTAAGTGATCCTGTGCATGGTTATGGAGTACGTGTTGTTGCTAGTTCGCTTTGAATTTACGCCCCACGCTAGCGAACCGGTGTTTTTACTCAAGTTACACCCGGCCTACGGGCAGTGCGATTGAAAAAGACGCGTTTTTGGTGTTACCTGTCTTAAGTAATTAATGCTGAAAAGTACACACATGCATGTTACAGAGAGCGTGCACTTAAAGTTACTTACATCAACCAACAGTTATCTCGCAGTTCACGGCGATGACCATATTGTCAATTTACTGGACACCGTCGCTTGGCTGTACGTGCGTTATTGTTATGCGGACCGTAGTTCAGACAGTTTAATAAGTGCCTAAAGGCGAGCGTTATTCATTCACGCTCATTTGCAGGTAAAAAAAATGTTACTCGCACGCCCTACGTATAAGCAGACAGCGTAGTTCGTAAACGGCAACAGTAAAGAACAAGAGCCGGATGTGTGGCACAATGCACAGGGGACCGCGCGAATCTTTTAATGCACCTGTATTGCATTTGCGCCTTGACAGCGCTGCGCATGCAAGCGGTGCCACGCCACGCTGTTTTTATGCTACGCGACGGCTAAGATATCACTTGCAAAGATGACACGTAACAGATTTACTCAAACTCATGCAGCCCGGGCAACGTCCACAAACGGAACTGCAGCATAGTAAGGTTCGCACAATCGTTACGGCATCACTAAATGCAAGACGGGAGGCGATTGTACGTACTAGCGCCGATCGCACTCGGTTGCCCTCAAGACAACATCACGCTACAGCTCATGTCTCACGTTAATGTCATCGTTTGCTCGGTAATAAGCAGGTAAAATGATGAAAAAGCGTTCGCACAAACCTCGATGATGACGGCGTATGCTTCCTGGTTCACGCTGGCTTGTCGCACACACCGCCCTTTCAAAATACTCTGTCCGACCGTGGTCTCTTCAGTCACGTCGAAAACGTGCCTGCTGCGGCATAATTTGCCTCCTTTCTCTTCGTTCGAGGCTCTGAAAAACCCTGCGCTCTTTACTTTCTTGAAGCCTGGCGCGCTTTATAATACCAGTAGCCATCGCGCGCACGCACGTCCGCAAAACGCGGGCGCAGCAGAAGGAGAGACGAGAATGCGTCCCCGTGCGTGCCACGTCAGTTAACAGCTCAGTGGCCACTCGTGGCGCTGACGGCGCGCTGGCGCACTAAAGTCCCTGGATATTCTTGGGAAAGTACCGTCTTTCTTTTAACTGGAGCCGCCACGCCGAGCACCCTCCTCTCCCACCTTCCACCTCTCCGCTACACGGGCCGTCGCCCGGGAAATACGCGCGAACCTCTTTCTTTTTTTTATGTTTTCCTTTTTCGCCGTACCCGGCTCTCGCCACTATCCTATCAAGAATGCCATGTCACACTGATAACGAACGTGCTGTGCGTGACATGGCATTCTTGATAGGAAAGAGGCGCGGGCCGGGTTATAGGGCCGGCGCCCGCACGGTGGCCGTTTGGGAGAGGATATAGATAAGGTTTGGACACTTGGGAGAGGAGGGTTGGACACTTTGGAGAGGATATGGAGGAGAGTGTCGCTACTTTCTCTATTAAGGGACTTTATGGCGCACTGCATTAGCGCGCCACCTGTAGGTGCCGCACGTTTCCTATAAAACCAAAATAAACCTATCTACACCTGCCAGGCGCTCTCCCGGCGCAAATTAATTGCCGTCAGGATGGTAATGCAGTTCAGGTGTGATGAAACGGTCCGTTTTTACGTTCCTTTCATATAAACTCGCGCCACTCTTGCGAACATCTTTGTGAGCGCGCCGGCAAGCAGACGCCCGCGAGGTGGGCCGGCCGTGCCGGCCGACCGGAGCAACCAAGGTCTGACGACTGCAGCGCCGCCGCTGCGTTCCATGCGGAGAGGGCCCCTCTCCGGCCGGCGGTCGCGCCACTCAAAAAAGTGCGAAGCACGGGGTGATGCTATGAGGGGGCGCGCGCGACTAAACTGCAGAGCCGAGCGAAGGAGACGGCAGCGAGAGAGCACGCGCCAGCCGACCCACGGAGGTCTGGCCGTTTTTAAGTGCAAAGCACTTTTACTGATGATGAAGTGTAATTAATGATTTAAAGTGTTGTTGTCATGATGCATTTGTACACACACACACACATTTATATATGAAGTAGGGTGAGTGCAAACCTAACGGGGGGAGAGGCACACCAGCTGCATGGCGCCGTGACATCACGGCGCGGAGAGGGTGCGAGGAGCCGGCGCGGAGGCGCCAGCTGCACAACGCGCCGTGACGTCACGGCGCGGAGAGCGGTGCGGAGCCGGCGCGGGGCGCGCGCAGCCACGGAGCGGAGGGCGGAGCGCGCGCAGTCACGTGGGGCGTGACGTCGCTGCGCCGTTGCTACAGACGCTCCTCTCCGCTCCTCGCGCCGTTGCTAGGGGAGAGGAGGAGGAGCGCGGATGCCGGCGGAGTTTTCGGGGTCGCTTAAGAAGTGCATTCGCACTTAATATTCTAGTACACTCTACTATAGACCTACGCACATGGTTGCCTGTTCTTCCCACTACTGGTGACGCCGTTGCCATAGCAACAAACGTGGTGTGTGAACTTGCCCTGCAGATTCTCTGACATTTCATGAAAAGAAAAACGAGGAAAGCAAAACCAAATATTACTGTTTTCCGATGTAACCCCGCGAACTTCTGCCTGACCTGGCTGTGCACTACGTCAGGCACGCACACGCCAAGCTTTGCATTCCCCCCTTTTCTCGAGAGGGGTATGGGTTGGGTGGCGCAAAAGCGACAATGGCTACGCTGCGCCAGTCACAGTTGAGGTGCTGTAGGCAGTCTCCCCTTACATAAAATTTTCCTATAGCCTTGCCCTGTTCAAGTGGAAAATTGTGATGTCTTCCATTGGGGTCTTACTAAGTGATGCAAGAACGAACTTCTCCGGTTTATTATATTTTTTTTAAGTATTGGATTGCTTCGGAGCATTTGTTTCGAAGCTCAATTACTTTTCTGTTAGGTTTAAGGAAGGCACAATAAATAAACGTGAAAGACTATATTGCGAACACAATCATCCTTTATTGTCATTCTTTCTGAGGAGCCTAGTCACATAAGAAGCAGCTACTGTACTCCACAAACTGGAACAGCATTCCGAACAGTCCTGACACAACAGAGCTTACACATCAGCACACAAAAGAACTAGATACGTCCCTGTGTTATCACTCAATTCATTAAGAAGAATTCTATGAATAAATTTTATACCTTCAAGCTTAAAACTCTGAAAATTTGTGAACACATCATTTATAAAGAATACTACCATCAACGAGCATGCATATTCCCAATACACAGCGCATGAAGCACATATATTTGTTTCTCTTTCCAGGTGTGCCTTAAAGGGACACTAAAGAGGAAGGGAATTTTTTTTTCCGTACGAATGAATACGCCTTCGAGATACCAAGAGCAGCGCTGTTGCCATGAAAACGGGCTTAGTAAGCGAGCAAATGCGCAAAAATAGGGTGCAGCTGGCAACTCCACCTTGAAATTTCCACACTAACTCACCGTGACATCACAGTTTTTGAAGGCACCTACAGGGCCTACATAGCTGTTAACCGATAAAAGTGATGTATGCTGTCTTCAGGTGAGGCCAAAAGACGTACAGTAAAAAGAAAAAGAAATGTTGATAGGCATACGTTGGAAACGGTGCAAGACCATGCAACAGAAGGTAGTATACCACCTTCTATTGCGTATACGCTGTTACAATCGAGTGCGAATTTCATCGCTTTACTTGCGTCGCCGCTACCAACAGTGCAACCTCAACATAAATGTTGCCTAATGTGGCCACACGAGGCATTTCCTCTATTACCAAAGCGTAGAAAGTGCCCGGCTCAATAGCGCACGGTCATTGATGCAAATCAAGGCACATTTAGAAACTACTGCCGGGTATTGAACACAGCGGCTGACAGAACAGTCGGACACACCTACCAGCTCTCTGCGAGATGTGCACTGGTACCGCGATTCACTATTGAGCAAAAATTCGTTATACTGAAACACGATAAGTTGCCGTGCGGAGCCGATCGCCCTTGACCACTCTCACTAGTTCCGTCCAGTAGAGCCGAGGCTACGAGGCCATCAAGCACAGAATTCTTCCGAAGCGAGATGAAATGCCATTGTTCGGACACGCACCTGCGAGCTGCTTCTGCCAATAGCGGACCCACTTCAACTGCAGCAGCAGCTGCTGAAGCGCCCACCATTTGCAGACAAGCCGTGCAAGGACACATTTAACATATGTTCCTCCTCCGAATTGGCCGAAGAGGCCTGTAGCTTCTACAGTGCTGCAAGGAACATGTGAAACAGACTGTAGTTGCATACGACGCGTCGCCTACTCCGTTCACGTTGTCCAAGCTTGATGTACTGCACACATGCGTTAGTCGCACGTTGGAGTGTTCCTTGCACCCATTCCGTTTCCCACAGCGCGCGAGTGCACCGAATATCTCGGCTAAACATGCCTGCGGTTCCTGCAAGAGTCCGCGAGCGGTTCGCGCACAAAAAAGGAAGCAAGAAAGCGAAGCGTAAATTGCCGCTTATTAAAGCTTGCTGTATGCTTACAACTGCACTGCACTACCACACGGGCGCGCTTGCACTGGCAGCGTGAAGTGATGCTTCTCGGACTCCTGATTGTGCAATTTCGTTGCTGTTATTTCGGTAAGCCGGCTCGGAAACGAGTTGCTTTCGTTTCTACAAAATGGCACGTCCCTGAGAGAAGCCCAGCACAAGGAGGCGGCATCACCGGCATCGAATCGAAAGCGTGCAGTACAATTCAAAACATTGAAGTAGGTCACAAAGTCAGACTGGTTGGTTGATTTTACTGTAAAAGGTTTTAACTGCATCCTGTCCACCCTAACTACGCTGACAGATGCTACTTTGTAGCGGCAGCATATCTGTAGTTTGGATGGCCAATGAGACGCTTCACCACGTCTTCCTCTATACATGTGTAATATTTCACACATTAAATACTCAGTTGTGAGTCTATGCATGTCCAGTCTTCGGTCCCTTACTTGACCGTGTTTGTCAGCGCAGTTAAAAGCTTTTTACGATGAACGCTTGAACAGCGTCATACGCCGCACGTACTGCCAAGCATCCGAAGCTGGAATAATTATTCAAATGGTCGTTCCGAAGAAGGCCACCCTGCAGCAGGAGGCATGACACTTATACGACAGAATTCAGTGTTTTGGCCCTCATTAGATGGTAGGCATGGAGCAAGCCACAACAGCTTTAAGTGACATAAGGCTCCTATAAAGGCTCGCTCAGGAATTCATTGCAGCCATGTTTGGTCTCCGCAACAAACACGTAGCCGCAAGAATTTTTCGAAACGGTGTCGAAATAGCCGAGTTACACGCGTTTGATCCTCAAAACGCGGCGCTTGCTTGTTTCGCTCTCTCCTGCGCCCGCCGGCCGCTTGACAGTGCCACATCCTCGCCGAGTGCTCCTCCGAATGTCACGTGACATACATCGCCGATGACGCGCATCCGGTTGACGTGCCTCCGCTATACCTCCGCTGGGCTCCCGCGTTCGTGCAAATGTTTCGTTGGTGCTGTGCCAACGCTCACTGTTAGCGCTATCCTTCGTGTTCTGATAGTTGCTGCAGTTTCTAGTCGGCTGTATCTCACTTGCACTTGCGTAGTGTAGCGCATTTGCGAATTCACACGCGAACACCACACGAACGACACACGACGAGGAAAACAAACAGGCAGGGAGCGCGTGCGTTTGCTAGCAGACTAACCGGAAGCCAACGTTCTTCGACCAATAAGCGGAGCTCGGACTTCTTTGACGAGGCTCGCTCAGGAATTCATTACAGCCAGTTTTAACAGGCTGGAAAACCGGGTACATACCAACGAGGTTTTATTACCCCAGTTTCAAAAAATCTTTCGACCCAATGTGGCCGGGAAACAAAAAAATTAAACCAACTTTGAAATCAGTGATGTTACGCTGACATCGATGTGTGGAAATTTCAGCCAGAAATTTAGAAATGAAGCTGGGACCGCTATTTTTTCTTCTATTAATAAAGCTGTACCAGTAAAGTTAACGACATTAGGATTTCAGAATAATTTATCACTCTAAATTGGTTCCTTGTATCACTTTAGTGTCCCTTTAACACAGAGATCGAGGGACAAGATCAAGGTCAAAACTGTCGAAAGTGCACAGTAAATTCAACAACACCAAAAACAAGCCGCAACAACGCTGGACACCAGCAATCACGTGTCATAACTGCTTTGAAGTATGCTCAACTTGGATAACACCTACACTACTCAACAGTATTGCACAGAGAGTCAACAAACCTGTGCAAAACCAACGACGACTTTCACAGCAATTCCAACAAAGTTGTTGTGTGGAAGAGGCCGCAGTGTCAAAACACTAAAAAAATACATTCCCACAAGAAGTAACAGCTAGACTTGTCGACTACAGAGCTCTGATCAAACCTATGCACCTGTCATGGCAGTGTTTTGGTGTCCTAAATAATTAGGTTTTTTAGCACTTAGATTCAAATCCTGGATGTATTTTGCCCATCACATTGAAGATTTTAGCGCTGTGCGTAAAGTGTGTAATTTACAATAAGGTTTTGAACACGCGTATCGCAAAAGGTCGCAGCGGCTCGCCAAAAAGCGTTTTCAAACGCCCCCGTCATCGAGCGATCGAATGAGAGGTCGCTGATTGGCCCCGACCCAAGTGACATGCACGTAATTTTCAAAACCTAGCTGCGAACAACGTGCTTCTACAACGTACTCCTTCGTTTCAGCCAACGGTATCATCGCGGCATCTGGTGGCGTCACACGAGTCGCCGGCGCTCTATTACAGAGGCTAGCACTGCTGAGGCGGGCGACCTCAGTGAGGATATCGGGGCGCTATGTCACTACGGGAGGCTCGGCAGAGCGGCTGACGCGGGAGGCGCTGTCGTCGCTAGCGCGCACTCCGCAGCAGATCGAGTTGAGGAGGAACAGCAGTGGTAAGGAGGAAGGCGACAGAAATAAGCCCTTAGCTGCCTTAGCGCATTGTGCTTCGCTTTATTTATGGTGTGTATGCAGCTGTAAATCCATATATATATATATTGCTCCTTTAGTCAAAGTGGCGATGACCTGAGCTATGGCTACCGAGGTCACTGGCAAGGAAACAAGTTTTGTATTCTGTAGCTCGATCATAGACAATCAGCCCTAATGGAGCTTTTCTTTACTTGCACGATGGGTAACACTCAAGCTTTTGCAGTTCTATGTACTTAACAAAGTACTTATGTTCTACTTAAAGTAAAGTTCTATGAGAGCTTTGCTTCAGGAGGGAAATCACACTATTCTACATGACCAACAACAAAATAAAAGATGAGAATTGCAATGCTACTGGGGACTAAACTTACACATGGTTTGGAATATGCTACTGTCATGAAGATAGCATTAAAATACATAAATACACAAAGCTGGCTGTTTGCAAAGACTTTTGGGAAGTGTTGCAGGGGGCCGCGCCACGGTGGTCTAGTGGCTATGGTACTCGGCTGCTGATTCGAGGGTCGCAGGATCGAATCCCGGCTGCGGCGGCTGCATTTCGATGGAGGCGAAATGTTGAGGCTCGTGTGCTGTGCGATGTCAGTGCACGTTAAAGAACCCCAGGTGGTCAAAATTTCCGGAGCCCTCCACTACGGCGTCGCTCACAATCAGAGCTGGTTTTGGGACGTTAAACCCCACATAACAACAACAAGTGTTGCAGGGGATTTGGTAGCCTGAACAATGATTGTATACCCTACCAGAACATAAGGTAACATTTTCGATGTAAGTGGTTCTATCTGATTGCTGATTACCGTACTATCGGTAAAGTCATCAGTCTCGGCCCTTAGCTCCCACGACAAAAGCCCAGCTTTGAACATGCAACCATGCTAAGTCTTAGTTACACTACGTCTTGCGAGCAGCATCAGATACACGGCAAACTTGATACAAGCGTCACAGCTGATGCAGTGAAATGTGCCAAGCTATGTGCAGCTATGTTGATGAAGTGTGAACAGTGAAGTACATATTTACACAGCTGTTTTCCACTTACTTTGGGAGTCATGGAGGGCATGACCAATGACTACTGTCATAACTCATTTCCTCACTATGATATAGGGATGCATTTTTGATTTTTCATCACTGGTTACCGTTTCCAAAGCAGAAGCTTTATAAACAGCTCAAGATGCTTTATTGTTCTGCGTCTTGATGTTCCACTATGTTCTCTAAATCATGTTCAATCTTTTTTTTTTACCACTGCCACAACAGGTACACAAATTAAAGCTCTCATTTAACAAGCCCGGCATGCCCAGATCTGTTGCAGGCAGTAGCTCTGCTCCACAAAGAGAATAAGCAAAGATATGTACACAGTTTTTTTCTACACATGTAATGATCCAATACGTCAACATGCAACAACACACAACAAAATTACGTCCACAAAAGTATCAAAAGAACAAAACGGATGACTGTTTCATGTAACTAGCCTTCAAAAGTGCACATCTCTCATAACAAAAGTTGGTAGCAGCCTCTTGACGAGTAGCAGCAGTTAATTAGAAAAAAACAAAACAAACAACAACAGCGCCATAGATCGCTTCTTGAAATGACTCTCCCTACTATGTACATTTTTTTATGCACGGAAATATACATGCAAACACGTGTATGTGTACAAGCACCTGTACGGAAATGCTGGCACATGAAAATGATGTAATGAGAGGAAATATTTCCAATGCATGATACCAAGAACATTTAGTACTAACAAGCAACACGAATTTGTAAGGCATTTATTCCCCCCCCCCCCCATTTTTTTTTGTACTTTTCTTACACTGGCATTACAGCAAAACACAGCGCACTCCAACATTTCATGCAGCTACAGCCATGCTGAAGTTGAACACAAGAGCAAACGAGATTGAGGGCAAATGGAGTTTGTCATAGAAACCAGGCGCAGTATGCAGTGCACAAGCCTCATCTACAGTCGACTTGTAATAAGTTGAACTTACTAATCCAGCACGCCCGCTAAATTGAAAAAAATTTAAAATATTCGTTTTTGTAGGCCACTGTTTGTGGTGCAAATGATGTCTTTAGTGTCCAATTTCTGCGTGACATACAAGATCATATACCTTACAAGCCAATTAGTATCATATCTACAAAAGCCAATTCACTTTATTGTTAGACATACGTAAGTGCCAGTAGCCTTCACTGCATGTTTTCACAGTGCACCTAGGTAGTTATTATAATCAGATAACATTGCATAATAATGGAAGCTGCCCGATGTTTGCAATATGAAGCAGTAGAACATTTTACCATGAACTTGTGCTTCTGCTGCTCAACCACAATTTTTTTTTCATGCAATTCGAAACAATTTAATTCTAACGAGGCTTTTGGTCAATGGCAACTCTTTGCCTACTCGTGTGCAAATCAATCAAACAAACAGGTCACGGGACATTTGCTTGTAAGGCAGAAACTGAGCAAGTCTTCCCACACTTCAGAATGAAGCAGCTGTGTGTTACAGCACATGACGGTCTCCCAAAGGCACACCAGCACTACAACCGCCCTCCCCACCTTTCTGTTTGTTGCGATGCAGGAGACTTACCCCCCTCAAGACAAAATCCCGCCAATATGCATGGGCTGTGCATTTGCAGCCTGAACATTGAGCGCTTGAATGGGCCACACTCCTCCGGTATCACTGCAACCTTGCAGTCGCTAGTTTCTCACTTTCATACACCATCTTTTAGGCTTCTTTCCTTTTACAAAATGTTGTAACTGCATATGAAAGAAAAGCCCAGTATTCCAAAACCTTGAATTAACACAAGTCAACTGCAAGTCGGTATATTGCATGACAAAAGTTCCATCATTGGCCTGGTGGGCGCCGTTGCTTCATACCTAAAGCAATAATTGGCATATTAACACGAAGAATAAAAGAATGATGATGAAACTAACACCAATGCTGTCACTTCTCGTTTGCTCTGTCACCTTTCATTTGTTTGTCGTGCAAAGAGGTACGGTTTTTGTTTTATACATGTAATGACATCGATGATGTCGGTGCATTAGCTAAACTGCTTCAGCCAGCGAAACCAAAACAGGTGGAAGGAACAACATTCGACAAGAGAACACCAAACAATAACACTTGAAATGACACATCTTATTGAGTCCTGACTATAATTGCAACTATGACTGAACAACTTGTTACTTGACACTCTTTCACAATGAAATGAAATAAATTGTACAGGATGCGAGTGCAAGAAGTGATTCCACAAGCACTGATTGAGAAGTCCTTGCCGTAGAAGACGCGCTATCGGCGTGGCAAGTGGTTACAGTGAAGGCCACAGCTCCAGCCTCACTCGAAACCCACAAACATGGTTGAACATGAGATGTGCAAAGTGGCTTCTGTGCTTTGGACGTGTTTCAACAGAAGAACAATGGAGAAATGTAGAGTTTGAAACTCTTAAAGACTGTGGCACGTGAATCTTTCCAGAAATGCTGTCGCAACAGGAACTATATGGATTGGCATTTTCCAGCTAGCACACTACTGCGATAGTTTCAAACAATCTTCATCTGGTCGGCAGTCACAAATCAAGCACTGACCAAACTGCTCTTCGACAACGAACACCATCTGTTACTCAGCTTGGTGAAACAAGCCCATTGCCACAGAAACAGCAAACGGGAAGGAACTGAGCAAAAAGACGACCACGTGTGCCGCTTGCGTCTGTGCCTGGTTTATGTGGTTGTTCTTTTGCGCAGTTCCTTCCCGTTTGTTAAGGTGCACACACTCGGCCCAACAACAAGTTCCTCTAGACACAGAAACAGCTTTCCTCCGGCGCAAATGGCTTGTCACGAACTTTCCGCTCTATCCAGTAGCAACACCACACTGTCGATGTTGATAATGTCGCTGTTCATTGTAATGCACATAGACAAGCAAGAAAGCCAAGACATGGTGATGACTCAAATTGGCTCTTACTGCTGCTGTGTCAAGAATGCACACTGTAAAACAGCTATAGTAATGAGTTGTCATGGTGAAGAGAAAAAAAATCAAGAAAGACAACCCATGGCCATGAACGTCGCACATTTTGCCTGTTATATCCTGAACGTGCAGGGTAGCATTCCAAACAGCTAGCAATAAGCACATTGCACTATCCTGTAGCAAATTCTTTCATTCCAACTAATGCGAACTTGTGCTTCTTGATAGCACTCTAGTTTATTTAGGCTCGTATGCAGAAAATAAACTGGCTCATACCACAGGAGCTACAACTTCCGAGTGGCCCAGGAATAAAGTACAAATATGACAAAATTAACAAAAAAGACAACATCTAGCATATCAGCGTTGTTGGCTAAGAGAAACATGTAAGAACACAATATAAAGTGACCCTGTTCAACACTCAAGCGGACACCATCTAAAACAAACCCTGCTAAAACTGAACTCTGATAAGTTGAGCAGTTCACGAACATCTGTGCAGCAGATGTCCAGTTCATCTCTGCGAAACCAAAGTTGTGGTACGAGAAAGAAACGTTCATGGTTTCTTCAACCTTTGCCTCATGAAGCATCCACTGCGCTTTGTGTTATTGCTATAAAAGCTTTATAAAACGCAAGTAGAACAAACCACAGAACCTCTCAGCAAACATAAAAGACGACATCTTCCATGGCCTACTGCGCCACAATATTTACGGGGCTACGTACAAAATTGCATTGCATACAAAATTATACACAAGGGCAACCTTTCATTCATTTGCAAGTTGCACAAACAACGTCAGTCACTGTGTTGTACAATAAACGCAGAAACAACAATTGCATTGCTCGTTCAAATTAAGCACTGATAAGGCCATAGCTGCGTCAGCCTTCTTGGCATACAACAGTGCAGCCATGGACATAATTCATGCAGTTAGGTGGCACTAGGAACACAGCACATCTTTCATTGCACTACACAAGCAAATATGCAGGCCTCGTGGTGCCCTCTTCACCAAGCTGCATACAAAAATCACGGCTGTGAGCCTCTGATCCAACAAGAACACGTGGCCAATCCAACAAAGTGCTTGAATCAAAGTGATGCAAGGTCTGCTTGAAATGTGCACACGCACCTTTGCCTACGTTTGTGTGCATTTACTTGTGTGTTTATGCCTAGGTTATGAGTTACTATGGAAACACCCAAAAATACACTTTAACCAAGATTATGCAAGGTCAACTACATGGCCACATAGTGTGTGCTACGAAGGTCCAATGAACTGCAAAGTAAAACTTCATGCATCTTTACACTTAAATGTACTGTCCTACTCTTTAGGTGCAGTGCCTTATACCCCTGACACACGGGCATGCTAAAGTACTTTAGGTAAGGGGACATCTGCCGGAAAGGCGTTATGAGCCCAGTGACACACGACAAAGGAGTATCTCCTTCCTGGCAAAGTTCCTTCGCAGAAAGGTAGATCGGCGATCTACTTTTCGAGCGTAAAGGCGTACTTTCGCCGACAGTGTACACAGCCCGTAAACGGGAGAGCGTTCACAACTTTTCATAAAATTACAACACCCTGCGAGTATTTTCTTGCCTTGCGCATAAGCTTTAGCTTCTAGCCGTGTAACGAGATTTGTCGGGCAGCAAAGATTTATTTTTACCGCACTCTCGGACACTCACAACGCTTGTCGTGGGGTGAAACAATCAATCAACATTACTAGCCATCAGCAATAAAAATGATATTTTTACAATCCACAATCGCTAAAGGTAATTAAATGCGGAACATTTATAAAATGCTCACTATCTTGCTGCTTTAACAAGGAGCACCATTTTTTTCTGGCATTCGTCTAAGGAACCATCTAAAGAAGTTCACGTGCTGCCGTGTGTCATCGGCGCAACTACTTTCTGCAGAGGGTCCTTGAGAGTAGAAAATGGGGTTCACTACAAAGGACTACACTTTCGCCCGTCTGTCAGGGGTATTAAAGATTAAAAGTGCTGTGCTTTACTATTCTCCAGCACTGTTTGCATACTATGTGCACACAAAAATGCAAGCGTGGACACGCACACGCCTCACCATGGCAAAAATGGGAACGCGAACTGACTGCAATGTGTAATGCTACTTGGACTACAGTGGCCAGGCTTTTATAGTGAGCTGCACGCACAAGGTGCACTTAATTTGTACTTCTCAGACTGGAAACGAAATTAGCATCCTTCCACATTTTTCCTTTTCTCGGCAGGGATGTACTTAAATGTGCTTCAGTCAGCAAATGGCATACCATAACAGTCGTTCTATGTCTAGGCAAAAGAGCTTCACTTCAAAAATATGGGTGTCATGCAAGAGCGGTTGCCTTCCAACATGTGAGCAGGCAGGTATGCACAAAATATTCAGAATGTCTGCCATTAGGTGCCGAAACATTGACATTAGAAAGCACTTGATTTAACTAAATGTTAAGTTGCAGATGCTAAAAACGCACCTCTCTTTTTACATGTGCAACCTAAGAGAACACCAAAGGGAAAGCGCAATTTTGACAGTAACAATGAATTTGCCTTATGCAATACTAAACAAATAACTCCTGATGTCTTGAATTGTGCAGTCTTGCTACGCACATGGGAACACGATCCAGATGACATGCTGCCAAAGTTTGCGAGAATGTTCACAAAGGCATCATAAACTGTCTTCACTGTGTATATATCTGACAAGCTCAGCTGATCTTTGTGTAGTTACAGATTGTTTTGCAAGGGTTCTGATTAAATATCCACCTCCCCCACTCCCCCCGAAAAAGTAAACAAACAAGGGACTGCCCCCTTTTTTATCCCACATTACCTTCCTTGTCAATCGACGCTGGGCTAAATTTTTGTCTCTATCTTTGACTCAGTGCAACAACAGCAAACAGCACATTTTTTGTTTTTCTTTGCCTTCTCGAGCAGCACCACTCCTTTTAAATGGCAACGGGCCCTACAAACATAAACCTTGATCAAAGAAATGATTTTTCTAGCGCTTGTGAGTTTTGCAAACATCATCTTACAATGGAAATGCTTCTAAAATGGTACCTCACTCACTTGAGACCAGTTCAAAAGGCCTCTGATGGCCATGCATTAGAGAACCACAGTATGAGATAGAATCTAAGATAAAGTAACAATAATAAAATATAAAAGAAACAAGCATTCTGGAGAAAATCTATGGTCACTAAGCCCAATTAGAGGTCCATTTCAGCCGTGATTACTGATGCAAACAGCTAAGCAGCATTTAACCTTGACCATTATTGGAATCTAGAGTAGTGAATTGATGACTGGCTTTCCTTCAAGAATGGGGTATCAAAACTAGCGAACTAGCTAGCTTGTATGACAGTTTTTCAATCTAACATATAGATTGAGAATCTTGATGGAAGAACACTGCATGATTAAAAGTAAATAAGAAAAGAAAATACTGAGATAGAAAACCTGCTTTGTAGACACCATGTCTGCATTTAAGAACTCTTTGAATATGAGATGCCATGAAAGGGAAACACTAAAGTGTTTCCTTGAGCTTTTAGTTTGAGCATTTGTACCATTCCGGACACTAACTTATGCATTACCCATTGGCCCGGGGCACTATTATTTATGCCCTGTGCAGCACCTCTTAAATGCTACACTGTGTAAGATACGTTGTCTCCCCTCCTACCAAATCTGAATGAGTAACACTTTTCTTTGTGCGTGTCTAGAGTGGCTACATTTATGTAGTACAGCTGAACCTCTTTATATAAGACACTAATATAAGAGGTAACTGGGTATAAGAGACATTATTTACTAGCATGGATAGCTGCCCTATCTCTCCCATTAATTGGACACCTTTTGTAACAGGCATGCTCCCGAGGACAATTAATTAGAAGGACAAAATATCCTTAAATTTTGGTTGACAGACTCCCTGATAACAAACATTTTAACTCCAAATGCAGCGCTGTTGGCTGCTAACAGCAGTTAGTACGTAATTTGTTTTGGAAGCGAAAGGGAGCCATATCCAAGCAATGTGAGAAAGTTGCATGGAGAAAACGTGACATAGTATGTTCCAAGTGACACAGTTTGCTAAGGAAATCACCAAGCATTAAGGCAAAGGATACTCTTTGCTACAGGCTGTAGAATTTCTTTTATAATCAGTTCAGCTGCAGCGTGCCCATGTCAAAATACTGGTTGATCAGAAAACGAGAACATGGCACCATGCTTATAAGAGACCCCTCATATAAGGTACATAAAACTGCTCTTTGCTGTGTGTCTCTTATAAAAGGGTTCAACTGTATATGAAAAAGTGTGAGTGGGACATAGGCAGAAAGATGATGGACTTTGGAAGACGGTAAACTGACTTTGCCGTGATGCCTTGCTGCCCCAGAAAATAGAAGAACTGCTTGCTTTAAGTGGCAACAATGCTCTGATATGGCCCATTTGTGCTTCTAACAGTCAACACACTTGTGCAACTTTTGAAGCTACCTAATCCGTGAGGTCCTGCCAATTTCTCCTTGATGCCTGACTAGGCTTGGGCCACAAACATCAATGTTTCCAACACTTCAGCTATACACATGGACAGCTTTTCTTGGCAATGAAGCAAAGGCTACAGAGCCAAACACACGTGTGCTACCGCTAAGGAATGTAGTCCAGTAAGTGCCCCTGTGTTTTCCACTTGAGAAATAATCCAAGCAACCTAGCATCATCTTGTAAAGGAAACTACTATCTGAAAAAGAAGCGGCACACCAAGAAACTATTTACATTTCTTACGCTTCATACTTGCTCCATTTTGTGTTCTCGCATGTGTGTGAATGGCACACCTTCTACGTGCTCCTCAATGGCAGAATGGCGTCTTCATTTTGAAGTGAGCATTCATTACCAGCTCTTCCACTGGCTCGCCACAGAAGCCTTCAACAAACTTTTGCCTTTAAATGACTGCCTGATCCTTCATGAATTATCTTTATCCGCCTTCAAACATGGACCGCAGTGGAAGGTTTAAAAATCAAAATGCATGCCAAACAGGACTACATCACATAGGAGTACATGTGCAGAAGCTCCACTCCCGTAGCCTTCCCTTCATTGACAAGTTGTCTGCAAGTATAGGCAAAGCTAGCTGGAAAGACTGTGAAGCGGTTATGATAGTTTGCTTTGTACTAGTGTGTAAAAAAAAAAAAGAATGCAACGAGACAAGAGGTCTTTAATACAAGGACCAAGTTTTGACTATGTTACTTGTGCAAAGCTAAGTTCCTGTGTACAGTGTGACTGAGCACATGTGTTTACATAAGAAAAGCAAAGAGCTCTCCAGCTCTCTCTCATAATGGACCCCCCATGTAGTTCCGAGGTAGTTCCTCAGGACCCAATAAAGTTCTTTGTCTGTCTGTCTGTCTGTCTCCAGTTATCTCTGATTCGAGAGCTTAATTTTTTGAACTAACTGCTTTACGCGAATGTGTCGAGTGAGCACAGGAAAATAAATTGAGCCGACTTTTCGCTTGCATGCTGAGAACTCATTAGCCTGAGTGTGTACCAAGCAGTTTCTGTACGATACTTGCTACGCTGTAGCTTCAAAACATTGTACACAATGCACCCAAGGCCCAATATAACATGGATTTTGCATGATCCTTCCTAGGCCCCCAAACTTTTGAAATTTAAAATATTGATGTCGTAGCAGTTGTGATAGAACACTGACTCTGTCAAAAGCTAGGGACACACGCAATGCATGCAAAAAAAACAACACACTCTGGGGAAAATGTAAGGCTTGAATGATGAAACAAATATTTACAGTGAAATGGATATGGTGATCGCTACTTTGCCTCGGGAAGTTGCCTGAGAAAAGTTCAAGGACATGTGAAGCCTGAGAGGTGCAGGAGATGAACCCACCTGCTCATAGTGCCTATACTAAATAATGTTTAGTTGCAAGTCAGTGCCTGTCCAATATGTCTTCTTCTGACCTATTTTCTTGTGCTGTTTTTCCTTCATGAATGCCTATACCAAGAGAACGCCACCACTTGCAACTCTCGAATCATGAGCACTGGTTTCATTTGGCAAGTCTTTGTACGAAGATCACACAAGAAGGTTTAAACGTCACCTGTACCTTACAACACCAGCATGCTGCCACGCAAAGATACCTAATGTCATTGCACTAATTTACTACTTCTCAATATTTCGAATATCCTCTTTACTAGTAACACTGCCAAGGGCATTTGCCAGCCATGTAGCACAGTTGTAGTAGCAGTGTGCGTAGTAGCAGTCAGTATGAATTGCAGCAGACATGAATGCTATCCAACTGAGGAAAATATTTAGTGAGACCTAATGTACGTAATCCCATTTTTTATGCACACTGTGGCATTTTTTGTTTAATCTAGCCTTTGCTGCATTGTGATTGCTACTTCTGCATATGACATTTTCTTCAGCTGTGTAACATGGCACGGCACCTAATGCAATTTCATGCACGGAATGCCATTAGATACGAATGACGCTAAGCCTTCTTGTGTTACGGGCGTATCACTAGCTGTAACTGCTCCCGACCTGGCTCGCTTGTTGGAAGGCAGCCACTGCAGCTCTACCACCACAAAACCCATACTCCCTCTGCATGCACCTCACATCATCAGGCTTCGGCTGGCCATGTCAACAACGCTGCCCTGTTACCTACACGACAGTGCACCGCTGGTGCTCTTGAAGTTCCCCCATTGTAGCCACATTTCCTAGACCAGCCTATTCTCAGGACAAACCATCCCGATGCTGCTGTATCGCTTTCCAAATGCGAAGCTCAGGACCCAACCTGCAAAAACGAGACTAAATTGTACAACTGAAGTTCCACTCGCTGCTAAAAAATTTGTTACATCCGAAAATTTGTAGCCCCTTAAATGCCATAAGAGGTGTAGACAACTTAGTAAAAACAAGATTTTTTTTTGCACAAGCGATGTGTTTACTCCACCTTCTTTTGGTCTAAGATAATGACATTCTTAATGCCCATAGCACTATCACTGCTCATGTTAAAAAGATCACATAATAAAGCATGCCAAAATGGTATGGTAGTACAGCTCTTTCATGATGAGTTTTCTCATTATCAGCAGTTAAAAGGTCAATAAACTGACATGTACTTGAGTAATCAAACAATAGCATTTCGTACTTCTCAGTAAGGTTTAGGAATTCCTGGTATGACTAGAATTTTTCAAATCTTAAGAGTGGCAGGCCAGACATTTTATAAGCGTCTGGAATGTCCACACTGAACCTCTACCTAATGAACACTGATATAACAAAGCAAATTAAAAGTAGGCTTGCTTTATTGGCAATATTTTTGCTTAATTCGTTGTAACCAATAATTTGTTATATCCAAATTCCCTATACACTGACGTTTGACTGTATTTGATCGTCTCCAGTTCTAAATTTAAGTTCTGAATATGAGGCACATAAAAGTCATACCGCAGTCCAAGCCTTCGCAGGTCATCCCTTGTCATCAAGTGTAGGACATCTTCCTTTGTGAACTGTTCTCTGGCAAACTGTGACAAAGAGCAACATAGAAATTTTTACAGAATACATTACGTGGGATTGCTTAACATGAGAATTTGTACACTACATTACAATTTCATTACTACAATAAAAACACATAAAAGAGGTAAATAAAGAAAATGTGGTTGGCCAGCCTTTACAACAATGAGTTCTGTTTTACTGCTGTAATAAAACTTAGGGTGTAAGGTTTAAGACAACAGGTGGTTGCAGTGCAGCATATATCCCGCCTTGTCACAGCTCGAGATGTATATTTTGATAGCAAAAACATCAAATCACAAGCGCAAACAACTTGAAATGAAAGATTCAGGGCACATATCTCCATATCTCCAGCTTGGTTTCGATGGCCTAGTTGGCAACCCCACGTGCCAATCCTGAGAAATCTCACTGGTGATTTGGCTGCATTTTAATGATGGCACAAAATGAGATTGTGACATAGCACTGGCTAAGTGGCACATAACGGGGCATTGATACTCTTGCATGCCATTAAAACTGACAAAAGCTTTCTGACCAACCATTTGAGGTGTTGTACCAGCACTTCTTTCACACACACCAGATAGTAGCTCTTTTTGCTAATGTCAGCTTACAAACTTCACGGAAGCATGGCATGTGACCTAGGGCATTTAAGTCAAATGGTGACTCCACAGTAAATACATTCAAACCTGGATGAAACCCTAGCATACTGAATTACTATATCAAATTGCAATATTTCCTTAGGGTCATCGTGGTGAAACAGCGCGCACAAACAAGGACTGAAGAGAAGGAATAGACGACACAGTGCTCGTGTCCTCTATTCCTTCTATTCAGTCCTTGTTTGTGCGCGCTGTTTCACCATGATAGTATACCAACTTGCCCAACTTGCTACCTTGTTCCTTAGGGTCCCAAGCACCAGTACTTTTGCACTGTACTTATGTGTACACTGATATGCTCACTGCACATTTTGATATGTTGAAATGCTGCACATTGCAGCATTCCAAGCATGCTTTCCTTAACAGAACGTACAACAATACCTTTTTGTTTCTATTCATTCCAACAAATAACGCTGCTTTGGCAAGTGCTATCAAAGCATGGAATCTTAAGGGTGCTACTAGTACATGCTAAAAAGAAAAAAATCACAACAGGCCCAAGAAACAGGTGGCCAGTGCAGTAAGTCTTGTTTGCACTCCATAACGATGGCTTTGCTTTAGTAAGCTTCAATGCAATGCAGAAATGCAATGGAGCTTACATATTTTTTCTTTAATTATAGTAGAGTATATCGAAGTATACAGTGATCTCACTTAGTTTACGTACATCCGAGTTTGACCATGTAAGCAGCTACAACAAAGCACAAAAAACTGTCATGCAACTGCTAGTTCTTGTTTGACAGGATGCACTCACGGAGTTTGGTGGGGTGTGTGTGTGTGTGTCACATTTGTCTGTTGCTTCACTATATCAAGTGCCACTTTCAACCTATTACACAGTCAAATGAGTTCTGCGGAAACCCGCAAGGTGGAGTAACGTTTATGACAGGAAAAATTGGCATCCACCTGTTTTGTAGCACAAGGCTACAAGGAAATCCATACGGATTTCTCATAAATAATAGCTTCCTAGTTGCCGAAAAATTCATCCTGGTCCGGGTTTCGAACCCGGGACCAACGCCTAACCGGGGCGCTCGCTCTGCCAACTAAGCTAACCAGGAGGCTAGAGATTGACAGCGCGAGGGTGAATCTATCGACAACTCGAAGCCCAAGGGCGTCAATATAAGTCAAATGAGTTCTGCGGAAACCCGCAAGGTGGAGTAACGTTTATGACAGGGAAAATTGGCATCCACCTGTTTTATAGCACAAGGCTACAAGGAAATCCATACGGATTTCTCATAAATGAACACTTCCTAGTTGCCGAAAAATTCGTCCTGGTCCGGGTTTCGAACCCGGGACCAACGCCTAACCGGGGCGCTCGCTCTGCCAACTGAGCTAACCAGGAGCTAACCAGGCTATTACACAGTGTAGTCTATTCTGCAAGGGATCAGCTTGTAACTGTGTGGTCATCGGCCACAGCTGAGGTACACAATGAAGGGCTGCCGATAACTTTTCACGCGCAGCTGTCTGTGCCTACCACATCATGCCAGCCATTAGGACAGCGAAGGAACGTTGCGGTTCTCATGAGTTTGGTGCGCATATAACGCACTGCGCAATGCATCTCTCTACACGTTCTTTAACACATTCATTTCCCTTGAAAATACAATGAACATACATATGCTGACAGCGCTGTTTCCCACAATTAGCATTACGTCCTTGTTACATTTGGCAGGCCAGCTAAAAGATAACACAACTCACGACACAACACAAATGTTGATATTCCAACTCAACAAGGTTTCCTAGGGCAACCACTATTCAGAACCGAATTCTCATTATGAGTGCACAATTCCAATGAGTGCAAGCTCGTCTGGAATTTGTGCACAATTCCATCATGCACATACAGTAGAACCTCGTTATAACGAACTCGGATATAACGAACTATCGGATATAACGAAGTAATCGCAATTCCCCTTGAAATACCTATAGATGAAATTGATATTGGTTATAACGAACTAATGGTTATAACGAAGTAATTACCGCTCCCTTCAACTTCATTATAACGAGGTTTTACTGTACATGTTTATGATTTACAGGGCAATTAAAAGCAATTATATTTTACACAGGGAATTCTACCATTTAACATGCCGTTCAAACATTAAACATGAGGTGTCGAAAAACAGTCAACTACAGCAAGCTTTTGAACAGGAACTTGACCTGCCAACTGTTAAAATTTCATTTTAAACTGAACATGCCACTGCATAGAAACTTACATTCCCAATACAGCTAAATATGACTTTATGCAAGCAATTGAACCAGACATGTTGAAACTTACACGTTCTATGCACTCGTTATCCATACCAAGGTCTTGCAGCCAGTGTGTCAGATCTTCATCGCGATGTATATCAGGCCTATGGGCACCAGCCGAGGCTAGGGTTGTGGTAGAAAAAAAAAACATTTGGAACCATAAACATTCAGTAGAATAAAGCGACTATGTCATCGTGAACACTTTTGTAGAACATCAAGCTCCATGTTCCACCAAAGCAGTTATACAGGGTGTCCCAGCAAAAGCGGAGCATGCTATTAAAAAAAGAAGGGTGCTATGGAATGCAGAGGAGGGGTCAGACTGACTAAACGTTGATCTCCGATACACCAAATATGCGCACAATGAAATACTGAATTATTGGTTGTGACGAAGCAAACGAACAATGGCACTGCCATTGAAATGGTGTCTCGGATATCCATTTATTTATTTATTTATTTAAATATACTGCCAATCTCTTCAGAGATTATAGCAGGGAAGGCACATGAAAAATAATATTTATTTACACAAATCATATAACGTCAAAATCACAAAAGATAAATGCATACAAAATCATACATTATACATTGCAATAGAAGAACACACAAAAAAACAATTTTAGTAACAAAAGCCATGTAGGAAATTATCGCTTAAGACAACTGCAAGAAGGTAAGGTATGCATTTCTATTACAGCAAGTATAGATTACTGTTTAACACATTGTTGAAACAATTTTATAAACACCAAATTAATAGAAGAACATTTCATACAGGCTATCAGGTATGATGATGCTATCTTGTAGTTGGATAGACTTTATTACAACATTTGATTGCCAACGTTTTGCTAGAGGCTATATAAGCACAAACAAAAAAACATTTTTTTACTGTCACAACTAGGGTTCTGTCAAGAGCCGATCCATCATGACGATGTGCACTATCTAGTGCCAGTGGTGAGTTAACACAACATGAGTTTCCAGCAAATTTTTTGAGCGTGTCGAGACTATTAAAGCAAACATTTTATTGGTGCTGGCGTTATACATACAAAAACAACAATGTAATTATGAGGCATGGTGGAGTGTAGGGCTCCAGAACTTTCAGCCACCTGGGGTTGTTTAATGTTCACTTACATCGCACAGTACACAAGCCTCTATCATTTCACCTCTGTCAAAATATGAATGTCAAGATTGGGATTGCATTTGTGTCTTTTGGGTCATATCCTAAAAGCTTTCATGTTGGATTATTTTTTTTTCACAAGACAGCCAATAACAACCTTGCCGAGGTTGTGTCTGCTTTATATCTTTCAAATAATCTCTCCTGCTCACTTCTTTATTCCATTCCCTTCTCTGAGAGCTACACTGACTTGTGGCCTGCAGGAGGGAGTCATACCTTGGTATAACAAGTACAGAAAAACAAATAACTATAATGAGGTAAATGACAACAACAGTTTTGCCATCACATTGTCAAGAATAGAGTGAAAACTAAGCTGATTATTTCAAAATTTTCGACAATTAGAACCAAGTGGTACGGCCTGGTGAAGCCTTACAGAACTCCACATGCTAGAGACCTCATGAATTCACATGCAAACCAGATCTACCATGAATAATGGTGACTACTAAGCCGCACCACTTGCCGCCCTGCCAAGCGGCAAGTGGTGTGGCTTAATAGTCGCCATCATCGACTCTCAAGGACTATGCTTCGAATCCTGAAGGCTATGCTTTGCTGTTGAGTATATGTCATGGCTGCCATGCAGGCGCATGTAAATTTTTCGAGTTTTGTTCTACCGTATAAACCGGAATATAAGTCGAGATATTTTCAAAAAAACGAGCTAAAGTCACCCGTCATCCTATATAGCGGTGTTTAGCCGACAGTGCGTCACCGTCTGGCAACATGTGGCATGCAGGAGTGTCAAAAGCCCCACATGGCAGTACAGTCGAGTCCACTTTTAACAATACTGGTTTTAACAATATATGGGATATAACAATGGACAGCCGCGGCACCGTCAGCTTTTCATTGTATCCTATGGCAAAATAAACCGCTTATAACAATGCTGTCATGATGCAATATTGGTTATTGCAATATCGATATTGTCATGATGCAATATCGCATGCCACTGCTGCTTTCGCCTGCCGCGGCAACGTGGAGGAGGGTGCGCCGCCTGTAGAAAAAGCACCCGGGCGCCTAAGCCCCCGCAGCAGCAGCGCTGTGTGCACTGTGCCGACCTCCCCTATTCTTCGCTAATTTGGCCACGTCTCCAGCTCCGCCGTTTGCATGTGTTCCGAGTCTGGTGCTTACCAGCGTCGTTTTCCTTGCCTGTTGTCACTGTCGCCTTGATCCTCCTGTCCCCGCACGCGCGGACATCGTTGCGCGCACAACGATGGCAGACCGTCCTCTAGAAAGCGACACCCCAGTGAAGAGGAAGCGAATGGCAATACCGTTGGAAGCGTAGCATTGTGAGAGAGCACAATGCCGGCGAGAAAGTGAGCAGCTTGGTGCGCAAGTACGGCCTGCCGCAGCCGACAGTATCCTGCATCATTCGCAATGCACTCAAGCAAGCCGAAAGTGACAGCCATGCCAGTGCTAGCGGCGCTAGCCATGCAATGGATGACGGCCGGAAAAGGGTTAGGCACGGGCCTACAAAGACGTGGAAGATGCACTGTACCAGTGGTTCCTTAGCGCTCGCGCTATGAATTTGCCAGTCAGTGGTCACATTTTGGAGGAGAAGGCGAAGAGGTTCGCGTACCTCCTTCGCAACACTGATTTCCAGCCTGGGGGTGGCTGGATTCAGCGTTTTAAGGAGAGGCATGGCACTGTGTGCAAGGCAGTCGTCGGAGAGGCAGGCTCGCTGGATGTAAATGCTAGGCAGAAGTGGTTGGAGGAAGCACTGCCCTGCATCCGCGAAGCCTACGCAGACTGAGACCTGTACAATGGTGACGAAACTGGGCTGTTTTTTTCAGATGCTACCCTCAAAGACGCACGCGCTCAAAGGCGATGCCTGTAAGGGCGGCAAACAGAGCAAAGTGCGAGTGACAGTTTTTTTCTGTGCTAACATGGACGGCAGCGACAAGTGTCCCGCCTTTGTAATAGGCAAGTCGAGGAATCCTCACTGTTTTCGTGGTGCCGCGAGGATACCTGTTCGCTACCGCCACAACAAGAAAGCGTGGATGACGCGCAAACTTTTCCGTGAGTGGCTGGTCGAGTTCGACGAGAGGATGCAGCGCGAAGGCAGGAAAGTGGCGCTGGTGCTCGACAACTGCACCGCCCATCATACCGCCCAGAAGCTGTCGAACGTGGAGATTTTTTTCCTCCCTCCCAACACCACTGCGGGCTTGCAACCCATGGACGCAGGAGTGATTTCTCGCTTCAAGGCGCTGTATTGGCGTCGTGTTTTGAGCAGGCTGGCGCTGAACCTGGACATCTCCATACGTGAACGCCGACCTGCGCAGGACTTCAAGGTTTCGCTCCTGATGGCCGTGCAGTTCATTTCTGCGGCATGGGCAGAAGTCGGCTCCTCCACCATCGCGAATTGCTTCTGTAAGGCGTGCTTTGCTGGGGATTCCAGTGAGGCGGAAGTGGAAGGCCGCGACGCTCCTGCCGACGCAGAAATGACCGAACTTTGGTCGTCGGTGAACGGTGGTGATGGAGACGCGTCGGGACTTGAGGAGTTTTTGCACGCCGACGACGCAGTAGCAACAAATGAGGACCTCACCGACGAGGCGATCGTCGCTGCGGTCACTGGTGCGGAAGACGACAGCAGTGACGACGAGGAGGAACTGGAACCCATGCAGGTTGTGTCGCATCCGGAAGCGTTGCAAATGAGCGACTCCCTGCGCGATTTTGTGTTTGCTAAAAACCTTCCGCTCGGCCACGCGCAGCAGTTGGACGCTTTGCAAAAAGATGTCAATAAGATGGCCAGTAAGCAGTCGAAGCTGACTGCTTACGGTTTTCTACCTGCTAAAAAGTGAAAAGTGTAAGCAACTTCCCCCTCATTAAGTGCTCTTGTTTATCATGTTCCCCTCATTAAATGTTCTTGTTTGTCACGTTTTCTTTGTCATTTTCGGCATAACCCGCTTATAACAATAATCAGTTATAACAATGATATTTTCATGGCACCTCAATATTGTTATAAGTGGACTCGACTGTATCCAAATCCAGTAGCAGGCATTGTGTTCGCGCTGTGCTTCCGATATGTTCGGCTCCGAATGACATCGCGTATGATTTTCAGTGTTGTTTTTTTTGTTTCGTTCATTGAATATGAGCAGCGGCAAAGGAGGCAGTTCTCAGCTGCATTTAAACTAAATGTTGTTGAGTTCGCTGAAGCAAACGGCAACATGGCCACTCAGCGCCGCTTTGGCATTTCGGAAAAAAGCGTGAACAGAAAGGGAAGCTGCAGAAGTCCAACCCTCGGAAAACGTCGTTTCGTGGGCGAAGTGTGGTTCATCCACAGCTGGAGGATACGCTCGCGGACTTTGTGCGGGAAGTTCATGCGCGCTCGCTGCCAGTGACCATGGATACCATTCGCAACAAAGCCGTGGAGCTCGCTCGAGAAGCTGGGCCCACAAGAGAACAGTTCCGTGCACCAAACTCATGGGTGCGTCGATTCATGAGACGCAAAGGATTTTCTCTCCGCCGGTGCACATCCATCTGCCAAAAGTTGCTGCGTCCTCGCAGCATGCTTGTGTTGGATGTGTTTCGTGGTCACCTGACCGACGCTGTGAAACGCGCACTAGGCGATGGAAAAACGGACCTTGTCGTGATACCAGGTGGTACGACGTCCACCCTCCAGCTGCTTGACGTTGTGCTGAAGGAGTCGTTCAAGGACAGAGTGTCGCTGGGGCACCAGGAGTATATATCCGGTGACAACCTGAAGACGCCGACGACCTATATTCCCACTCGTCCTATAGTCCAGTTTATACGGTATGTATCAGCAAGGCCGCCATCGATAGTCTATTGCGACAATGGTGGCTTGTACACATGCACGCTCACTTGATGCATTCACGGTGCTTTCAGCATACATTCGCCAACTCTCCAGCATTTCTCTATGTCTAAGGATTAAATGGCCGTGCAATTACGAGAGGCAACGCAACGCTGTGATTGCTCAAACTGACAAAGCAGCATAATTTGCTTCAAGCTTGTACCAAGCCATGGTTCTGTTCTGCCACTACGTGACGACCGCACGAAAGTGCAGATGTCGGCGGTGGACATACGTAGCTTGCTCTAGTAGGTTTAATTACTGTTACCCACAGCAACTGCACGAAAAGATCCACTACAAGAATTCGGTGTGCTCTGCTGCAAGATGCATCGTAGCTCAACCTCATGAAGCAAAAGCGTGTGTGAAAGCTTGTCTACTAACGACCTGCAGAATGGGCTACTTATGATGAGACCACATTAATTACAAACTTCAAATTGTTTGTATAGTAAAACTTAGGTGGGAGTCGAATAGCAAACACTACTCAAGAAGTATACGAAAATTCAATTATTTCCACACCCCTGCCTATAATAGACAAAGCACATACTGAAGGCATTTTATGTTGGATGTGACTCTGTCACAGTATCGAAGTCTGAATGCACGTAAATAGCTGAAAAAAGCCTTACTAAAGTTGTCAGTGCCAATTCAATCTAATGCAAAACTCATCAATAAAGGAAAAAAAAGGAAAACAGTTTTCAGCCTCACCAGAGGGAACAGATGACGATGGGCCAGATATTGTCACGCTTGATTCTCTGCTACCTGGATGAAGGAACCTGCTCTGGTTTAGGCTGGGCAGGACAGGGATGGGCAGAAGGTAGAAGATACAATCAGACAGGACAGACTGATGAAATTACATTGAACGCAGCAGTGGCAAGAAAAAAAAAAAATCTGGACATACACATTCCTGACACAAATACCACTACCAAGGCAGGAAGTGCACAACAGATCTTGTGACAGCCTCTTTGACGAGCGGGCAATCTGTACGCACTGACGTGCCACATCATGTCCTGGACATTTATAGCATAAAAAATTCAAGCCAGTTCCACGCTGTGAAAACTGTTGGAACGGAAAAGCCGTTATTTTATTGTTAAATGTGACGTAAATGTCGAGGGTGCGAAGCTATCGATGCCTCCTTCACCATGCATTCGTGCACTTCTTTCCTTCTTTGCATTTCATGCCATGAAAATGCAGCCGTGGCTTTGGAGACCAAATACGCAACTCCTCGCTACTTTGAAGATAAACTGCCTGATTTTAAAAAGGCATTTAAATCTATTAAGCACAATATCCTACTTAAAAGGTTATGCATAGCTATTAGTTATACATGTGTGACAAAGGTCTTACCCGCACCAACAATGGCGTGCATAAACAACTTCACATAATAGCAGACTTCCTGTACCATCGCACTACCATGTTAAATATGGTACAAGACACAATACACATGAAATGCTTCAGAAAAAAAGTGAGATGCATACTTTCTATCATTGCAGTAATAACACCTCTTTTTATTTGTTTATTTATTTATTTTTTTGCTGCAGTATCTATAGTAAATCACATTTCTTAAACACCCACAATTCTTATTTGTTCTTTAATACCCATGGACTATGCTTGCATGAAGTGTATAAATCTTTTATATTTATTTTGCTATTTCGCAGCCAACAACCATAATGTTTGTATAGTGCTTTTGCATTATACACATATTTTTGTTGTTGAAATTTATGCCACCACCTCTACTGTTTGAGGCGTGTGTATAGAATTGGGTGTGACACTCTGTCAGGCATTAGTACCTTTTGTCAAGCTCCTACACAGGACAAGTATTTTTTTTTTGTCATTGTCTGAAAATAAAGATGCTTATTGAATATCAGTCTTCTCATGTTCACAATCTGGTAGTAGGCTGAGGGCAACAGTGGGTCATTCGCAAGCGATGAAAGAAGTGTGCATGCAAATGCTGCGAGATGGGTTTCACATAACCGCTAGTGTGATGTAGTGGGCCGAGGGCGAGAGTGCGTCATCTTTCCCCTCTAGTGTAACGTCACAACCGCCGATGGCGAAGGGTAAACCCAGAACAGCTTCGATGTTAAAAACTCACTAAAGGACTTGGAGACTGTTGTCGCTGTCATTTAGGAGCTGCATGCCAAGAATAACCTGGCCACTACAAACGGACAAATCTGCCTATCGGAATTACAGCCAGCCTCACTGAGGTCTCATGTGTCTGTTTATGCAGCTTTTATTCCGCAACACTGTGACAAAGCATTCTTAAAGTTAAAGCAATGTAAAGCCTGACAGCTTAAGAACACAATGGACGAACAAAACAGCAAACTTCTCTTATCACAGATGAAGTTAATAAGTACATGCTAAGCCTATTTTATTAGCCACCGCAAACAATATGACCTGCTAACACAATTTACGCTTGGCTTGCATTAGCCTCAATGTGACATGAACAAACAAACAATGTTTACAGAGTTGAGCTTAAAGTGAAATTCAAGGATATTTAAGCATCGTACAAAAGTTAAGGGTTAGAAGAGCCTGCAAAGTTATGGCTTTGCGTTCAATGGTTCACTGAGGTCTCAACGACTACAAACCATGCGGAAGATGCCTCTGTCTGCCTTCTTTGATATTGCTTGGAAATGGGATCCTCCTATACATGTGTCGCAGAAGGACAGGTAATAAATGTCAGTGGCGGCGCCACTTACCAGCCTTCTACAAAGCTTCGCTGTTGCGAGCGACTGTCGAGGAGCTTTCTTAGCAAGTCCTGGTACAGCTGCTCACTCATCTGGATGGCATCAATGACCCTGCAAAACAGCATTAAAACAAAGAAACCAAACATAAAATAACGGGTGCAGGCTATGGACCCAATAACGTAAGACTAGAGCTGTGCGAATAGCAAAATTTTGAGTGTTAATTGAATCAAATATTTCTTAAATAATTTTAGAATATTTTTTAATAATGCAATATCTAATTATGAAGAAATGTACTGTTAAACGTGGGCAAAAAGTTTATTGCAGGACGTGTATTCCCACAGTGTTGTTCCAAAGTCCTGAAGAACAGTCCTACACTGAACTGTGCACCAGAAAGTTCAGGTAACTTCGCTGCAGTACGCGAGTGTTAGCTTCGCCGCAGTACACCAGTGTTAAGCAGCGAAGTGCACTACTTGCGGGAATGGGCCACTTGTCATGAGACATAGCATATTATTTCCCCTTAATTACCAACTTCTTTATTACCTTCCTATTCAAACTATTCACTTGAATAGTGAAAGTTAAGTATTTGATCACCTCCACATAAGACCTTTACACTCTGTTTCTGTTCTGGATCCGCTGACTGTGCTCCGTGATTGGTTGAATTCTTTCAGACCACACCCGCTGCAGTTGTTTTTCACAGGATGCAATGAAAGTTGTGAAAAACCCCATTGCGTCACTAAGCCAAACAAAACTGGAGAATCTTTGGAACAATAGTAAGGACATATGTTATTGCTTGGTGCAGGCCGCACATGAACATCCGTGGTGCTCTGAGAGTAGTGCCGACTATTCTACAAACTTTGCATGCCTGATGCATATGTTTGAGTACTTTGCAGATTGTATGCGAGCATCAGTGATAATATTAGAATGTACTGTGATGCATGTATAAAAGCTGCTGCATTTTGCTGCTGATCAATTTTATCAATGACCGATGACAGTGCTTGATGCTATCATTCCACAGTGAGAGTCACTTACTCTGCTGGGCAAAAGATCGCCCAACTGAAAGGTTTGACCTTTAACAGTTTGATTACAATGTCTTTCATTGTCACAACCACATGTCAGTATAATTACGCTTTCTTTGGTTGTACAATGGCAGTCAGGCTGCTTCTCTTTCAGAATAAGCTCAATGCCATTTTCTATTTCATTTGGAGTGGGACATTCACCACTTATTTCACAAGTTTTCACATTTCTTTGGCATAATTTAGCACAATCTGTGCATATCTGATCCCAAGGGTTTTTCCAATTTCCAGTCGCTGTGTGACTTGCAGGCAAAATGGGAGTGGGCTGACACTTCTAGGGCCATGCAACTGAACAGAGAAGGCTAATGACAAATTTGCAATAAAAACAAAACAGAATAAAGCTCCAACATACTGGCTTACATCGTACCAAACACTTTCTAACAAAAGCATCTACAGGGAATGCTGGTGCTTGGTGCTTCGAGGCACTATAACAATGACATGGAATGTGTGGATCTTTAATTTTGGTGCTAGCAGCTTAACACACGGTTGTGATGCAATTTGCCGCACTTTTTCCGAATCGCTACCTGTATCAATACTGTCCTGAGCCATAGTAATGCATGACATTTGCTCAACCCACTATTCATCTGTCGGCAGCACTGACTATGCAGATGCTGCTGAATTTGGAAGCGGCCCTCAGTTTGCAGGTTTTTTTAAGCTGTTTCCGACTCAAAACAAAAATAACACTCGCAAGCATGATTCCTGAAGAGCTCATTACAGGCACCCCAGGCCTGCCTGCAAGTTGCACAGTGAAAAAGCATCATGCGGCATAGCAAAGTGGGTCTCTCGCAATTCCTAGACTACCGAAGTGCAGATGTGGCATGTGACTGGAGTGACGGATTTTTCAGACCTAAAGTGCTGAGTAAAATGGCTTTCCTGAATTGGTAAATTATGGAAGTGAATGGGAGGAATAGGTTAAAATCAGAAACTTCTCACAGAACCTTAAGGAGTAGTATGTTTAAGAAACCCTGTTAAGAAATTTTACACAAGCCACTGCAGCAGCAAGGATAGAGTAGCGGTCTAGAGTTCATATGCACATGTTGCCCCAGAGCTCTCATGCAATATCACAAGAGGGCAAGCCCTACTGACCGTTTAGTTTCCTCCGAAGTGATGCCGAGGGCCAGCTGCTTTTGCAGAGCTGCACTGCGAGACTTGCTCGAGTTGATGGTAGACACGCCTGAGGTGGACTCAGCATCCTCAATGTCGTTATCCTCTTGGTCTTCCTGACCTGCAAGCACGCAAAGTGCCTTCCAGATGAAGTATGTGCAGTTCATGTTCTCCAAATTCAAATGACTTCAAGTTCTGGTTAACTAAAACGTAACTTAACATTATGCAATTAAAAAAAAGGTAAAACTTTTGTATAACAAAGTTTCAATATAATGAAATAAACAGTAAATTTTATTGACTACACACCGAAGTTTAACTGCACAGGGATATTCCAATGTACTAAGTTCATAACTGCTCAGCACATTTAATGAAAGGAAAAAAAACCAAGGCCATGTCAGGCTCACAATGCTAGTGTCCATTTAGTACAGTAAAACCTCGTTAACCCGGATCTCACAGGACCGGCGAAAATGTCCGAGTTAACCGAATTCCGGATTATCGAATGGACCATGAAAACAAAAGGAAAATGTACTCGGCACAGACAAACCTTTATTTCTTGAAAAACTGCGTTATTTTTGTCTGCTTCGTCGTCGGAATTTGTGAAAGAACGATCTTCCTCAACCCCATCAGGTGGTAGTGCACACGCTCGCTGTCATGAGAACCGACACAGAACTCCTCGAGGACCGCGAGGGCTTCGGTGGCCTCCTGCACGGTGCGATGTCGCGTCGGCTCATCTGGACTGTCATCATTGCTGGCTGCTGTGGCCGCTTCACTCCGGTGGCGGTCGCCATCACCATGAAGCGCGACAGCGGCGGCAACGGCACAAGCACAGACGGAGAACGCAATGTGTACGAGCTCGCGTGTTCTCTGGCTCGCACGCTACGTACACAAAGAAACCAGCTGCGTAGGTGTAGCAAGCAGCTCAAACAACTGTGGTGGCAGTGGTGGTGGCACCCCCTAATGGCAGCGCAAGCCGTCCCGTCGTCCGTGTGCGTTCCGCTTTTAATAGACACTGGATGCACCGGCGGCCCAAGCGCTTCCGCCGGGTGGTGACTAGCGCCACCTAGCCACTTCCTCATTTCACTATCATCATGATCATATTCTGCTGCAGTCGTTCGTTCGGTTTCGGTTTCTCCAAAACTCCGGTTCCGCGGGTTCCACCGTCGGTTACGGCAAGCAGTGCTTGAGCCGCCGAGATCGCGCGACTAAAAGCATGGAGTCCCTCGATAGCCATCTCCGGAGTTCTCCGAGTTAACCGGTGCGCGGCTAAATCCTTCCGAATTAACGAGCATTTTACGCCATTGAAGTATATACAGTTTTGCCGGGACCGCGCCGCGAGTCCGAGTTAACCGAATTTCCGAGTTAACGTGATCCGGATAAACGAGGTTTTACTGTAATGTGGTTAAAAAAGAGGAACCAACCCTACATAAATGTTCAGTAGATATCAGCCTAGTAGGGGACTATTAAATTCAAGTGATAGTAATAATTTCTGGGGTTTTATGTCTCGAAAATTCAAGAGGATAGCCTCTCAGCAGACCTGTCAAAGCATCAAAAGCATGGCGGTGCCTCATGTCATCTCACCCATCAAGGAGCTGGTTGGGTTCCACAATGTCACGATTTGAAGATGGCGGACCTTTGTCGTAACTTTCTTTTTCTTCAGTTCAGGAATAACACCGCAAATTCGACTCTTCGGCATGACAGTGGAGTGGTTCTTACCACAGGATAGGATCTCGCTGGCCACTTGAGCAGCATTCATGACAAGAGCATCCAAGGCGAACATCCAGTGTGGTTTGATGTTCTGGTTTCGAAGCACTTCATTCACCTGCACATCACAACAACCCATAAGGCATAGAGCAAATGCAAGATCTCAGTATTCAATATCACAAGCACCAAGCAATCAGAACTAGCCAACAGCTCTTTGGCAAAGGGAACATCTAGATGTGACAGGCCCAAACCAATGACAGATTTATCAAGAAAAGCTTCATGAATAAGTAAATTACACAGCTTATAGATAAAAAGTAGGGGTGTGCAAATTGTCAGAATTATGAATCATTTTCCAGTGATGTTTGCTATTTGATTCAATTCGCGCACATAACTTACTATTCAAAGTTCGTAATTAAGGTGCAATATATGCATGCCAAGCGACAGGTGGCTTATTCCCACATCTAGTATGCTTCACCGCACAACAGCATAACACTTTTGTACTGTGGTAAAGTTGGAAGTCAAGCGCTGCAGTGAAGCTAACACTTGCATACTATGGCAAAGTTAGCTCAGTTCTCTGTTACTCTTCTTTAAGACTTGACTGTTCTTTTTATGGGGACAGCACTGTGGTAGTACACTCGTCATGCAATGAATTTGTTTTGTTTGTTTTGCTAATGTCCAGCACAACATTTTTCTGTAATTTGAAATTTAAAAAAAATATTTGAACCTTATTCAAGAATATTCCATGTGATTTGCATTCAAACATTAAAGGGACCAACAACTGGCCAGAACGAGTGAACAGACCTTTATGCATTTTGGAAGAACCTGAATTATAGCGATAAAATTGAGTACCCTTTTGCAATTTGAGTAGTATTGCAGTTTTAAAAAGAGCTTCAGAATCCTGGAAACCAAAACATGGTGTTGCCTGGTGTTCATGCCATGCTTTGGATCTCATGAAAATGCAAATATAGCACTACAACATGAAATGCTTGTGTCTACAACTGGGATAGTACACAGAAGCATTAACACAAAGGAGCAAACATCTTGTAGGATATGCACAACTTATGCGCACATATCAACATGCAGTGGCTATAAGGAGACAAAAGGAGGCATTGTGTCTCGGAGGCCACGTCCGCACTTCATAGCTTCGTCTGTTTGCCAAAAGGTGCCGACTATGTTCTTGGAAAGACATTTACTATGGCTTTTCAGAAAGTTTTGTGCAAGTTCGCTAGTTCAGGAATATACACAATCTGCCTTCTGATCAAGAATGCCGGCTTTTATATGCTTCTTAAATGCCAAAAGCCCTTTACTTTCTCATAATATGTCAGTTTAGTTCAGCACTATACACAGAAACGCTTGGAAGGCAAATGCTCCGGCTCAGTAGGCTTCCTTTCACTGTCAGAAAAAGCTGTCCGCAACTATAGCACAATTCACAGTTCCAGCTGACTTGTAGACAGTGAAGCAAAAACTGTTAGAAAAAAGAACATGACCACACGAAACAACATGAACCAGAATAAGAACTGCTGCACTTGGATGCACTGTGCTTTGACCATGAAGCTTTCTTTATGACAATGCAGTATGGTTTTTTCGTAGCTGACTCAGCAGATTACAGTGTTTATTTTCATTTATGAATGTGAATTGATATCCCTGTAGTACAACCTGATGTGCAAGCCACTTCAAACCCCATGACTATAGCATCTGTCCGGTAACTACAGGGCCACACTGCCACTGAAGATCAGTGAAACACACTTACCGCACTCTGGAAAAGATACAGGGCCACTGCAAGCTGGTTGAGAGCCTTTTGGTCGTGGTTGACTTCTTGCTTCAACTTTCCTGTGTACACAAAAGAAGCGTTGAGTGATAAGGCTCACAGTGCCGCAGTTAAGTGAAAGGAAAAAAAAGTAGGAGTGTACGAATATTCAAACTTTCGAATATTTCTTGAATAGCGTTTGCTATTCAATTCAATTCACACCCTACTTTTATTATTCGAACGTTCTAATGAACACTTTCCCTACCATGTCCAGTAAGCATGATTAGCCCGCTATCGAGAGTTTGAATCACTACTTTTGGGTGCTTCTGTACTACACGTGGGCATGCTGCGGCATTGTACATGAAGTAGAAGCACTATATTTGCCTTTCTGAACAGTTCATGTCTTTCCCATACGGCAGTGAATTTTGAACCTGCTTCAAAGTTTACAATTGTCAAGTAGCGAGCAGTGCACCCGCTTCGAGAGTAGACAGATATCGAGATTCCAGTGTTTCCACGGCAGATGTTCTCGATAGATGGAGTAGCAACGAGTTAGAAGATGGTGCCTTTTTCGCAGACTTCGATTCTGACAGCGACAACAATGAAAGCCAGCTTGGGACATTGGCGGCCATAGCACAGTTCATTTCGCTTTTCACATCAGAGCCTTCACATCAGATTTCATTTCGAGTGCTTGACTCCTGTTTTCTATGTTATAGAAACTGTAAAAAGTGCTACAATGACAACAAAATAGAGCAGAAAACCTGAGTTTCAGCTTTGCCACATGGCACGCCCAAATGTAGTGCCTGCAATTCAGTTTTTGTAGCGGAAGCTCTGTTCAATGAAAAATTCTGATTTTTTTCGCAGAAAGTACCTAAGAGATGTTGGTAGATTTGGTATATCTTGTAATTTTTGTTAAATTTTTTTCTTTGTAAGATAAAACCACTTCTTCATAAATTTTGCTACTTTTTAATGTAACATAATTAAATGAGCATTTTACATCTTACTTATGACATTATTTCATTAATAGAATATGTAGGTGTAAAAAGCGCATTCATTCTTGTTTTCTTTATATATTACATAAAAATATTAGTGCTGTACTTTAAAAAAAAAAGATCGGGCATGGCCTGCTAAAGATGCCATTTTTTCCCATGGTAGGAAAAGACTTAAGAGGCAATATGTACCATGTCCCATGATAAGTGGGCCATTCCTGCATAGAGTATGCTTTGTGGCATGACTCGTGCACTGTAGTGAAGTTAATACCGTATTTTCCGGTGTATAAGACGCGTTTTTCCAAAATTTTCGGAGGTGCGTCTTATACAACGGTGCGTCTTATACGTACTTTTTTTTGTAGTTCTTTTGGGAGAAACTCGTGTTGATGCTGATGAGTCTTTTTTTTTAACGACTAGAGCAGTCCGACGCGAATGATGCGTCATAATTATAATAACGAAGACTCAACATGCCGGTACTACAGTTCCACAACAAAACCAAAGTACATAAAACGGAAAAATAAAAAAAGAAGTATGTCGTGTAATAACGTGTAATATAATGCAACTAGCGCGGTAACTCTTTTGGATACGATCTAACGTAACACTGCAAAACGTACGGCTGCTCCAGGGAAGGCGCAGCACGTAGAAGTGTTTACGAGCCGCTGATGGCTGCCAAGATAGCGCTATCTCGGCAGCCAACAGCTCAGCGACGCTACCCCTCCCCCCCCGCCCCCACTCCGCGTTTTTTCATGCTCGTTAAAGACAGGCGGGGCCTTTCCTCCCCGCATCGAAGGCAGGTGTCCCGATCGGGGTGATGTTATCACATCACCCCGATCCCAGCTCGCCGGCGCGCGGCTGTTGGTCCGTGCGTGCGCGCCGGCGAGCTGGGAACGGGGAGCGCAAAATATGCGTTTTTTTTTTTTTTTTTTTGCAACGCTGGCTAAATATTAGGGGTGCGCAAATTATGCGGGTAAATACGGTAATCCAAAGCGCGTCGGAGGACGAGGACACTGAGGGCTTCGACGAATAATTTTTTTTTCCTGCAGTCATGCTGAACGTTTCAGTGGGTGTGCATTATTTTTTCTCGCAAGTTTCGTGTAGTAGAAGTTTTCTTACGGACTAGCGCTCAGAAACGTAAGTACGACATTTTACAAGGCTCGCTCAACCCCACGTTATGAAGTTTATTTGCGGCAAGTGAGTGAATATAGGTGCGTCTTATATATTAAGGGGGGACGTGGCACTTTCGGACTAAAAATTGGACAAAAAATCGAGTTTTTGCTGATGAAATATTCATGTTCTTAGAGTCATTCTGCACCTACTCACAAATTTTCATAGCCAAATTTTAATAATTACCTTGCTTTAAAGAACCTACAATACACATCAGGCCCATAGGTATAAGGCAAAAAATTTAACGCTTTTCCTCAATTTCTCAAAATGAAAATATTCATGACCTCCCTGTGTTGGAGGAGCAATATCTTTTGTTCTACAAGGGTTATCATTGTGACTTTTTTTTTACTGGAAGATGAACAAAAGTGGCTTGTCGTAAAGTAAATTTTGTTATAATACTGCGCTATGGAACTTTTCTAAATGAAGCTTTTGTTTCAAGTATCAACGAGGACTTTTATTGTGTCATGTTCAACAGTCTGTAACTTTGCTTGGAAATGGCCTAAAATGATCACTTATGCTTCTTGACACACTGTTCATATCGTCACTTGATTCTTTGGGCTGATTTTTATTGTGAGGACTGTAGTCAATTAGCTAATTAGGCCTCAATAAAATTAATTAATTTTCAATGTATTGTAAAAACTATTCCTCACAGAACAAAAATGATTACATTGTTGAAAAGGGCAGTTAAAGCTGCATTAACTTTGCAAATTTCAGTTAAATACTCCAAATAATAAAAAAATATTTACAAAGTGCAGTGTCCCCCCTTAATTTTTGCATGCAAACTTGCGAAAACTGGGGGTGCGTCTTATACAAAGGTGCGTCTTATACACCGGAAAATACGGTACTCATGTGTTGCAGCAAAGCTATCACTATGCATAAGGACATGTTAGCACTGTGCAAAGCTATCGCATAGTGCACGGAAGCTAACTCATGCATCAACATGGCTCTCTGTTGGACTGTTCTTTAGAACGCAACTCTTTTTTTCTTTTTTCTAGGAACACCACTGTGGGAGTACACTAAGTCAGGCAGCAAATTTGTTTTTACCAACGTTTAGCAGTACATTTTGTTTGTAATTCAACATGGAATTTTGTTCGAGAGGTATTTGAACGTTATTGGAAAAATATTCCATTTTGTCCACCCTCAAAAATTAATATTGAAATTTACTTTGCACCCAAATTTTGCTATTTGCACAGCTCTAAAAAAGGACATTTTAGCATGCTGATCAATCTGCCAAGGGTGTTCAGAGGAGGATGGAAGCTTTATTTGATTAGAAGTTGATAGGTGACGAAAGGCTTGGCTCAATCATGGCGTATTCAGCCTGGTTTTGTTGTCAGAAACGACAACTCCCTCAGCCTAAGCAGGCTAGTCTTCCTGAAGAGGAAAGCTAGATTGACCGTGCTCCTTGAAGGTATTTGGGCCACAACACACTGACACTGCGCAATTTCTGTGGTGCAAAACAGGTCTTTTGTTGGCCAAGTCGGTGCATGTGAGCTTCTAAACAAAAAGAACAAACTGAAGAGAGCCTGTTCATCTGAAAAGACTTGACTGTCTAGGCAATGGACTTACAGCAGCAGTGAAACCTCAATGCATGTAAGAGTACAAATATAATGAAGTTATAGCAATGTAAATAAAATAAAACAGTCTCGCCATTAATACAGTATTACACTTACATGCCTATAACGACTTTCCAGCTATAAACCTGGAACATTTTATGAATTTCACTGCACGCTTATTTTCAAGAAAACTTGGACAGAGAAAAGCTGCGACATTTTCGGATGCAGCTGGCATACTGCTTTTCCATGGAAAAGCTTATTCAAGAGCAAGCATTTCTGCAAGTTCAACGCTCATTTTGTCTAATTCATCACTTGTCACAATGTCTTTTACCATAGTTACCTGTTTATTCAGGGCTACACAATTAACCCTCCAGAAAATGGGACAAACTGAAGAGAACTTACCGATAATGTGCTGCAAGCCAGTCTTATTTTGTTCTGGGATGTAGTTCTTGAAGCCGTCAATGAGGGACAGAAGTTGCTCCTGCAGGCAAGCAGTGAATCATGAATTTCAACGTGATGTCACCACAGTGAAAGAATTCTTTCTTTGCTTAAAAAATAGATTACAACAAAGAAAGAAGGCATGGCACATGAACAGGAAAGGCATTAACATGACACAGTTTGAGAACTCCATAACACATTCAAAGAAAAGTGCACCTGAAACAACATATGCACTGCAGAATATGGATGAACAAGGACACAAAAAAATTACCTGTAATTTTAAAGGAAATTCAGAGGTTTTGTGCACCAAAACCCCAACATGATCATGCAACATGCTATAGCTAGGGGCTCCAGATGAAATCAGGCTGTCTGGGGCTTCTTTTCAGAGATGCGCCCAGCCTTCGGTGACTGTGTGCAGCTGTATTTTGCTGCTCTTATTACAGCACAGCTTCCACAGATGGAGTCAAACCTGCTAACTCGTGCTCATCACCACAACAAAACAGCATAAGCTTGCACGGTAGTAAAAAAACTGGGACATGTTTTACCCTTGAGAGTGGAATGTGCTAGCCTTACTGCACTGCTTTTGCATTGGAAATCGTGAAGGATGGGTGGGGGAAATGGGCTCATTCTCTGAAGGGCCCTTACCGTATTGTATGCAGAGGCATTGTTATGGAAGCAGCCGCCAGGGCCGAAAGTGCTGCCAGTACGTACCCGCTTACTGCCCAGCCCCATTTATTCGGATCGAGTCATCAAGCCTATGTGGCATTCCCACAGTGCGCTTGCCTTGCAATGAGAAGGCATGGGCTTGGGTCTCACTTCAACCCAAATTTCTTATCAGCTTTACTTCCTTTGCAGGTCCTACCGTAAGAAATTTGGTGCCAATACGAGTGTTGTCTGGTAAGTTTTTGTTCCTTGCATTCAACGGAACTTTTCACTACCAACAACGAATTTTCTGTGACGTGAGCTCCTTTATGCAACTGTATCAAGACGCTGGGTCTTGCAAAGATGATATACAGGCTATCTAGTAACAATTTCCAACTTACTCAAACCATACAAACACACACACATACACAAACATACATGCAATAAATAGGAAAATAACACCACTGTATTTCCCTGCTGCATGTAGTGCCCACTATCTGCCAATTAGGAAAATGAAGGCAGCACTTCCTCATCATTATAAGCCAATGTGTGAGATGTCTTGGTGGTTTAGCAGTACAGTTGAACGTGAATAAGGGTATACAAATGTGGGTATACAGCAAATTATTGGTTATAACAAATTAAAAGAAGCATGGTACTTCAAACAAAACAGTGTCACAAAATACGTATTTTAATGAGTTGTCGGATATAACTGATGCCATTTCCGTGTCATAATGGATTTGTCGCTATAACGAAATTTGACTATAGTTGCACTTTACCACTTCCTGTCTTTTATTTCACATATGTGTGTGTTAGTTTTGGTGTGGTATGGTTGTTTGTGTTCTTGCCAAGCATATACGGCCAGAGAGGCAACAGCATGTTTCACGGTACTTACTATGTCGCATACACGTTAGTCAAAGGCCAACAACACAACCAAACCAAGCCACCTACGAGAGTGGCAGAATTTTTAACACTGCACTGGAGGATGTTTCCTTTGAAGCCTTCGGGTGAAGCGTGATAAATATTGGTTCACGCCTTCATACAGCATCAGTTCCAAGTTTTGTACTCCGAGAGTTTGCAGTTACTAATAATTACACATACAAAAGTTCAGTGCCACGAGTGACTAGATTACATTTCGCAAGGAATGTACAAGTGCATAACTGTGTTTCCTCATGCCATACGAGTTAAAGATGGGTGCATCATACAGACAAGTGTGTCTTACATACCGATTTTTCCCCAAGAAAGTTAAGAAATGTAGGAAGTGCATGAGGCCTATACAGAGGAGCTTGCAATACTTTGCATGAGGCACTCACAGTCAAACATTGTGGTTGTTAATAATTACTAGACGATTATTTTTCTAGCATTTCCATGCACTTTCTTAAACAACAAACAAGCTGCCACTTAACTTTAAAGCAGCCTAAAGTAAAAGCAACTCACCCGTGTAATAACCAAGTCGTCGCCACTGTCTTGATGCAGCTTATTCATCCATATGTCACAGATCTGTTGAGAGAAAGCAGAGAAAAACATGCATTTACGAAAAGGTTGCAATGACACCATCGATTACAGTCATAACCACTTTATGATGTTAACTGGCCTCATGAGAAAGAATCCATTGAGAATGATGCTTTACTGCTGCTATACAGTTATTCTTTAAAAAATTTAGAAATGGAAGACATGTATGCCAGAGTGCCAGACTGCAAGAGTGTTGTAATAGCGTCAATGCAACAAATCTATGTCAAGTATGTTTACGTGCACGTTACATGATGGTAGACTGGACGCAACGAACTTTTTTCATCTTTTGAGTCACAAACCAGTGTGCGCGATCAAAGTCAGTTCACCACTGCGCTTTTTCGTGGCCAGGGAGAAAAAAAAAAAAAAAAAAAAACTTCGTGCTGCTGTCCATCTCTAAGAGAAATGAACCTGTGCAATGCTCAGGGCGAGCAAAGCTGCCCTGAACCGTTGCCCAAGGGCAAACAGGACACTATGAAACAACCCTGAACAGCCATATTACTGCTATTCGAGGAGATAGATCCCTACGCTTGCAAGCTTGCATTTAGCTATTTAGGAAGCCCAGGAGCCTTAATGCCCTGGATGACACACGGGGAAAACTATCTCCTTCCTGACTTTCAAGTAATCAGTTTTCAGGTGTTCTCGTTGCTTCCACTATATGTGTCCTTCTATTAGGCATGTAAATTTTCTTGTACTTCAATAATATAGTTGACTGAATCTAGTTAATACCTACTGTCTTTTTTATGGCATCTTTGTAAATATACAAGGCCATGGGGCACCATTAAATAACCGCTCAACAAAGAGCCTACCCATTAAAGTAAATGAATGCCACCACATTAAAAAAAATCCACGCATATCCACGGAGTGAATGATGATGAGTGGGCGAAGCTCCAGATGTTCATCGTTCTTTCGCGTTCCTGCTTCCTCTTCTTCATCACCGGATTCTACCTCTTCGTTGCTCTCGTCTTCTCAATCGGTCTTCGTTTTCATCGTAATTTCGGCAACTCCTTACTTTTTTATTATAATTCCTTTTTTATTCGTAGCCGTCGTCGTCGTCTTCCATATTGCGCTTATTTTTCTCTTTTTCTTGCGCTTCTTGGTTGTCTCGTTCTCGTTCTTCTGCTTCTTCCTCGTTAATGTCTCCTTCCTCATGCTCCTCATAGGTGGCTACGACGGACAACTACGGCAGACAAGCCCACACCTTAAGGAGCTTCGCCCCTAAAATTCACTGTGCTGTAATGGTCTTCTCAAAATAACTGATGGGGTTCTACACGGCAAAATCGCATTATGATTATAAGGACACTGTAGTGGAGGGCTTCAGAAATTTTAACCACCTGGGAGTTCTTGTGCACTGTCAAAGCAGAGTACACGGGCCTCTAGAACTTTCACTTCCATCAAAGGTGCTAGTGTCATGGCCAGGATTGAACCCGCAGCTCTCGGGCCAGTATTAAAACAGCCACAACCACTGAACCATGTCACCAAACCCATGGCACCAATCTGGTAATAACCCATAACTGTATGCACTGAACCTACTCTACTTGGTGATAACCATCTTGTACATCTCACTGCACTTGCAGGACCATTCAGTGAGGCTAACATATTATCTATGAGTTGTGTTGAGCTGTTTTTAGACAAAAATTTGACATAGAAGAATGCCATCAATTGGAGCCTGAAGCAAACAAGAAAAAATATTCCATTAACACGCACACTGCTTGCAGAGAAAGCTGAACATAAAGTGTAGCAGTTGAATGCAAAACCAACCATATTAGAGGCAGCTGTTTCATTTGAGCATCAATTCTTTTTTAACGTTAGCATTGACTGAGATTCTGCTGCGGCTGTTTAAAGGGGGACGCGGCTTTCGTATCACGAAAAATGACCAAAAAGATCAATTTTTTTAAAAGCACATATTCAGTTTCAAGTCTTTTTTTTATCCGATTCTAAAAATATGAACGCTGAAAACTGCATAGAAGTGTGAAAAGAAATGTTTATAGCGGCCAACGTGGCAAAAATACTCCGCAGAAATCACCCACAAAAAACAGCATTTTTTAAAGCCGCAGTATCTCCGCAACAGCGCAACCAAGCGTTGCCATTTCGCCTTTGTTGGAAAGCGCAATTCTCCATCTTAGCACTCGCATTAAACTTAGCCCCATGCTAACTTTCTTCATGCCCCTAGTTTGGACGTCACTATCTCTGTTTGTGAAAGGAAAAATTAGCATCCACCTGTTTGTAACACAAGGCAACAAGGAAATCCATACTGATGTCTCAGAAATTAGCACCCACCAGTTTGTAGCATCGTCCTACAAAAAGGTGGAGGCTAATTTTCCCTTTCATAAAAGTTACTCCACCTTGCGGGTTTCTGCACAGCTCATTTTTCACTATCTCTGTTCATGTGCAAGATCCTTGCACTTAGTAGCTCAAGAGGAAGCTACCAGGAATACCTTTGGTGATTAGTACTTTTCTATGTTGAATATTTCTGCAGCAGCTGTTACCGCTTCTCTGCCCTTTCAACACGTTTGCACATCTACTCCAACGATGCTACAGAAGCAGCTGCTTTACATGCTATAGTGAGCATCGTTCCTAGGCACTAAGCCAAGGAAACATACTCAGTCATCCTCTGAAGGAAACGCGAGCTCATTTCCTCAAAGTGGAGCAATTCTAAGTTTATTATAAATTTCTCAAAGGGCTCTGCAAACAACACCCTAAGTTCTAAAAAGATATCAAATAGACACACCCATCAAGTTCAGAATGCCCTCACAGTCAGCTACATGAAACATGGAAGCACTGTGCATCCTCGGAGTCCATTCAGTACTCTCACCAATAGTTGCAATGTCACCAGGGTGCACCTTGTGGTCACACCTGGGCCAGATGCTGTCAACTGGCTGAAAAACAGCCTAAAACACTTGGTTCCTCAGCTAACGAGTGCGCTTATAGTAGATGGCTGTCTGTTCGCTCTCCCTTGTGTTGCTTGACTGTCGTGTACACAGGGGTGGCATGTTTCAGTTAGCGATTGGCAGTAACAGATCACTCGCATTTGAACCATATTTGGTCTTGAATGTGCTTGTGCCTAGGGATGTGATAAGGTAGATACAGATAACACATGAGCTGTGTGCACACGTCTGCAGCACAGCAATACACTGCACCCTGTCTCCTGTTTGTGGAACAATGGCAGTTCTTCTTGCAAATGGCAACATGTCAAGTAAACACATACATTCAGTTCAGAACGCTACAGGATGGACATGGGACCCACTATTCATCGTAGCTACAACGTAGTGGAGAAGTCAGGAAGGCTATGCTACAGCATAACTGTGCACCTTGCTCTTACTTATCACTACAATAGACCCGTTTCATAATTGTAAAGGTAGCTTTCCTGCGATGCGGCTTGCCTATCTAATGGCGGTGTAACTAATCCTGCAAACAATGTGTACAAGAGCAGTTCACTTCTATCTGACATGTAAAATATTGACTTGGCCCTTCTGATAAAAACATAAACAAGAAACAAGCCTTAGCATGTGCAATTTGAATTTTGACATAATTATTCAGTGTAGAGTACCGTGTAGAGGACATAAGTACCGTGTAGAGAAGCACACTTGTGGATTATGGAAAGGGTCTATATATTGATATTGTTGCTAGGCCTTTTTATTGCGACAGAAATTGTATGGCTAGTCTTAGCGGGCCTTTGCCATCGACGTTGCCGTCATGTCCCGTATAAAGTCCAAATTGATAACAACCCCCCGCGCATCGTATGTTCTACTCGCAGGTAAAAGCACGCGAGTGGGGGAGATGAACACTGCTGAAGCAGAGATCAAACGAGCCCAGCCCATCTTCGTCGCTCTGAGGGCGCATGGGATAACATCACCCCGATCAGGACGCCTATTGTCGAAGCAGAGAGGAAACGACCCACCCGTCTTTAACGAGCATGAAAAGACATGACAAGGGGGGTGGGGTGTTGCTCGAGCAACTCAGGACTTCGCGTCTTTTCGCTATCTGTGGTGCGCGCGCTATCTCAGCAGCCATTAACAGGAGGCCTCGTAAACCCTTCTACGTGCTGCACTCTCTTCATGGAGAGACTGCAAAAAGTGTCCCTGGAGCAGCCATATTGTCTTGTACCAGCGTTTTGTAGAGTTACGTGATTGTATCCGAAAGGGGTAGCTGCCAGCCTCACTTGGCATAACATTACAGTTTCTTGCTATCACATTCATTGCTTCGCCCTTTTGATGACATAGTGATTTTTTCGGGGGTAAATGTATCTGATGACACTGAATTAACCACCTATGCACACAATTAGGTCATCATCGTTGCTTGACAGCCAGACTAGGCAAAAGTTGTACGCATAGCCAAAGACAAGAAGGACCTCATATTCAAGAGTATGGGACACCGACACTCACCGTACCACCGTTTTCCTCGAGCACGCGCAGAATGGTCTGCCGTCGCTGCGAGTCCTTCTTGAGGAGGTAGAAACCGCCCGACTCCTGGTCCACGGATGAGCCATCCACGGGTGGGCTCAGCAGGCCAGAGCTGCAGCGTCGCATGCCACCCTCCGATGTTTCAGAGCTGCACCCCGGGCAGCCAACATGGGTTTACCTAACACCGCTTGCCAATGCTTGCCTACACTAACCACGGCACACCCGCAGAACGCTTCTGCTTTCTCTTTAAGCCAGCCCAGACAGAAACAGGGGAAGGAGAACAACGCTAGCCTTGGCATAAGAACTTCGCTTTACTACTGATTCATTGAGATGATCTGATTCCATTTTTTTGAGCTGGTTTTAGAGATGCACCTTTGGCAACAACATTCCTAGCTGAGGCCATGCCTAAATTTCGTATCTTTTTACTGTTGTGCACTTCAAGAAGCAAAATTATCCTGAAGTATAGATCGTACCAGCAATCATTACGTAGTACACTTAACTCCTGCCTAGGTCAGGCAACAGTAGGTTGAAAGCAAAAGCCAGAGTTTAAGAACATCCCACTAGGCATTAACACACAGGAGCCCAAGTATGCATGTTACCTTAGAGAACATTTCAACCCTACGAAGCTTTTTGCAAAGTATAGTGCCTAATCTGGCAGGAGGAGGGTATATATAACTTGTAACCTACAGCGATTGTTTATGATATGGGAGCAACACAATTAGTTTCCAGATTTCCTTCAGCTTTGGAACATTATACTAAAGGCACACCTGTTCTCTTGATCATCTTCCATTTGTTTTTTTCCTCCATTTCACCACTGCTATGTAAGATTCAGAACCAGTAGTGTAATGAAAGGGCTTCAGCCAGAACAAGTGCATTTCAGCACCGATGCAACTCAGGTTAAATAATGGAATAACATGGCACAAGGGGTTGCAGCAATGGTAGCAACCCCTTCCGACTCTGTGCTCAAGGAAACCATACTAGGTCTCTGTGCATGCCACACTGTTGATACGAAAGCATTTGTAAGTAGCATAAACCCACTAATTACTAAGTGCTGCCTCAACAGCAAGTGTCATATAGTGAAGTCCTTGAGTACATTTCGCTTTCAATATGTCAGCACTAGTTGTTGCACATTTATGCAAGAGCTGCCAAACAATGACTATCAGGACAAACAGGAAGCCAACCAACTGACCTAACCAGAACCCAAGTGCACAGTCTAATGTAAATGAGCTGCACTATTCCCCAGGCAATCAAAAAATGAATAGGCCAATCTGTGCTCACTCTGAAGACAGTAGCATTCGGCCAACAGGAGATAATTTGTCAAAAAGCAGAAAGACTATATTAACCTAAACAAACTACAGCCACAACAACAACAACAAAAAAAAAACGCACATGTAAAGAGCCCACCAAGACAAGCTGACAGAGCAAAGGTCATCATAAACATGCATAAGTGATGCTCGCAGGACATAAATTTTGAGATTTTGAGAAGTGAACAAAGCCCGTAGCTGCTTTTGAAAACATTACATTAGAATAGAATTGCTGAATGTTGCTTCCACAAGGCACAACAACACTTCATTAGACGATTCTCACCCTCTAAAGCACATCGGAAATGTCTATGCAGGAATGCCCGAGACATCCCAGACGTGCAAAATCATTTTGTAGCAGGCTGACCACCAAGCTTCTCAGGGGGCAGAATATGTTAGCTACCTGTAATGGTTCTTATGTGAAGAATTGCCTTTGATGTATTCGTTCACAACATGTGTACACTTCTTTGGTTATGGGTTGGATTGGATAAACTTTATTTGTCCAACGGCTAAGGTTTGTGCCCGGGGCTAGGCTGCCAGAGGTCCACCGCTCGAGGACCTGGGAAGATGTTCCTCGAGCGGTGGACCTCTGGTAGCCTAGCCCTGGGCACAAACCTTAGCCGTAGGACAAATAAAGTTTATCCAATCCAATCCAATCCATAACCAAAGAAGTGTACACATGCTGTGAACGAATACATTAAAGGCAATTCTTCACATAAGAACCATTACAGGTAGCTAACATATTCTGCCCCCTGAGAAGCTTGGTGGCCGGCCTGCTACAAAATGATTTTGCACGTCTGTGTTGAATTACACAGGGATGCAACAGGGGCTGATTGAGAGAACTTAGCCCAAGAAACAGAAGCACACAGAAAAACGCTAAAAGGAGCTGGTATGTATAGCTCTGCTCATGTCTGCACTCATTACACCTGTATGCTCCTTAACTACTTATCCATTTCAACCTCACCTTCATATGCCTATCACATTCCCATGTCAATGTTCACTGATTACACTTAAAACAATGCCAAGTACCATCCTTAAAAAAAAAAAAAACAGCCTAAACATTCCTGATTAACAGCAAGTGTCAAAGGCACTTCCTCCTAATTATACATAAAAGGAGCAGTAACTCAATAACTTTCAAGAATTCTGCCAAAAAAAAAAAAGAAAAAAGAAAGGGAGAGAGAGAGGATGAAAAAAGAAGTTTGCAAGAACAACTACGTTACCCAAAGGAAAATGTTGAGGGTGACCGTGGAATCGCATCCGTTGGACTTGTGGCCGTCGCGGAGCTAAGAAGAAAGGACGTCCTAGATTTAGGAGGGGCAGAGGCCAGCAAGTTTTTTTTTTTTTTTGGAGACCATAGAACAGTAGGGCAAAGATCAGGGAGCAGAAAGAAGTAAAGAGGACAGACGGGCACCAAAAGCACGGTGCAGTCAAGTGAAACAACAGAGGGAGAAAGAACAAAGAAGTGAGGCAAGCAAAGAAAAAGGACAAAAAAAGAAAGAGAGAAAAACACAGCAGTGTTAGGGGCATTCGCATGCACAAAATACACCCAAGCCCCATGCCCGCAAAGCACTGCCAGCCCAGTTAGAGCCACATCTAAGCTCACTACATTGCACACACTGCTACACAAAATGAACAGGATCCAACCGCTGTTGATCAGGCACTGGCACACATGAAAAGGGTAAGGCCAGCGCTAATTTAAGACACTGTCCTCACTTTTGGTCAAGCAGTACTACAACGAAACATCTTTCCTTCTCGTGCATGTGCTACCCATCTGCACCACTCTATCGAACAGAAAATTCTCGTGTGGGAGCAGTGGCGTAGAAATCCAACGCAGACAGGGGTGGGGAAAAAACGGAGTTGTGCAGTGAAATCTCATGGGCTGGGGGAGGTCGCCATGTAAGAGTTGCTAAATAAGCTCTAACAATTTTCAACATCTTATAAATGCATGAATGAATGAACTTCCTTTTCACGAAAACAGCTCTAAGCTGATATTGATGACTGGGCAAGAAGGAAGGCTGGGTAGGGAGATTGTTGGGTGAACGGCATCTTCATCTTGTTTTTTGTTCACCTAGTCTGTGTGAGCCCCCCTTAGGCACATGATCAGTTTGGTTGGTCACTACATGCGTAGATCTGCCCCAAGTCCTCCTACACTTAAATAGACCACTGACTACTGTAGGTTGTGATGGCTTCCCGAGCTTCAGGGTTTGATTGCAGCAGAGATATCCTAATTGTTTCCCATCAGCGTGCAGTAAGTGTTTCACATCGGAACTCGCTTGTGAGGAAGCTGCATGGCTTCGTGAATCAGCTCTGCGCAACTTTCGGCAATGCCTGCATTGGACACAGGTGTTAGAATCCCTGTGTTCGGCTAGGTTTGCAGCCATTAGTAGGGCACGAGCTGCGAGCTCAACATATGACCGACTCTTCTTGATCTCTGCACATGGTCATCATTTTTACATATCTTCCTCATCTGTATGAATCATTATCAGCTGCTTAGATCTTCCGTCATTGTAGCTCAAGCTAGTCTGCAATAAATGTGGTTCTTTAAAGAGCATTGCGTATTTCATATTGTTCATGACCTTGTTTTAAAAAAATTTAACAAATTTAACAGCTAGTACTCATGCAGGTCTGGATTCTAATAGTCTCTCTATACTGACATGCGGAAGGTTCACCAGCTTTCATTCATTGGTGGTCTACTAGCAGATACTTCAACCCACATATTCTAATCAGGAATTTTGGCCCACCAAACTTGGTGAGGAGTGGAAGCATCGGGTGCTGTAGGTGTAATCAAGCCCACACATTGGTGTAGCTACACCATGGAGACTGCATAGCTCGCTGCCTGTGCCTGCATGCTCCAATGTCCGTAAGCTTGTCACCTTTGCTTTGTCCATCACGTGCTTTCTTCAACTTTTTCAAATTGTCTTTGGCCACATTTTCTACTGTTGGGGCCGTTACTGTAACTTGTGGTTCATACAAATCTGTAAATGTCCAATAATGATTTGGCACACAATAACAGTTCCTGTGCCTACGGTAATGGCAATGACTGCTCCCAGTATCTGTACAGTAAGGAATTCTACTTCCCATGAAACTGACATGTGCGACAGCAGCTTCAGTGGCTGTCACACACTTTGACATAATTTGGGGCACTCTGTGGATTAGCAACACTTTTTCTTGGTGTTGAGGCCCCAACCTTAACCTGGCTGAAAAATAATGTGAAGGTTAAAAAAAGTACGGTGGCAGTACACCTCGTCGACATAAATCTATAGAATGGATTTATTTAATGCAAAAGTGTTTTGTGCTGGGCTCCACCAATAATTTACTAGCACCACTACTGTCCCTGAAATGATGTCAATAAAGAAGCAGGCTTGTTTATTCTTTTTCACTGGAGCGAAGTTGCATCATATAGCCCCTCCCACATGTCAGCGTACACATCCATCAGAAATGCAAGAGTCCCATTTGTTGCTTTCATTAACGTTGTGTGCCTAACGATCATTAGATTTCATTTTCATCAATATGTTTGAGTAGCATTTTGCCCACTGTATACCCTTCCTATCTGAGACTCTGTGACATGTTAGATGGAAAGCAAGTGATTCTTATATAAATGGCTTATACGCTCCGGCAAGCTCTGCACTGAGAATGCTTCAAAATACGAGGACCCTGTATGACACATTTAAAAAGCATGTCAAGAACATAAAGCGTTGGTTAGCAGTTCAGTGGCGCATTGTAATCAAATATAGAACATTGCTACGAAGCGACCATAGTCCTTGGGTATGGCACATACCATCTATGGAGAAGAAGACGAAGACGGGACTGGCTGATGGGCGGACTGTCCACTCATCAGCCAGTCCCGTCTTCGTCTTCTTTTCCATAAATGGTACGTGCCATACACAAGGTCTATGGTTGCTTCATAGCAATATTATAGTTTCCTTTACGAACTATAAGCTTGTCCTATTGTATTTCTCAAGGTGCAACAAAGCTGCAACTAGTTCTTGAGAACACGTTTGTCTTTTGTGTTACGACCAACAGCTGAGAACGAGGGACAGACCATTTTTTAATTAAAGGTAAGCGGCTCAACAAAAGACGAGGAAGGGCGAAGACGAGGCAACAGGAACAAGCGCGCACTACCAACACGTAAGGTGCACTTGTAACTCGCGATGTTTTTATAGTCCATCATTGCACCGTTTATCTGTCTTAACTAAGCCGGAAACACATTTTATTGGACCATAATTTCTTACTTACTTCAATGCAGGTTTTCCATGCTCTCAAAAGTGAGAAAGTGCCAACAACGCAAAGCAATGGCCACCACCCTTCTGTGCCAAAGTCCCGCTTGAGCAACAAGAAAGCATTGCCGCACCGGCTCGTGCGCCCCAAGAACAGCTTCCAGTGCACGCAACCATGCTTCCCTACCACCACCCCATGCACAGCAGCAGCACACCACCGCTTTCTTTACCTCTGGGATAGGTCAAATCGCTCGGGCCGGGGAATCCGTGGAAGCACCCGCTTTGTTGCCTGGCCTAAGGTCGTCGGGCTAGCCTCGCAGGAACTGTAGCCTCTGTCCGAGTTAAACTCGAGCGCTTCCTCATCTCTAAAGAAAGGTGGCAAGAGACCCCAGCCCGGCCCAGAGACTTTTCTTGTTTGTTTGCTCATGAGTTAAGTAAGACACTGCCCTTACACCAATGAACTCACCAGCCAATAGGCGAAAGGACTTTCTTCCCCGAGAAGTGGAGAACTCCTTATGAACAAAATACATGGGTGGCATACTGCCCAAATACTAAATGTCGTTCCGTAAACCCAGTCCGTATCAAAGGCAAGTCTTGTTTTTGTCCACTTTAATTTGCCTTTTCAATTAAGAACAACAAATAACACAACCTATGCTCTCCTTGCTTCATTGCATATTGGTGTCACATGGCTGCGTCCAACAAAATTGGGCCACTTGATCCAGTCTCGACTGTTTGAGCTGCCCTGGTGACATTTTAGACACAACTGCTGGCATCAGCCATTAATCCCTGGTTAGAAGCAAGTGCATGGAAAAGCGTTCCAGTCGTGTCAAAGAAAAACCTTCCGGAATCAGCCAGTGTTCTTTCTCGAGAAAGTCCAAACACTCAGGCTACGCGTAAAACAATAAGCCCTCACATTTTAACACTCTCGGCGAGTGTAGGCATACCCACAGGCTGTATTTTAAGCCATCAATAAGAAAAAAAGCCACAGCATGCAAATGCGTAGATCAGTGCTGCTTTTTAAACTAGGGTGATTCTCCGCTACAATTTTATGCAGTACTATGAATTTTTAAAAGACAGCAGTTTTTAAAGGGACACTACAGAGCAAAGCAATTTTTGTCCTATCAATAGATCCCTCTTTCACAAGACCAAGAGCATCACTCGTGCCACGAGAAGGCACTTGATAAGCGAGAAAATACAGGCGGTGATGCCACCTTGAGGTTCCCGCACCAACTCACTATGACATCGAAGATTTTGAAAGCGCCTGCTAGTGCCCTAACAACTATTCGCTGGTAAAATTGAATTGCAATTGCGTTCGTAAGCAGCAAAAGAGTTAATGTTAAGTTAGCAAGAGAGCTAAAAAAAAAAAGAAGGTCACCTTATTTTTAGGTCTGGTGGTCTCATGCCACCAATTTCCCACAAGGGTGGGTGACCTCCCAAGCGTGCAGTACCTTCCTTATACCGAGCACCAGACCGGAAGCGCATTTGTCCCTGTTTTCCCAGTAGCTACCCGGCAGCAGTGGCGGATACTTCCCTGCCTCCCACAACAGTGGCGGACACATCTATTTTACCGAGGCTGTGGTGGTTAAGGTGTGCTCGGGGACCTCCCACATCCTTATAGGGCCACCTTTCGAGATGAGTACACGTGAATAACTGAGCGCTAGGTGTGTACTCTACCTGTTTTGGAAAAACCAATGGGTGTCCGGCTGGCACTGCGATATGAACTCGGTACCTACCACTGCGGTTGTTAATGTAGCAAGTGCAAAAAAATTTCACATTTCGGTGCGAAATTCATTAATGAGAATTCAACCTTGATTTTTTCCTTTGATTTTCTCCAATGAGAATAGAATTAAAAAAAGAAAAAAAAGAAACGTTCATCAGTGCCAAACTGATTTAACTTTTCTCTTTAGTGTCCCTCCAAAGTAAGCCTAAGATTACAGTAAAACCTAGTTATAACGAACCTGGATATAAAGAATTATTGGATATAACGAAGCAATCGCAATTCCCCTTGAAATTCCTATAGATGAAATTGATATTGGTTATAACGAACTAATGGTTATAACAAAGTAATTACCACTCCCCCTTCAACTCCATTATAACGAGGTTTTACTGTAATATGATTGGAAAACGTAGTGGCACATTCCTGAATGAAAGTGTTAATTCTTGAATGAAAGTGTGAATGAAAATGAAAAGAAAATAGAGAATGGCTCGGGGTGACAGAGTATCCTTGGAAAACTATACATGTTTTTCTTTAAGTCCTGCATTAAACCTGCGGCCCCAACTATGTTAATATTGCACATATCATAGATCTCACAGAATTACTGTGCAAGCAGGCTGCAGTTATGCAAAAATATGTACCCCAAAAGTTGCCAGCTTCAACCATTTTGAAAGTTCAATTTCCGTTAACAAAGAACCAGCGTTAAGGAAACATGCTTGAGCTAGTTAGCCACTGCTCTTCATAGAAATGGCTGACAATGTAAAATCTTTACAAAACCATGAGCAGTGAATGGAACTGAAGGCATTGCGTGATGGCTGTGGGTTCGGCTGTAAATAATGTCACATTATTCCTTATTTACGCTTTCATTTCCACCTTTAAGAGTCTGATGTTGAATGCAACATTTGCTTGCCCTGCAACTACACCTGCAACTACACACACATCATTCAAATGTAAGTCAATTTCCTTCGCATGCTTTCTTTGGTACCACTGCCTCTTGGCCATGTGTGGTATGTCACATGAGAAAATAATATACTATGCCTAGCACCAATGACTAAAAAAAAAACAGGAATCTCAATGTACACCTGAGTAAGGACTAACCCAACTAATGATCACAAACTACCCCAAAAGCTGTTTGCATTCACTGAGGTGCCTATGGTCCCCCAGTAATTTCCTATGCACCTACAGTGCTCCCTTTTTTATCTTTGGTGCTGCTTGCCCAGCACTTCCAGGTCACAATAGGCACTCATTCTTGCAGAAAACAAGCGGTGAGTTTTCAAAAACGGAAACAGTAGAAAGACAGGTGCCAATTATTGTCTGGGGCAAGCCTTGCCCCGAATGCTTGATGCAAAACTTTTCGACGCTGCTAAATGTAACAAGGAACATCCCAGACTTTCTGGAATTTTACAGGCATGCTTGCCACGTGTCGCAAGTTTCTTCCTATTCAGTGCTCGTTGAGTGCACAAATCTCACGGGGTATTGCTTTTGGTGGTAAGATTGGTAATTGGTAGTCCACAAACTATAGATGATGACCATACCGGATAAACGGTACCTTCAGTCTGCCCCTTACAACATAAACTTGCAGGTGGCCCCATCCACCGACAAGTCTGCGGTGAACGGATCGGAACTCAAACACAAACCACCGCAGCCAGGGACTCACTCCACAGAACCCCTTGTCCAACAGCAGCAGCAAAAAAAGCCACAGGCAAGTGCACAACAAGCCAGCATAAAAAGCACATGGCCCAAAATCATAAACACCGCATGGAGAACAAGGCGTTGTTGCATACCCGGGCAAAATTAAAAAACAAAGGCATGGCTGGCACATGTGCGGCAATGCGGATGTTTGAAACACAAGCAAATGGACACTGACCCATCCTCCCCAGTACTCGCAAACCGAGACATCCGTTCTGGCTTGTCCATCTTGTGTACACGATCGGCCGGAACTGCGATACAACACATACAACACATTTCACAAAACATGTATAATGACCCGGAGTTATTGCTGAGCTGATTTGCCCAAAACCATGAAAGCTATTTAAAATAAAGTGTCAATTAGTCAATAAAATGATATTGAAGTATCCAAAAAATTCCATTATTATAACCGACAATCGTAAGTGGGCAGCAAGGAAAGAATAAGAGAGTGGGAGGGAAAGAGATGGGCTGGAGCAGTTGCTGCACAATAAAGTGGCCAGTGCCTCTATCCTCTTCAATCAATTGCAGAGTGCGTTAGGTCATTTGACTAAAAAAGTGGCCCTGCTTCATGCTCGAAACCAGATGCACAGCTTTGACTATTATGCATGGACAGTTGCTGCCAACCAGCACACTCTTATTGCATGCAACTCGTGCTAAGGCAGCTTTTTTTTAAAAATGATCAGCTATCTAGCTTGCTCCTGCAGCTGTTGAACTCAGACAAGATTAACTACAAGATAAGGTGCTGCCACGGTGACTCCCCTTCAGTGGTGCACCAACAGACCCCCCCCCCCCCAATGTCATTAAATAGAATGCGTTCAAGCGACTATCTTTACTTACTGGAAGTCAGCGCCCGTCCTGTCATGTCTTTCTCTGTCCTCATCTACAAGTAGCACTAGATAGGTTTAAGGAAGAATGGCGACGGGATACAATGTTGTTTTCTCAAGCTAGAGAATAATCCCTTGATTATGCTGGCCATTGATCTTTAGTGATCAAGTTAAAAGACAGTGCTGCAGACTTTTGGCTGCATCCTTTGCCATCAGAGTAGACACAATAATATACGTAAATGTCTCCATAATGTCGTTTACTGATGCCTTCAACTGTCTCCTCATTGCAAGTAACTGGGGCATCCCCCAAGGACTTTCATTTTCGGACGTGCAATAGTAGCTGCGGCTCGATTGCAAGGTCTTACTGACACTGTGGTGCTGCCGTTCCCACTGCAAATGATCACCGCATATCCAAGACTCTGCGATGTAAACAGAGTTGAAACTTTGACATCCTTAGTATGTGTTACATACTAAAACTTACCCACAGTTGCCTCATGTACAGGGAAACCCCAGCATAATGAATATAGATATGATGACTTACCAGTTACAATCAAACTTCGTTACAATGTCATGGAATACAGTTGAACCTGCCTATAACAAACCTCAATATAAAGTATACGAAGACTTTTGATTTTCGCTGCAACTCAATAGAAAAAGCGCATTTGAAACCTCTGTATAACAAAGTGGCAGCCAGAGGCGCCATTGATACAATGAATCCCCCCCCCCCCAACCACGACAGAGACGAACTGCCCAAAAAAACAGTGACAAGGAAGACACACGCACTGCGCTTGTGCATGTGTCTTCCTTGTCCCTGTTTTTTCATGCAGTTCGTCTCTGTCATGGATTACCAACTCGCCCAGCGTTCAATCCCCCAACCACCTAGAGATTTCACCTCGCATATCGAATTTTAGCGCAAGCAGCAGCCGAGTCCACTCCTGCAGCTACTCCACTGACGAAATAGTGCGAAGAGAAGCAATGTCACCGTGAATGGCACACGCGCAGCTGCTGTGGCAACTTCACTTCCACAAAGCAAAACATGAGAAAGGAGAACGCTTGTCTGCATGGGCCCTACTTCCTTCTAAACTCCCTTGCATTCCTCAAGCTGTCGACCCGACTCTGGCCCCTGTGTCCTTTCGTGCTCTCCCAAACTTCGTATAGAGTCCCCAGTGGCTTGCGCACTGGCGGTGCTGCCAATCACTACTGTAGCTTTCTGTGTCTGTTTTTTTATTTAGCCATAATGACATTTGCGTTCACTTTCCCCCCCTTTTTTTTCATGCAGTGCACACGTGTGTGAGTTGACTCCCGTATCCATGCATTCGGCCACTTTGGTGTATCATAGCAAGGAAGAAGAATTCCTCAATGGAGAAACGGCCTGCCCGTCATGCAGGAGCTCAGCTTTCATTGCACAAGAATACAGCAGCCCTGGATTGTGTGCAGTCTTGCAGGATTTCTAAATATACATTTCCACGCGTCAATGCCGTCCCCGACTGAAGTGAGGTCTGATGAGGCGATGGTGAAAAGTGTCCTATATCATGGTGATGGTGATGAATCTTTGGAGGTTGAATCGAGCTATGCCTTCCTTATGTCTGTCACAAAAAAAAAAAAAAGTGTGTTCTGAGCTAGGTTTATCTCCAGTTGGTTTTTTGTTTCATTTGCGAGTTTGTTTTCTGAATTCTGACGCCAAAACTGGATATAATAAAAACCTCCTTTTAACGAATATTTTTGAGAATTAGTCAATTACGCTGAGCTGTGCGAATAGCAAAATTTTGCGTGCGAAGTGAATCAAATATTTTTCGAATAATTTTTGAATATTCTTCAACAGTACAATATCTAATTATGGAGAAATGTATTGTTAAGCATGGGCAAAAAATTTCTCACGTGACATGTCTGCCCACAGTGTCATTCCAAAGTTCTGAAGAACAGTCTAACACTGAAGTGTGAAACAGAAAGCTGAGGTAACTTCGCCGCAGTACATGTGTGTTAGCTTTCGCCGCAGTACACCAGTGTACTGCTGCGAAACAGCAAAGCGAGGTCTACTGGCCTGTGCCACCTACACTGTCTGCGCACCGCGTGCGTCGTAGCAGGATGGACCAGCAGCGAAGATGACGTGCTGCGTGATGATTTGCCATGCAGCCTGATCTGCTGCATGCCGCACGTTCACGATGGACACATTTGCACTGCCAACTGTTCGACATCACTGTTCTTCTGATTTTGCAACAGTGCAGATGAAGCGTATGATAAAGAGAAATGAGAGACGAAACAGAATGCCACCACCTAAAGGCTTTCGTACCGGGTGCCGAGTCGCACAGTACCGATGCTGTATTTTTGTAATTTTCTTGCCACTTTTACAAAACTTCATCACATCCATGGTTATATAGCACTACCCCTGGCCGCGTTGCCATTGTCATCTATATTCACATTAAGATTTTTACACCCAAATGGCAGACATTGCATTTAAGAGCAGTAAAGGTTATATGAAATAATGGACATGGTAAAGTAATTACACCTCCCCCTTTGACTTCATGATAACGAGATTCAATTGTATAACGTAGATATTGAAAGACAGTCTCGCCACTTAATAATGTAATGAACCCTTTTCCATGTAAGACAAGACCTTCTTGTGACGAGGTTTGACATGTTGAATTTTCCTATTTATGGCATCATGATTAGACATGTCCAAGTTCACAGTAGAGTACCATATGTTAATGAAATCTACGGCAGTTTCAAAAACCACTTTAGCAGAAGTGAGTACAGGTGGCCACCTCAAAATTCTGCCATTCGCACAGCTCTGCCAACCCTGCTACGTCCAGATACAGGCACACTGACTATATACCCTAAGAAGCATTCAGCGTGCTGCAGAAAGCGCATGTTTAGAGGGCCCCCTCCAAGTCAAGGGCCATTTTTATACTACACGTGCAGTGCGTACATTGCGTGCTCACGACCACTGTCTGCCAGGAACCGCATTGCTACGTGCCACACAAGGCACTCAAGTGTCTAACTGAACATTGCTTTTTCTTTTCTCGCAAGCACCCACTCCAAGATGCAGAGGATGATGTCAAGGACCACATGGATCGTACAGATGGTGCAAAATGTTAGTACGGACCACGACACTTGTGCCACTCTGGCGTCTGCCTCCTTGGAGGGGATGACCAGCTGCAAGCACAACAGCGCACACTTCACCACGCAGCATCGCCAAGTAGCAAGGGTGTCATACTGGCAGTGACACCCTCGCTACCCAGTGGCACCCAGTGACACCCAGTGACACCCTGACCTCCTGAAATCCAGGTTTCACGTCGCTTCACACATTGTTATCTCTGCTGATAATGGACCAATTTGAAAAAGTCCCTGCAGTAGAACGCTGCCTATTGGGCACTTAAGAACCTCCACTGTATAACCGAAATTTGACATGCGGCCTGGTGAGGGGCCCTTCATGTGAAAGCGAAGACATTCAGTCTACGAGGAACAGTTTAGGCTGCCCCAAAAGTATGCAGCCCACAGCTAACCTAGCACAGAGAAAAATACAGGAACGTCACCTGATATGCTTCGGCTGAAGTCGGGTGCAGGAGGCCGTGTTTTCTTTTTACTACTGGAAAGAAGACAAAACACCACTGAAAGCACAGCAGGAGACAGAGATGTGCTCCTTGCCTGTCTAGCATTGCAGATGACAAAGAACTGCATAAAAAAGACACACTGAAAGGGAAAAACACAATGCGTGCCATGTTTTCCTTTCCCATACCATTCTTTTTTTTTAATTTTTACACTACCCTTCCTGACAAGAAGTACCAACTCAACCAGGCATTCAGTACTTCTAGCTTCACTGAAAAAGAAAGCTCTATGCAGTTGCTACAACTACTTGCTAGCTAATTGCCAGTGCCTTCAACTTATTCCTTTCATTTGCTCTCGACAGCTAAAGTACTACAGGGAGTAGTCGTAGAAAAGAGATGGACAAGTAACCACACTAAGGAACTGGCACAAAAGTGTTTATCAGAGGCTGCCTTGAGGATGGTGATGCCAGCATTAAATGTGGTATAGAGCTCTCTATGGGAGAATGAATGAGCATCAGTAAAGCCTGCATTATATCTAGTCCTGTATACACTACAAGCAGTCAAAAGCTGCACGCACTGAAGTGTCACTTTTGTGTGACCTTGGTCTGTTTCGGCATCAAATCCCTCTTGGGGTACTACATGGCTGTCAGAACCCTCAGCACTGTGGTAAGGTAGAAGGCATGGTGCAGTGCCAGAAAAACTGTCACAAACATACTCCATACGAGGTTGTGTGGCACTACCCTGTGGAACCAAAACTACAGTTAAACCTGTCTATAACGAGCCTCTATATAAAGAATTCCTCAGTACAGTAGAACCTCGTTATAATGAACCCAGATATAACGAACTATTGGATATAATGAAGCAATTGCAATTCCCCTTGAAATTCCTACAGATGAAATTGATATTGATTATAACAAACCAATGGATATAACGAAGTAATTACTGCTCCCCTATCAACTTCGTTATAACGAGGTTTTACTGTATTACAAAGCTCCCCAATTCCCTGCCACAACTCGGTGCCAAACTTTGAGACGCTGAGCTCAGTGCGAAACTTCGAGAAGCGTTTTCAGGGCCCCAGAGTGCTTTCCGAAGCGTTTCCCAAAGCCTCGAAACACAACAAAACACAGGTGTGTTGGAGACAAACTCAGACCAGGCCAGTGCCCATGAGCTTTGCTGCTTCACTAGCCTTGCACCACTATTGGAAGCTTCACTAATATTTAAAAAATTTTCTTCTTTATTTACCATGCCATTCGCACTGCCCCCCTCCAATGCCTTTTTTTTTGCATGGTGCAAATGCGTATGGGTTGACTCCTATATCCATGAATGCAGTCATCAAGGTGTATTGTTGCAACCACGAGGGCCTTAAGAGAGAAACAGCCCGTCCGTCACTCAGGAGCTTGGCTTTGATTGCGCACGAATAGAGCAGCCTGGAACTGTATGCCGTTTTGTGGGGTTTTTTTTTTTTTTGCTAATATTTTTTTCTTCCAGGCGAGTGAGCCGTCTCTGCCGAAGATGTCGGATGAGGCACTGGTGGAAAGTGTCTGATATCACGGTGACGGCAACGAATCTTCAGAGGTCAATTCCAGTTATGCCTTCTGTGTCTTTGCCGCGAAATAAATGTGTTCTAGGCCAGCTATACATCCAGTTGCCTCTGTTTCATTTTCAAATTTTGATGCCAGAAATTATTATAACAAAAACCTGGTTACAATGAAAACTTTTGAGCATTCGTCAATTTCATTATATCCAGGTTTAACTGTATATCTGACCCCCTCAGAATATCGCCAAAAGAAAGCTTCCTTCACACACTATGATGAGTGGATTCAATTTCAAGCAGTGATTTCTTGAATAAACATGGTGCTTTGTTTTTCGTTCATCTCACATTACATCAGTGGTTTCTCCTACACATTTTTTTTTTTACTTCACATGACTAAATGCCACCCTTGCATTAGAAATGACTAACCAAGGTATGCCAAAATAGCAATGAAATGGTTTTAAACTGAGTATCGTTTCTTTTGAATGCATGGCAAACTATTTCACTGAAGGCGAGTGTGGCACGAGAAGACACCAGGTCACACTCACTCGACTATGAATGGGTCTTCCAAAAGCTGTGCAGCAGTGGCTCTCTTTTCAGGGTCTGGTTCAAAGCACCTGCAAGGCAAAAAGGCAACCAGCATTTCATGAGTACCCCTTTCCCTCATTTGAGGGTTTGTGTTTTTTAAACTCTACTACCCTAAATGTGATCAAGAGATCAAGGTGACAAAACTGATGTTGGCTTGTTATGCAGGTGCTGATCTAGACATATGATATGCAGTGTGATCAAACACGCAGACGGCACGTAACACCCTTACAACCCTCGATTTCAGAGAAACTAGAATACACGATTCATTATTACGTACAATGATGCTTTGTGACAAGTCTAGAATGTTCCACACCTACAATGTTACTGAATATGCAGTGCAGTTACCAGAGCATGCATGTATGACCAGCAACAAATGCAAGCTGTTAAAACGCACATTGAATGAAAAACACATGAGTGAATCCGACTACTGAAATTTGCACTCAGGGTAGCTTGCATAGGCTATATTCACGTTGATGACAGCATGCCCACAGACACGCTACCACTGGCCAAAGCCAGTATGATCAAACATGCAGACTACATGTACAACTGTGCCTACAAACACTCTCAGAGGCCCTCGCTCTGAGAAAAGCAAGAATACAAGCTTCATCTTTTTGTTCAGTGGCTAAATGGTGCTTTCTGACAAGTCTAGACCGTTCCACCGCTATGTAGTGACTGAGCACGTGGTACAGTTGTCATAGTATGCATGTCTGACTAGCAACAAATCCCAGCACATGAAAGGCACTGCAAGTTCTTCAAAACTATGCTTGAAGAACACGTGTGAGTCTGACTGCTGACATTCGCTCTTAAGGTAGCTTTCCTAGGCTATAGTCACCTCAAACTGTCGTATCACGTACTACACTGGCCGCATACATGCTAGCACTTGCCAAAGCCAGTACCATTTGAATCTGCAGCCAAGGCTGTACTGCTCCTGTCCAGCATGACCTCCCACCAACACAACTGTTCATGCAAACATTGCACCCTTGTCGAACTACTTTAGCATAGAAGCAGCAAACAATTTACCATGCTATGATAAAATCTGAAGAGATATCAGCGCATCATTAATATGAAGAGATATCAGCGCATCGGCACAAAGGTCTCCCGTCAGTGAGCCTTCTTTATCTCTCACCTCAGTATGAACTTCTGGGCTTTCTCTGACAAGGATGATGGGATCTCTGGGTGGACCTTGAAGCAGCCCACTTTGAACATGGCTGCCTGTGGTGTGCCAAGCTGAAATGAAACCAGAGATACTTTGAAAATTGCGACTTCGGCAGCATGGTGTGAGCATTTGAAGTTTCTCTAGAGCTCACTGCTGGCAAGCTAGAGACAGAAAGCACAGTGAAAGAAATTTCCAAAGAAGCATCGAATGATGCACAAATAGTTTCTGCTGCCATGCTTCTAAAAAAAAAAAAAAGGATCCAAAACTACTGATTTGAGAACCACAAAGGCCCCCGCTTGTAGCATATGCTAAGATAGACTTCTGACAGCTCATCTTTTCCCTCCTCTATTTGGCTTTTTTTTCTTTTTAAGAGCATGAGCTTCAATGAACCTCAATAACTACAAGCTATCACGGTTTCTTTCAGCCTATTCCTTAGATCAGCCCAAACGTGAAAAACATTACAAATCCTCACATGAGCGAAAAGCCAAACGTTCCCAGGGTCAATCCTGCGCATATACAGAAATACCGAATAATGTGTAAGTGTTGCCGTCATGTTTGTCTAGTTAATGAAGCAAGTTATTAAGGCAAAAGCCTTCTACTATGTGTTGTTAGTAAACAAATCCAGCATATAAGCAGTTGGAATCAGTGGTCATACGAATTTTAGAATGCTAGAAATGACATGTCACAGGTGGCTCTAATTGTTGCTAAGTTTTTCAGGGGTGCTCCTGTGAAGAAAATAAATTAATTGTTTTGAAAGTAAAATTTGCCTGGTGCGGGTGGAAATCAAACCTGGGGCTCCCAGGGCGGCAAAAGTATGCCCTTTCTTAAAGGCCAATTTCAGTTACTTTTTCATTGTGTGAATGCAATATATTCATTACATGTTCCCGAGATGGTCCTGCTTTCCACCATCGTATAGAAATGCTCCTGGCAAATTCGAAAATAACATTTAATAAACAAAGAAAAAAAAAAGCGAGACTGATAACTGGAATCCAACCGACATGCTGTTTTTGCATGACGGCAAATGAGTTAATACACCTTTTGCACTGCGTGTGCGCCCTTCCTTGGCGGTAAGGTCACAAAGCACATTGGTATGGTCATGGCCTCTGAGAGTTGGCACACTGGCAAGCGTCGTACACAAATCTTGAATGCCACAATATGGCACTGGTGCTGGTCTGTCACTTTTATCACTTCATACACAATGACATTAACACACACTGTGGCCAATAGAGATGAACCCACTCATAACAATACTGATTTTAACAATGTATGCATTGGATGTAACAATGATGAGCTGATGTACCATCAACTTTTGTATGTTTTCTATGGTGAACTAACCCTCTTACAACAATGTCCCCATGCCCCATTATTGGTTAAAACAATGAAGTCTGGCTGCTGGGTGTGTGCCCTGTGTTGGTGCAAAAGGCGACAGAACATGAAACCTTTGAAAAGAAGACAAACTGAGGCCACTGCACACTTGCTGTTCCCCGTTACCAAAGCCTACCCCACGTGTCATACAATAGAAACAAGCTTTGCTTAAGGCCCTTTAGCTCTTCCTACAGGGTCTCTCTGTTTCTCTTCCATTGTGCCACCCTCACAACCATGAGCCCAACCCTGAAAAAAAAAAGCAACTAAGGAAAGTGGTTCCAAAGCTGGCCTTGAGGAAGCTAAACTAGCTTTCTCAGAAATGCTTCACTGCCATACCCTCTAACCACTAAAGTAGAGGGGGGATCCTTTCATTGTAAAGCTGTGTGAATAGCAAGATTTTGAGTGCTCGAATATTTATGTTCAAGTGCGAATCAAATCGAATATCTTTCGAATAATTTTCGAATATTTCTTTAGTAATACCATGTCAAATTATGGAGAAACGTTCTGCTAAACATGGGTAAAAAGGTTTATTGCATGACTAGTGCACTCCCATAGTGTCATTCCAAAGTCCCAAAGAACAGTCCAACAGAGCATTGTGCAACAGAAGCTAAGCTAACTTCGCCGCAGTACGAGAGTGTTGACATTGCCGCAGTGCACAAACAGTAGCTTCACCGCATTACACGGGTGTTACGCGGTGAAACGGACTACATGCGGGAATGGGCCACTTTAAATTACCAACCTCGAACGGTTCGAACAGTAAAAGTTAAGTGCGAATCGAATTGAATAGCAAACGCTATTCGAAAATTATTTAAGATTTCAAATGTTCGCACACCCCTATTTCACTGCATGTTAAGGCTGTTTCAGGGTGTTACCTTTGGCTATTGTTGTGCTCACTGTCATGGTTTGAAGCACACAGTGTGGGAGGGGGCTTTTAGCCATTCCTCCCTGGCACTTCCACATACATAAAACCGCTCTGGAGTCCCCTGTTTAATGTTTATTTCATTCAATCCTGCTATAACAATTATCAGTTATAATGAAGTAATTTTCATGGCACTTGAATATTTTTATAAGTGGGTTCCACTGTAGTTGTGGGAAGCCAAGTAGGCAGTTTAATATAATAAGTAAAATTCGTCCGTGAGCAATCTGTCAATCTCTCAAGCCTCTAATCGTGCATAAATGACAAAAGCATGCTAAGGAATGTACCAAGCAGATTTCGTTGAGATCAATTGACCTCGAAAAATCGCTGCAGTTGGCATTTCAAGCTGCAAAATGCACTGAATCCTATGGACATTTGCCAGGGATTGTAAAAGATGTTTCGCTGGTGGAGGAAATTCATTGTCACAGAATTTTATTATTCCTGGGCTTGACTGTACTATCAAGATTTAGCCTCTACAACCAGTATTGTATAAGGGAATACCTTACAAAGTTCAACAAATTAACAATGACACTGTTCAGCGACTGCAACATGTCACAGTGTGACCATTTATCAGTCAGACGACTGACCAATAAGTAGGAAAAAATTAAACGCTTGTCCATGTCTCTTCTCTTTCTGTTGTCTGTTGGACACTTAAGACCTTCCAAAACATGAAACACGAACATCCAAACAAAAGGAGCCTGTATGTAGATAACAGCAACATACGGGAAAAATTTGAAGTAGCATGAAATACAGTGGGTTTACTCTGCTCACTAGTGATGGCCATGAGAGCAAGAAAAAACAGACCTCAATGAAGGGAGTTTTGCCGGTGGCCATTTCTACGACCGTGCAGCCGAGAGACCAGATGTCAGCCTGCATAGAGTGCGGAAAGCCAGAATATCAGTGGAATGGTGCGCTCCCCCAGCTCCTAAATACGCAGAAAGTGTTGTGCATTTGTTCGGAAATGGTAAGGACAGCTCTGTATGTGACGATATACACACCGGTGCGCCGTAACCCCTCTGGCCATTGTCGATCACTTCAGGTGCCATGTACTGGAAGGTCCCTGAGCAGAAAGAATGACACCGATGTTTATGAAAAATTATTCAATGCACAGCCCTGCTAGATTACTGGAAACAAACACTGGTACGTCCTACAAATTAACTGTCTACTGAAGAATCATAAAGTAACAAATTACTCTAAGCTGGACAGATTTTAAAGAATGCCATCACAAAAAGTTCTAGAATAACTCGGTGACCATTACTGCGTAAGTGCAGACCAACATCCTGGCCCAGTGTCTTTCCAAGCATTCTATTTCACCTCCATTCCAACATCACTAGTAGTTTCTCTTTAGACTGCAGAGAAGTGCAACTAGTGCACTACCATGAAGGGCACTTGACAGATGAAAGCTTTCAACAATCAGAGAAACAGCAACAAACCAGACAAAATGTGTGCTTACGTGCTAAACAAGAATGGCTGCAGCAAAAGGAGCACATGTTGGTCACCGTCTGTACAACCACTCCTTGTGGGTCCCTTTTTAGACCACAAAAATGCCCTAACAGAAACATCCACCCTCTGCTACCTTCAACACAAGTTTCATGTGATCACTTCCAAACAGGAGCTTCGAAGTATCCAAGCTATGCTTGACTTATGGGCCAATGGGCACTTTCAGCAATGACCTTGTTTCAAATCCTGTCATTATTACGAAACTACAATGCATACTGCAAGCATTATACAGCACAGGTGTGCACAGAAGTGCTGTGCTGATTTTATAGGACTGCCTCTGTGACTTTGTTCTTTAGTTACTCTGCCGTCACATATGGTGTAGACCAGCTATGGGCTGACAATGCAAACCATCCGTTAACCTGCACAACAAATACATACATAACACTGGATGCCTCTCTGCATTGGAACCAACCTGTGAATGTGCCTGTGACCATGTTCATCCCAGCAAGGCGCTTTGAGGTGCCAAAGTCTGTAATCTTGATGCCACCGTTGTATGTGTTCACGAGCACGTTGTCGCCTTTGATGTCACGATGCACTATTCGCTGATCATGCTGAGATTACAGAAAAAAAAAATGACATACCCAAGTTTGGGCTATAAGTGAGGGTGCAGGAAAATTGGAGAAACGGTGCTTTCACATATGGTCATGTGCAATGACTGTAGATCAATAAAAGCTGCACTACATGGGTGCTACCAATTTACGATTTTAATTACACGATTAGAACCAATTCCTTCTATTGCAACCAGACACATACAAGGCAAAGCCACGTTTTTTTAAAGTTTTGTAAAGCCAGTGACTGTCCACTCACTACAGAAGCCTTTAAGCTCACTGAGACATTTCACTGTGGTCACAAAAACATGATCTAATCATCATGGCAACCAATGACCTCATTTTCTCTTACCTTCTGCAGCATCTAGCATTAGTTTTTATTCCAATGAACTTTACACCCTGCACCAAATGGCCAAAATAATCGAGCTTTAGATTTACGACATTTGCTTAAAAAGGGGATTAATCTTCCTTATAGCTGAAAGTTGGTTCGTTCAGCACTTAGATGCATTCTCATGACTCTTTTCCAACAACACAGTGGCTCCAAAGCATCTAGCTTGTTTTTGGTCACACTTGTTTGTCCATCATTACCATCTAATCAGAAGTTCACTATTAGACAAAAGCTTTTAAGCATTTCCAATCGCACTGTGATGACAAACGAAATCTAGCTCTCTTCCCACAAGCCTGTCCTATACCTGACTCCCGAGCCTTTTTCAGAGAAAAATGCAAGAAATCATCACTGTCAAATGTCACCATCTGATAACAAAGTTCAAGAGGAAGAAACATTTCCTTCCTTATAGGAACTTCTTCATTCTTATTGGCCACATTCCTTAGCAAAAGGGATGCAACTGCTGAGTGGTGTGCACAGGTCAACCCCTTCCTTGACAATGTGTACAATTGTATGCATCACCTATAGCAGTGCGTCACACACTGCACGTACTTCAGCAGGCTTCAAGCACAATGTGTACACTTCCTGAGTGGACAACTAGAGTAGAATCTCGATGATAGGAATTCGTAGGGAGCATGTAAAATATTCGTATCATCCCAAACTCGTATGAGCCAAAACAAGTTAAAGCCGATCACGAAGATGAACAAGAACTTTATTGGGGTAAACTACTCCTTGCTGAAAAAGTCCATGATGTTCTTTTGGACATTTTTAACTTCGCTGTCCCTCAAGAAAGCCGCCTGAAAGGAATAAAACCGTGCTGCGGTTTCTTCACTCACGCTGCCAGTGCTTACGGTGCGACGCAGTACATCAAGAGCATCAAGGTTTTCCCACATTGACGGTAGGAGATCACACTCATCGGCATCTTAACCATCACTCTCAGGCTCGGTGTCCTTTGCCTCGTCGACCAATTATTCGATGGATCGCAGCCCACAGGTCGCTACGTTGTCGTCCGCGGTGACGAAGTCTCGCGCAGAAGCTCGAGTTTCAAGGTTCTCCCAACCATCGATGTGCAAATCGTCGTCAGGTTCTTGGTTTTCTTCCGTCAGAGCCGCATCCGATTCCGCAAAAAATCCACACTTACGAAAGCAGCTCGTGATCGTGTCCTGGGTCACATTATCCCAGGACATGGCCAAGAAATGTAACGCGCCAAGCAGGCTAATCCGCAAGTTTTCATCCTTGCGCGCAATTTTCGCCAGGAGCCTCCGCACAAGCAATCCCTTGAAATGGTGCTTCACATTTCGGATTATTCCCGCATCCAGCGGCTGTAGACGGCTCGTAGTGTTGGCGGGCAGGAATCTTACGGCAACACTGCTGAAGTTGCAGTCTTTGGGATGGGCCGAACACTGGTCGACGAAAAGTAAAATTTTTCTGTTTTTTCGCTGCCATTTTTCGGTCCAAAGTCGTAAGGAACTCGTGGAAAAAATCTGCAGTCAAAAATCTGAGTCAGTCGCTCGCGTGAAGCGGTCAGTTTGCGCGTTCGTATCATCCACAATGGCAGGGGAAACTGTTCGTATAAAACCAAATGACAATGCATTTTATACAACGTAGTCCATCCAAAATAACATTAAAATTCGTATCATCGCGAAATTCGCATCAACCGTAATCGTATCATCGAGATTCTACTGTAGTATTTGTTTAACTTCCTTCTGCTGCGTATTGCTCCCAGAGGATCACTTTGTTGAAGACACTACGTGTTTGATAAGTTCCACAACGTGGCACATCCCAAAAGCCATGTATATTTTTGTTTGCTCAGAATGAATAGAACCTATAAGAATTTAGCCCGTATAATTTTGAGCCTCAGATGGGATTATTTTTATCCAAAATTAGAACACTACAAACTTCAGAGTAAGTAAATTTCTAATTACATACAAACTATGAATAATCACTAAAACTGCACAAATCAACATAACATCACCTTCTCATTTTTGCAAAAGAAAATCAAGTGCCTTGGAATATACAGTGGAACCTCGTTAGAACTAACCCAGATATAATGAACTACTGGATATAACGAAGCAATCGCAATTCCCCTTGAAATTGCTATAGATGAAATTGATATTGGTTATAACAAACTAATGGTTATAACAAAGTAATTATCGTTCCCCCTTCAACTTCGTTATAACGAGGTTTTACTGTATTTATATAAGTAAGACACATTTACATACTGCTAACCGTAAGTCATGCCTGAACGGATTGAGGATGACTTGCAGCAAAACAGTTGGCTGCTGTATTTTGCCAAGCCTTGTTTAAGAAAATGATCACACTATCTGTTGCTGCCATTAGCACCAGTCTGTTCCAGGCATGACTGTGCACACCGAATAGTGACACAGCAAATACACTGCAACCCAATCCTGCACAGCTACTGGGACATCTACCTCGCAAACATTCGAGTGTCTTCACCTTTGCTTTCCACTCTCATCACGTTGTGCCACTGTTTGAAAGTTTCCCGTTTGCAGGTTCCTCAGTTATCACTGTGTTGGCGTTGGCAGTCTGGTGAATTTTCAGTTTCAGACACAAATTTAGTTATATCCACTCTACTACTTCATTAAAACAAGTTTTCAAAGATGTGCATCTCTGTGGTAAATTCAATGGGGATAGCAACAATTCAAATTTCACTTCAACTTAATTACAACAGTTTGACCTCTAATTATTATGACCAAATCGAGTGTGAAATCCTTACCAGATACTTCAGACCTTCCAAGATTTGCTTGGTGTAGAAGGCAATAGCTGTCTCATTGTTCAAGGGACCCCACTTTGACCGAAGAAGCTGCGACAGACTCCCTGCAAATTAAGCCAGAACAAACCTTGAGTGTCGTTAACACGGCAAACATAGGAAAACCAACCAAGCCATTTTCAAATAGCCTGTAACAGTGCCTCCTGTAATGAGATTCTACTGCATCTGCACTTGGGAACGTCATGAATGGACCATTTCTTTAGTAGTCATTTGCGGTGTCACTCCCCCAAGCGCACAAACAATTTAAGGAGGCGCCACTCAACTTCTTTGCCAGTCGTGACAATGCCATGCTGAAGCACAGTGGCGGACATCATGACAGCACCTCCGACATAGCAGGACCCAACTTTCGCATGGAATGCCGTTGACGGCATTCCATGCCGTGGGAAGAAGTTCTTTGGCGAGGCTCACATTAACGTCCTCACCTAATGTAACATTAAAGTGACCACCATACGTGTTGGCAAAGCCCAGATTTTCACCTCGTATATTATCCTTTCTCTGTAGCCACATGCCACCATCCAACAGCGGCACACCTACTGCTGTGTTAGCCAGCACAACCGTGGGCTCAATGAGCATTTTGCAAGAAAATTGCTTGACCTCATAGAGACACGTGAGGCGTACTTTACGCAACTGCTCTGCTTTCTTTCCTCCTTCCATTGTGGCTCATGTGCCTAGACATGGCTGTCACAGAGATATGAGCACTGGCCACATATGGCTACAAACCAGATGGTGCCATCTAGCAGTGCTGCTCTACCACCATACACCAACTCACCATGCTCTTGTTCTTCATAGCTTTCGTAATCAGAACGCACGTGAGAAATGGTGGCAGGCACAAGCTCGTGTGTGTGAAGCTTTTGCCCTGCCTCGGCACTTTTAGAGGGGACTCAGCACTGCGAATGTCACACTCAAAATAGAAAACGCAGTCCAGAAGGCAAAATTGTAGGAGTGTGTGAATATTCGAATATTTTTCGAATAGCGTTTTCTATTCGATTCGATTAGCACCAGAAAATTAATATTCAAACTATTCGAAGCCTGCAAGTAAGAGGCAAAATACGCTATATCTGGTGACAAGTGGCCCATTCTCGCATGTAGTACACTTCGCCACCCCGCCACGGTGGCCTAGAGGCTATGGTACTCGGCTGCTGATCCGAGGGTCACGGGATCGAATCCCGGCCGCGGCGGCTGCATTTTGATGGAGGCGAAATGTTGAGGCCCGTGTGCTGTGCGATGTCAGTGCACGTTAAAGAACCTCAGGTGGTCAAAATTTCCGGAGCCCTCCACTACGGCGTCTCTCATAATCAGAGCTGGTTTTGGGACGTTAAACCCCACATAACAACAACAGTACACTTCGCCGCATAACGCTTACATACTGCTGCGAAGTTAACACTCGCATCCTGTGACGAAGCTAACAATTGTGTACTGTGGCAAAGCTAACACCTGTGTACTGCGGTGAAATTAACTTATGCATATGCACAGTTCCTTGTTAGACTGTTCTTAAAGACCTGAGTGTTCTTTTCCTAGCAAAGACATTGTGGCGTACATTAGCCGTGCTATAAATCTGTTTGCCCATGTTTAGCAGTACATTTTTCTGTAATTTAACATGGCATTATTAAAAAAATATTTGAACATATTTCAAAATATATTCGACATGATTTGAACTCGAAGATTGTTCAAATTCGCTTCACGCTCAAAACATTGATATTTGCACAGCTCTATGAAAGTGTAATGATTGTATCATAATGCCACCAAGAACATAGCGTTGTAAATGGCTTTTCTTCCCATGCTCTTAATGCACCAGTTGATACTATCGTGCTAACTTAGTGGTTTGGCTAATATTTGTTATATGGGGTACCCTTATAATTGGGCAGGACTGTACAGCAAGCCACCACACCAACAGCAGACAAGGAATTAACTGAAACTAAATCATTGTTGCATGAGACGGTCTACAACATGATGGAACTCACATTCTGTTGTGACTTAAAAAGTTATTTGTTACATTCCTTGTCATTGGTCCATAAACCTATTTGCTCTTATTATGCTTACCTGATTTGCCACTAACTGTAACAGATGAGAAGTGAACAAAAAAAAAGAGAAAACAATGATATCAGACAAATAGCCACACCATCAAACGGTCAACAGCAAAAAAATATCCATCTTGAACAAGCAGCAGCCATATTAGTCAACCACTTTCATAGATACCTTCACTTTGTGTCGTGTTCAGTTGCCTGGAGGCTTCAAGGCCCGGCACAGTGCCTGCCACGCTAAGACAGCAGGCCAAATATGCTATTCTTGGAGACGCTGATCTACATGGTGATAGTAATGCCCAAAGTGAATGTCTTCCACGTGCGGGAGCTAATGTCCCCACTGCCATAGCAGCATCAGGTTTACTAAGAATAAATAATAATTTATGGGGTTTTATGTCCCAAAAGCACAACATGATTATGAGAGACACCCTAGTTGAGGGCTTCAGAAATTTCAACCACCTCGGGTTCTTTAACGTGCACTGACGTTGCACAGTACAAGGGCCTCAACGTTTTGCCTTCATAGAAATGCAGCCAGCTGCCTCAGCGAAGATTCGATCTCGTGACCTTCAAATCAGCAGCCGAGCACCGCAGCCACTACAACCCTGGCGAGGTAGATTTACACAGATATGACAGTTAAAATGCTCAAGGAGAATTCCTGATGCTGATCGGACATGAATAAATGAAACAGGCAATCGGAACACTTTTTTCAAGTGCAATCAATTTCTACAATTTTTCGAGTTGAATATCCCTTTAATTCTCAATTATTATGTTCCCATTTTACAGTGTCGTGAGGAACGTATCGGCGGGCGTATCCTACTGCATGCGTGTAACCCTAGCGATCAAGCAAACAAGGAGCTTGTCGTTGGTGCTCACCTCCTGGCACACGCTCCATGCAGATCTTGACAAATCCACCTTCGCTGATGGAACCATAGTAACGGACTATCTTGCGATGGTGCAACTGAGCATGCAGTTTGATCTCCTCATGCAAAGGCTGCACTTCGCTCAGGTTTTCCTCTGGGATTTCTTTGATGGCGATCTTCACCTGGGTGGTCAGGTCCCGAGCCGCATATACTGTACCATATGTGCCTTTGCCCAGGACGATGCGTCGGCCTTGGTCGTCCGTCTCGTACTCGAACTGCATAAGAGGAGAGTACGACAAGCCGAGAGCCACCGATCATAAGGAATGGATGATTTACCAATCCCAATGTGAACATCGGCAAAATCAAATGGTATAGTAGTCAAACCTCATTATGACGAGTTCAATATGACATGAAAATTGTTTTGTTATATTTAATAATTTGCTATAAACTGGTATTCATGTTACTGTTTTAACAGCAATACCACCAGTTTAATTCGTCATATCTACATTTGTTATAAAAAGGGAACGACAGCAAGTGTGCTCTGTAGGATGAATGGGAATGAGCCTTTCTGACGCAAAGCACTCCATGCCTGAGCCAGTGTTGCACAAAGGCTTGACAGTAACATCTCTGTTTCAAACACTGCCATAGATTAAGGCCTGACAACTGTCGCCAAGTGAGTATAAAGGACGTTGCTTATGCACTTTTCTTTTCCTTGATACTTAAGCTATCCAAAAATGCTCGAAAAAGTACCTTCACAAATGATGGCATACCAACAAGCCCAAACTGCCATTATGGTGAACTTCAACTACTGTTACTACCACGACCACAGCAACTAACACCTATCTAAACACTTTTGCTAGCTGTTGAAGGGCACTAAAGTGAAAACGTTTCATTTTCTCGTCTTAGTACGTTAGCTTTACACCACACTAATACACCAGTCTTGTGAGAGGAAGACCCTCAGTAACCTGGAAAATGCGCAAAAAGAGAATACAGGTGGCAATGATACTTTGAAGTTTCAGCACTAATACGGATGACGTCACAGATCTTTGACGGTGTCTACTAAGGCCTACATAATTATTTTTTGCTCAAAAAGACATACATTGCGTTCTAAACAAGCCAGAGACTTAACAGAGGAGTTTCAGAACATTTGATGACGCAAGATTGGCAAGAACTGGGAAAAAAAAAAAGGAAATTGGCCTTCTGATGCCATGAGGCCGAAGTTCCAGTGCGAATTTGAAAACTAGAACTTTGACATTTATTGGCCCTCTAATGATGAACACAAAATGGTGAAATTAACAACAATCGAGTTCTGGAAATTTAAGTTAATATTCTAAACCACTTCATCATTTCACTTCAGTATCTCTTGTGGAACTTCTGTACTACTTCTGTACTATCACTAGTGTCACTTCTGTACTAAGTGCCCTCAATACTGTATGCCATGTGGAGCAGCATAAAAAGCTAGCATATTCCTCTTGGCAAGCTACCACAATAAAGACCAACATTCTGGAGTCTATGTAAACATTGGCACGGTGCATCTACTTTCACACTCTTAAATTCAAATTATATTACCTACACCAACCCCTTGTATGTATGTGACGTGTATACACACGATTCACATCAATAAAACCTCATTCATGCACTGAATGTCGCGTCACAAGTGCCACTCATTGAAGCTGTACTATTTGACAGGCAGCTTGCTGTCATAGTCTGGGAATGCTTCGAGACCTAACAGAGCTGCAGGAATGTTGCAGCTTCGTGTTGCAACATTCCACACACCTGAATGCATCCTGATCCATCGTCGAGGTCGATGTCCATGACCACTCCTTCTTGGTTTTCTGTCAAGGCTAGGACAAGGTCATAGAAGCGGTTTTTTAATGCCGCTGTTGGGAAATACATCTGGAAGTCATCAGAATTCTGGTGCACATACAGGAAGAGGCACCGTTCATCCCGCTTGTACTGGCTGCAATAGAAAAGATGCCATGTGTTTTCAGCCTGAGATGGGATTACTTTTATCCAAAGCTAGAACATGACAAACCTTAAAATAGGTTTTGAGATTGAAATAAAAGCAACAAACGTGCAGCCATAAGGAACTTCTAGTTATTGTGCCTTACCAGCCTGTTCACCAGAACAGAAGGCGTTTCCATGCCATTTCAGTGTGTGCAATGTTCCTGTAGGTTTTCACCTTGTTATAACGAAGTTCATCTGACATGAAGGTAACTTTGTTATATCTGACAATATTATATACATAGGTGTATATAGCTGTGACAGTTTTGGTGGCAATACTGGTCTTTGTTTGCTCTTGTTATAACTGGACCTGTGTGAGTAGCCAAATTTTGAGCATGAGGTGAAGTCGAATATGAATGTTAAAGTGCAAATTAAATTGAATATTTCTGGAATAGTGAATATTTTTGCAATAATACCATGTCAAATTACAAAAGAATGTACTGCTAGACATGGACAATAATGAAAATAAATTTACTGCATGACTAGTGTACTTCCAATGCGCCGTCCCTAGAAAAAGAACAGTCACAAATGATGGCATACCAACAAGCCCAAACTGCCATGATGGTGAACTTCAACTACTGTTACTACCACGACCACAGCAACTAACACCTATCTAAACACTTTTTGCTAGCTGTTGAAGGGCACTAAAGTGAAAACGTTTCATTTCCTCGTCTTAGTACGTTAGCTTTACACCACACTAATACACCAGTCTTGTGAGAGGAAGACCCTCAGTAACCTGGAAAATGCGCAAAAAGAGAATACAGGTGGCAATGCTACTTTGAAGTTCCAGCACTAATACGGATGACGTCACAGATCTTTGACGGTGTCTACTAAGGCCTACATAATTATTTTTTGCTCAAAAAGACATACATTGCATTTTAAACAAGCCAGAGACTTAACAGAGGAGTTTCAAAACATTCGATGATGCAAGATTGGCAAGAACTGGGAAAAAAAAAAGGAAATTGGCCTTCTGATGTCATGAGGCCGAAGTTCCAGTGCAAATTTGAAAACTAGAACTTTGACATTTATTGGCCCTCTAATGACGAACACAAAATGATGAAATTAACAACAATCGAGTTCTGGAAATTTAAGTTATTATTCTAAACCACTTCATCATTTCACTTCAGTATCTCTTGTGGAACTTCTGTACTACTTCTGTACTATCACTAGTGGCACTTCTGTACTAAGTGCCCTCAATACTGTATGCCATGTGGAGCAGCATAAAAAGGTAGCATATTCCTCCTGGCAAGCTACCACAATAAAGAACAACATTCTGGCGTCTATGTAAACATTGGCACGGTGCATCTACTTTCACACTTTTAAATTCAAATTATATTACCTACATCAACCCCTTGTACGTATGTGACGTGTATACACACGATTCACATCAATAAAACCTCATTCATGCACTGAATGTCGCGTCACAAGTGCCACTCATTGAAGCTGTACTATTTGACAGGCAGCTTGCTGTCATAGTTTGGGAAAGCTTTGAGCCCTAACGGATCTGCAGGAATGTTGCAGCTTAGTGTTGCAACATTCCACACACCTGAATGCATCCTGATCCATCGTCGAGGTCGATGTCCATGACCACTCCTTCTTGGTTTTCTGTCAAGGCTAGGACAAGGTCATAGAAGCGGTTTTTTAATGCCGCTGTTGGGAAATACATCTGGAAGTCATCAGAATTCTGGTGCACATACAGGAAGAGGCACCGTTCATCCCGCTTGTACTGGCTGCAATAGAAAAGATACCATGTGTTTGAGCCCGAGATGGGATTATTTTTATCCAAAACTACCTAGAACATGACAAACTTTAGAGTAAGTAGGTTTTGAGATTGCAATAAAAGCAACAAACGTGCAGTCATAAGAAACTTCTAGTCATTGTGCCTCACCAGCCTATTCACCAGAACAGAAGAAGGCGTTTCCATGCCATTTCAGTGTGTGCAATGTTCCTGTAGGTTTTCACCTTGTTATAACGAAGTTCATCCGACATGAAATTAACTTTGTTATATCTGAAAATTTTATATACATAGGTGTATACAGCTGTGACAGTTTTGGTGGCAATACTGGTCTTTGTTTGCTTTGTTATAACTAGACCTGTGTGAGTAGCCAAATTCTGAGCATGAGGTGAAGTCGAATATTAATGTTAAAGTGCAAATTAAATTGAATATTTCTGGAACAAAGTTTGAATATTTTTGCAATAATACTGTGTCAAATTACAAACGAATGTACTGCTAGACATGGACAATAATGAAAATAAATTTACTGCATGACTAGTGTACTTCCAATGTGCCGTCCCTAGAAAAGTGCCTAGATTTCACAGTTTCTTTCCTGGTGTGTTGCATCTTGAGAATATTCAGGCATGGCTCACCCACCTGATACTGCGGATGGAAGAAGCGTTGAAGAGCCACTGGTGAATCTTGCGGCACTTTTTCTTGAGCGTCTCAATGCAAAGGTTTCGGATCTCGAGCGACTTCTCTTCAGCCCCCATGTTGACTGTAACATAGCTCGGCATCCGTATTTTAGCTGGTTCCAATATTACAATCTAGAACAGATTGGGAAAAGCAATAAGTGTATGGTACAGCAAGGCCACTAATGCAATGTCTGTCAAAAAACTTACAGGAAACCTTATGATGTCCTCCATGCCTGGTGAATAGGCAGTCATGAAGAAGTCCACCCAGAAATCAAACACCTGTACATATTAAACACAAATTTGTATTAAATGCAACTAAACTATAACGCTGCTTGCACAGCGTGGATGTCCAGCAGATTGCTATGATGACAAAGGGCAATGGTTTGCTTCACTGTAACTTTATTTCTGATGCGGACAGAGGCAAATGCACACTATGGCTTGTCAACTTCTTTGCTCTGCTGCTATCTGACCACCAGCTTGTCTAATCCTTAAAATAACTGTCTGCCTCTGTGCACATGTCGGCACCAGAATGCTGGTTTCTTTACCAGTGTATGGCTCCTGGCGACGAAAAAAATGACAATGACATTGATTGTTCAATTTTGTGATTTCTTATTCCCTTCATGCTGTCACACACCAGCCAGCAAAAAAAAAAAAAAAAAAAAGCTGTATTTACTTATCGCAACCCTTTGTTTCACTTATGGAAATGCTGGAAATGGTCCCATTTTGCATTGCTTGGCTCAACCCAACTATTCATCAATACCCTAACCACTCATTGGAACCAAGGAGCTTTCTGGGTGATTGTAATTATGAATGCTCTGGCGTTCAACTGTGAAATTTGTATTTTCAGTCAGTTCCCTTCTTTTTTTTCGTTTTCCCCCCCCCTTTTCGAATAATGATTTTGGCATGTTTTCTATTTTGGGACCAACATTTGTCACTAATAATCATTCACTTTTCTGGAGCTTTCTTTTGCTTGAATTCTAGAGAATTAAGGATGAAATATGGCACGACTGCCGCTGTGACATGATACTGTAATGATGTTAACCAAGGAAATTGCATGATGCTGGCATCAGCGATATTTTTTACAGCTTTAACAAAATTTTACTGCACACATGACTGCATAGCATTACCACAGGCAAAAACATTGTTGCTTTTCCCCATTTAGGTCTTGCACCCTATCTGGATTTACACATAATGAACGCATTAAATAATCTCAGCTTTCCATCCAACATCATTATAATGAAGTTCGGGTGCATAAGTTAGCCACACGTAAACCCTCGTGAACGTTTAGGAGCGGCAGCAAGGGTGAGAAGGAATGGCTCACATGTTCTTCGGCACTTTTCTCAGCGTCCTCAGGCCTTTTCCGAAACCGGCTGATCAGCTTGATGTTGCCAAATGTTGACTTCAAATACCTGAAAATGGTACATATATACTGCATCGTTTAACGTGTTTAACCCTTATGTTTAAGGTCAATGTCCAATTTTCTGGGCACGCCCGTCTTCCCAGACTCACCTGTGGCACCGTCAAGTTCCCCACAGAGTCAATGTACAGAAACATCCGAAATTTCGGATGCTTATAACCTACCCCATCCGATTTTCCAGGCACCCCAGACACGAAGCAGCCATCAAAGCATTGATTATCTCGCAGCCTCAAACCCCACTATCACACCGCTAGCTGTAACCAGCCAAAGCACCACGGCCAACGTACAGTACCGTATCAAGACCGAAGCCCCAACTGGCGCACGTCAATTCGTTGTGGGCCGTAACCAGACATACCTTCATTGAGCGGAACACCATAACAATCCTGCAGCCGATGGGTAAAGGTGTCAGATGGAACTTGAAGCATCTGTGCACAGGTCATGCATGCTGAGCCACGTGGTGCTGTGCCAGACTACACTCAGAGCAGCAAAAGTTACACTGCTGGTTTAGGCATGCTGTCGGAACGCTTGCGAACTCGCAGAAGGCGATAAAAAATATGCTTTGCAACAGTTTTCGCCACGTGGGCTTTGCACACAATGTCGAGACAACTCTTTCACTTGAAAGAATGACAGCATGTGATCAACCTCCTTCTGTGGACGCTTTGTTTGATGACCTTCACAACGCAGCCATTTCGATTCCAGACATGCTAACCTTTGAGGCATTCGACGACACTGACAAATATCTCGAAAAATCATTCGTCGGAGGATTCAGGGGGCCCTGACAGAGAATTATATCTGTCAGGTGGCCTTTGTGCTCTGCGCCAATGCGACTGGCAGTGTTACGTCCTAAAATGAGCTGCCATTGAGCCGGCATGGTGCTGTCGAGCATACACCTACTCATGCACTTTGCATGACATTCAGTCTACTCATGACGTTATGTTGAATGACACACAATTCACCACAGGCAATTTCCTCGCTGGCTGCTTCGCATGACACTCGTTCCCACAATACATGGGATCTACAGAATTTTTTCTGGATTAGGAGTCCGGGAATTCGGACGTTTACTGAATGTATGCTTGTAGTTCAATATGTGTAATAGGCACGTCTACTTCGTGCACCTTATCTGGTGATGCTCAAGTATCAGAATGCAGTGCCCCTTTTTCGACATTGTTAATCATCACTTGACACTATTGCTATATTTGCTTTGAACTTCAAATACTGTAGCTGCTTTAAGACACGAACTAAAAAATGATCTCCTTGCTTGAAGCTGACCCTTCAGTTACAGTCAAACAGCAGCCAAAAAAATACCGTAATGTAACCAGTTTAAATGGAAGCCTCTAGTTTCATCAATTTCACAACAGACGGCAACATTTGCATGCACACCCAGGTCGAAATCCATCACAAATCAATGCATTTTTCTTCGTTCTGGTGTGAGTACTCAGCAGAGTTCAGGGCATTCCTCTAGCATGCGTCAGTCATGCTGGTGGTTTCATTGATATGAAGTAAAGAACATGAACTTGAGGCCTCTTCGATTTGGCTCGCACTGTCTGCACTAGTTTTTAAATGTTCCGCCACCATTTCAACTGTGTAGGCAGTGTGCAAGACTGGTTCCAGCAGCTCAGAAGGCTAGCCCTGCACGGTAGCGGTCAAAGCAGATAGAAGAAGATCTCATGTGCAGAGGCCGTATTCTGAGATGTGTCGGCAAAGGCGATAGTATCGCTTCGGTGATGTAAGTGTCGCCTGCGGTGTGATTGGCTAGTTGAACAAACAGGAGACCTGCCGTCACTTTTCTGGTTTGTTCAACCAACCAATCACCACCGCAGAAGACACATCTGAGAATATGGTCCTTGACGTAAACTTGCCTACATTTGCTCCAGAGTGAGCATGGCGCAGACACGAACTCATTGAGAATTATGCAAAATAAAGAGGTCGAGGTAAGTGATAAAGGTGCTGGCTGTCCATGCAGAATGCATACGACAATTCTGTGCTTTGTGAACTCCCACAGCTAGTGCAGCCAAATCAGAGAGCTTTGTATTCGCTTGTTCTTTTAGGAGCAGTAGATGCGCGACTACTTCAGAAAGATGATGATGACCGTGCATATCGCAAACTGTTGAGTGAGTACAGGAGTGATGGTTCCATATCTAATGGCATCTGTGGAAACAAAGGTGATTGCATTTAACAAGAGGATTGAACTGATCTCATGACTTAAAAAGTGCACTTTTTTTGCTATATTATTTGGTAAATAAAGGTAGTATCTTCCTGGTGTACTCCAAGGTTTCATTCTTTGCTTATGGACAAGCTGAAACAACATCCATCAAGTAACAAAGGAATATAATAACACAATCGAACCCCATTATAAAAAATTCAATATGACACAGGAATATCTTCGTTATAGCTGACAATCTGTTATAACTGTATATTCATGACACCGTTCCAATGGCAATACTATTCTTAATTTCATTTGTTAAAACCAATAATTAGTACATTTATCCACGTGCGTTATAATGAGGTTCGACTGTGTGCATTTGCATGATCCTACTGCTAGCCACAGCCCACTGAACAATGGATGCCCTTTACAGGTCGTGACACACCAGTCGGGTGGCTTCAGCTTGAACATGCACTCGGCAGCCTGGATTGCTTTGGCATAGTTCTCGGCCAGGACACTGATCTCGAAAAAGGTGGCCACATCCCAATAGTCTTCCAAGGTTTCCAGGGAGCCCTTCAGCCCAATGAGGTTGTTGAGGCGCAGACTGATCTGCTGCAACTCTGCTGACTTCGACAGCTCATGCCCATCAATGACTAGCAGTGTGGCCAGGTTCACACCGGCATATTCGTTGGGCTGGACTTCAAATCCCTTGCGGTACCTGCAAAGAATAGGATGGGCCTCCATGGTGAACTAATTGAAAACAACTAGTGGCGTGTGGATATTCAGAACTTTCAAATAATTTTTATAGCATTTGCTATTTGATTGGATTTGCACTTTACTATCCAAACTATTTGAAGTTCGTATTTAAGGGACAAAATATGCTATGACACTTGGCCCGTTCGTGACATGTGGCCCATAACCGCATGTAGTATGCTTCATTGCATTACTGCGGCAAGGTTGTCTCATGCATATGCACAGTTCTCTATAGGACTGTTCTTCACGACTTGACTGCTCTTTATCAAGAGACAACACTGTGGGAGTACACTACACGAGCAAAAAACTGTGGGACCCTTAAAGGGCTCCTAAACCACCACCCAGCAGTCAAAATTTAGTAGTGGTATTGTTTTTGTGCTGGTGTCCGTAACGAACACGTAGCCATAAGAATTTTTCGAAACTGTGCCGAAATAGTGGAGTTACACACGTTTGATTATCATAACATGGCACTTGCTTCTTTCACTCTCTCCTGCACCACGCACCGGCCGCTTGCAGTCGTCGGTGCCGCCTCCTCGCCGAGTGCTCCTCAGCATGTCACGTGACATACATTGTCGAAGACGAGCAGTTCAAAGTGTCCCTTTCTGGTTGATGCGCCTCCACCTGCATCCCCCGGCCTCCGCGCTCACAGAAGTGTTTTGTTGGTTCTGTGCCAATGCTCCGTGCTAGCGCTCCCCGTCGTGTTCTGCTCGCTGGTACAGTTACAGTTTCTAGTCTACACAAACGACACATGACGAGGAAGAACAGACAGAGAGGAGCGCGTGCAATTGCTAGCAGACTAACCGGAAGTCGAAGCGCATAGCACATCATGCCCTGGCGTGAAGGGTCCCAGGCTCGATTCCCAGGTTGCCCAAGGTTTCTTCTTATTCTTTGTTTGCATGTGCCTCAAATTTTTCCTCACGGACAACGCTGATTTTTCGCTCAAAACCAACAATGCCGACACCAGAATTTCTGCGAAGCAAGCTCTTTAACGCTATCACATTATTAAATATGTTTTGTTTTTCTCTGCCCATGGTGATCAGTACATTTTTCTGTAATTTAACATGGTATCGTAGCAGATCACTGGAACGACTGAATGGCTTTTGTTTGCCTGCACCTGTGCGTGCTGTTCCTGCTTTCCAGTGCCGACGCACGTGCAGGTTATTCCAGGAACTTCCTTGCCTGTGGCTTTTGTCAGCCTGCACCTGCGCGCGCTGGTGGCCATGGCACCTTTGTCCATGCACCCATCTTTCGGTCTTGCCTGGGCATGTTTGTTTTCCTTCTCTTTCTAATGTCGCTCTGCCGCACCCTCCCGAGCACGCGACAGGGTTCCGAATAAAGATTCATTTCCTTACCAGATGCCGTATTTGTTCCTCCTGTGAATGTGCTTTACAGTATTATTAAAAAATATTTGTACCTTATTAAAAGACATTCAGTTCAATTCACACTCGAACATCAATATCCAAGTTCGCTTCACACTCAAAATTTTGCTATTCGCACAGCTCTAAAAATAACTGAAGGCAAGGCAGTGTGCTGCTAGAGTAGTTGTACCATCACTGCATAATATCATCAACCTATCCACTTAGTAAATCTACCCAGAATATTTTGCTCGCACCTTTTCTTTTTTAATAGTTGGCCCCATGACCACTTCATAATGCACTAAGGCCTTAATTCCAGGTGCAAGCAAACACCGGATATAGCAGATATTTTTTCAAAGGACTACAGAGGTCCGCCATAGTGCCAGTTGACTGTCATGCATTTTAAATTAAACAATTTCATATGACCATGTGCTCACGCAGAGGCTTACTGGTTTCATGAATTGTGAACAAAAAAAAATTATCACATGAGCGTTTCAAAAGGTAAAGCGTCCACAGGAACACACAAAACTTAGACATGGGCATCATTTCCATGGTACATGAATGACCATGTCACCAGATTTCATTCTAGTAACCTTAGCAAGAAAATGAATGCACAATTAATGCTACCCAGCATCAAGACAGCCACAGCCCAGTTCGAACAGAAGTGAGGTGGAATGACCTTGAAACCAAATGTCATGAGTAAAGGGCCCAGGGCACACGCCACAGGGCGAAGTATGAGAGATGGCGTGCCAAGTAACGGAAAGGCGCCAGAGTGCACGCGCCGGTGGCACGCTGGTGTTCGTGGTTGGTCGACGACGGGCTTCGCGGCACGCGACCCGAGCAGAGATCAGTGATCGAGAAGGCTGAGCTGGCATTCTCTGCGCGGCACCGGTCGACGAAGGTTGTCGGGACAGCTACGGTCTGGTGACGGCGAGGGCGTCGGGCTCCGGGGTGCCGTCGATCTGGCTTACGATCGAGCACGGACTTCGGAGTGGCAGCGGCCGAACTTCAGCAGTTCCCGGCGTACCCGCAGCTCTCCACCCTTCGCCGGCAGAACGGGACGACCGGCAGAAGAATCGCTGCAGAGGGCCGGTCTTGGTTGGAGACCGAGCATCACATAGGAGGAGGCCTAGGCTGGGTTAGGCCTAAGCGGTGACACGCCACATCACAGGCGAAGCAAAGCGGCGGACAAGGACGGGCCTTGCGTGAGCGGCGGTCACCACCAGCAGCTTCTTCGACGACAGCTACGGGACATGACACCCTAAAGAGCTTCGACGCGGTGTGGTTCCGAGTCGTGTGTCCGCGCTCGTGTGGTTCCGCGCTCGTGTGTCCTTGTCTCTCCTTCTGTGTCGTCTGTTTGCGCCGGTGCATTTTGATTTCAAGAATGTACCAACTCGCCCAACAAGAGGTTTTGATGAACACCATACAGTCCCGTACACCTTCGTATGTCTTTTCTACATTTGCCATCTCTATCCATCTGTCGAAGTAATTTGACAAGCGACATATAAACTGTTTCGCTGTCTCGGCATTCTCTGGCTTGCACCCACGAAACCGCTCCCGGAAGCCTTCCGCCGTCAACCTGAATCTCTGCAACAGCGTCTTCTTGACTTTGTCATAATCCATAGAGTCATCAGCGGGCATCCGACCAAAAACACTTAATGCTTCTCCAACTAGACACAGACTAAGCGCTGTTGCCCACTCTCTTCTGTCCCAACCTTGGGCTCTAGCAATGCGTTCAAATCTATGTAAATATGCGTCCAGGTCATCACGCTTTTCGTCAAATGGGGCCATTAACTTTCTGGGACATATGCGGGTGGTTTTGGGTGATTGCGAACCAGAGGATGCCGATGTCACACTCTGTACATCTTGTGGCACACCACTTGCTTGTGCTATTCTCAACTTTAGCTCGAGCAGCTCTTTTTCCTGTTGGAATTCGCGCTCCTTTTCCCTTTCCCTCTGTGCTATCTGCTTATCATGTTCCCTCTGTGCATTGTCAAAAAACATTAAAGTTTCCTCTTTGCTCGTTCCTATCTCTTTTGCTACCGCGGCCAAACGCTCCCAATCCATCTCGGCGCTTTCCGACGATCTCTCGTGACTGGGCCTGGAGATGTTAATCCTGGCAGGCTCGCCAATTATTGTCACGAGTTTGTGTATGAGGATCCCGGGAGCGCTTGCTCCGATGGATTGAGAGAGAGTGACGAGGCGAGAGGCGTAAAGCGTTAACAAAACAAAGACGTTACTTTATAAAACACACCAAGACACATCAAACTGCACACAAAAGAAAACTAAAACAAGTTATGTTAACGAGCTAAATAGCCGATCTACAGATCCTGCGCGTTGGGTGCAGTCCCTACAGGAGTCTCTCAACCCTGTTCCTCGCGTTTACGTGCGCGTTAGTTTCCTGCCGGTCAAAGTGCAGTTGGACGCTCTTACGTTGCCTTCGACGCGGTGTGGTTCCGAGTCGAAGCTCTTTAGGGTGTCATGTCCCGTAGCTGTCATCGAAGAAGCTGCTGGTGGTGGCCGCCGCTCACGCAAGGCCCGTCCTTGTCCGCCGCTTTGCTTCGCCTGTGATGTGGCGGGTCACCGCTTAGGCCTAACCCAGCCTAGGCCTCCTCCTATGTGATGCTCGGTCTCCAACCAAGACCGGCCCTCTGCAGCGATTCTTCTGCCGGTCGTCCCGTTCTGCCGGCGAAGGGTGGAGAGCTGCGGGTACGCCGGGAACTGCTGAAGTTCGGCCGCTGCCACTCCGAAGTCCGTGCTCGATCGTAAGCCAGATCGACGGCACCCCGGAGCCCGACGCCCTCGCCTCCTCGTCACCAGACCGTAGCTGTCCCGACAACCTTCGTCGACCGGTGCAGCGCAGAGAATGCCAGCTCAGCCTTCTCGATCACCGATCTCTGCTCGGATCGCGTGCCGCGAAGCCCGTCGTCGACCAACCACGAACACCAGCGTGTCACCGGCGCGTGCACTCTGGCGCCTTTCCGTTACTTGGCACGCCATCTCTCATACTTCGCCCTGTGGCGCGTGCCCTGGGCCCTTTACTCATGACACCAAAGCAAGGAAGGCCCAACCTACCCGGGGGTCCCCTGATCCTCTGAAGCAGCTAAAAACCAAGTTTCTATGGTTCCATTAAGGTACTGAAATACACACACCCACACACGCACACACACAAAAAAAAACACCGCATAAAAATAAAGCAGACTGCACAAGTGCTATCCCATTTCTCAACATGTTAGTCTTACTTTCTTGTGTCACTGTGTTCTGTGCTTAGATCTGTACTGTTACAGATGCTGGCTTGCAGCAATATGCTAACTGGTGATAGTCCCCAAAACCATCTCACAATAATATGCAGCGACAACTACCATGGGTGCCATACAATGCCACATCAGAAAGCTAACACTTAGGATTCACAATGAATTCAGTGGACGTTTAGGAACATGTGCGACCCACCAGTGGATGGCGTTTTTCAGGCTCTCCTGGTCCGTATAGTCTGACTCGACAAACTTGTCCTTGTAGATGCGACCGCACAAACACAAAATGTCAGGAACCTGGTTCTCTTTCTTCTGCAGGGCAGCTGTCATCACCTCCAGGGCGCGTTCGCGATCACCAGGCAAGTTACGCCTGCAAGAAAGCACAGAATCTCAGCACACGGAGGCTCACATTCTAAATGTGAATGTAACCAATCAGTAACTATGCAATACCACTGAAGAAAGCAATGGCTTATGGCCTGAAAATAAAACTCCTGTATTAGAAGCTTCAAGGTGCTTCTTCAAGGCTTATGTGCTCACAATTTTCAAAGGGTGCTTGCGAGAAAAAAAAAGAAAATTAACCATTAGAGGTAATATAAACTGACAACATTTTACCTCCACTAACGAACAGTTCAGATTAGAAAGAGTGAAAGCTTTGGCGCTTTGGTACTGTATTCCATGATGACTGTTAAACACCGCGTACACAAACAAGGGATAGAAAGGATGGACAATGACACAGCACTAACTTCCAAAATGTTGGAAGTTAGCATTGTGCCTGCATCCACCCTTTCCTTCCCTTGTTTGTGTACATGCTACAACACTCATCACTTCAGATAGTGTATCTGAGTGCCTACTATTGCATATCATGAATTGTGTAGTCAGTATTACTTGTTTTTGTTTTTCACAAGTTTTCATAAAAACTGGCGCATGCCACACAGGTGCACTGCTGGTAAGAAAACTTCCCTTGCTTCAATAGATGCAATCAACCCTACCTGTAATGGTCATAGAATGAAAAATATGCGTAGTTCATAGCGTGATTTTTTTGCAAAATGCAATGACAAATAAAAAGAAAACATGGCTAATTAGAAATGACCAAGGTGGTGTTTCTATGAATCCAAATTTAAGAAGCACAGTTCAGTTATGTGCAAAACATTTGATGGGCCACGGATAACAGACTGCAGAGATCTACAAATGCATTCATTTGAAGAAAAGAAGTCAGATATGCCGTGGCAGTGTTACATACTTGTAAAAGGCTGGCTTTGGGAATGTTGATAAGCATCATGAAGATGTTTCACTATTAACAGTACCATATAAAAAATACAAATCCCTTACAAGACTGCAGAACTGCTTAAACATACCTGTTTAGGGCGAATGCGTAGGAGTGCTGGATGGCCGGTGTAGACGTGAACTTCATGTTTGGCACTGTTTGCAGGTCATCCATCAGCTTCACCATTGCATCATAATCCTAGGATGAATAATAAAAAAAAAAGGTCAGTTGGCCAAAACAGTTGATTTTCCACATTCTTCAAAAGTAATGACATGACACATAATCTGCATAGCTCTCTCCTGAATAACTATCTGGCAGTGATAGAAACAGGACATCCACACGATGTTAACAATGCTATTTTCACTGTAACTGTTGCAACAAGAAGCTGTCAAATAAACAGTGTCCCTGGAACAAGCATTTTGACATGGGAATTTGTCTTATTCTCAAGTCCCACTGTCGAGGGGTTGGCTTCAGCAAATCTTTATCCAATGGCTCCTCACTGCCTGTTCAATGTTCCATCTTCCTTGGAACACCTTGTATGCTTGGATTCGTTAAGCAGCAAAACGAGTTATTTCACGTCCTGTCCTTGATATTAGAAGTGCTTTCATTTCATTCATAGGTTCATGCTGATAAGGAGATGTGTGTTAACTCTGCAAGTCTACCATTCCTTGTCCTGTTAAGCCAAAACAAAACTGGAGACAAAGGAACGAACCTGGATGTCTCTGAAGGATATAAGCATGCTCAGCACGACGTCACCAGATATAATGTTGGGGTCATCAAGCCGCTTCCTGAAGTTTCGCAACATCTGCAAAAAAAAAAAAAGGGGGGGGGTGAGTGAAACCGTGAATTGTGCACATCGCTAACATTTATACAGTAATTTCTCATTACAATGAGGTTGACAGGTTGGCAAAAAAAATCCTATGTAGGCGACCATGCAATGAAACCTTAAAGGGGCCCTCTAGCACTTTCCTCACACCCATTTTTTATTTGCGGGTCGCGTAGACAGATGGCTGAGGGTATTTTTGGCAGGTCTCAAACCGCCCATATCAGTTGATTTAATATTTTAATCGTTCAATGAAATCATCAAATCGCTGCCGACCGCATCAGCGCGTAGTGGCGCTAGTCAGAACTATTTGTATGGAAATGACGACTTAGGGCTCGAGCCGGTGATTGGACGAAAGTAGCACTACAAGTGCTCGCGGCACTACATCAGTAAGCAAGTAATATTCGGCTTTGTTTTTCGCTTGCGTAGGTTTTTATTGAACGCCAATGGACGCAGTCGTATTAGAAAGATCGCCACAATTATAAAACGCAATAGAGGCGCTGGCTCCCGTTTCGCCTCCTGCCTTTTACTTACACGAGTCGTACGTCCATACGAAAAGAATCACTTTGTTTCATCTCCCTTGCGTACGTTCGCAACTTGCTAAAGCGCTGAACCACTGGGTGGACTATGCCGTTCTGTCAAAGTGTGTTGTATTGCGCGCAGCGCTATTAAGGAATTTGAACGTGTCCGCTAAGCCGGTATACGTAAAGACGTACTGGATACCGGATAGCGTTGTTTGTCACAGTCAAGTGGCACCAGCTGTGGGTGGTAAACAGAACAAGCAAAACCGCATGATCTATGTCCTCCGAGATACCGGCAGCCACTCGCTACCCTACAGCCTGAGAAACGGTGTCGAATTTTCACGGGTGCTTTACCGTCGAAGCTTCATCACACAAAGCTAAAGCAACTAAAACCGTCAGCAACTCGAGGGCTACATAGCGTGCCACGACCACTCAAAAGATTCAAAGCGGACGGCAACCGCTCCAGGTGGTCTGCCGTGCTTGCGAATGCAATGTTTACAGCCGGTATTCCGCTCTACGCAAAGTGCTTTGCACATTGGGGTTATGTTGACATTCTAAAATTCCCTATTCCCACTTCTATGCTTCCATGTCTGCGCGTTTAGCTGAACAACCCGTGAAGAAACGTTGCCGAGTATGGTTGTATTCGCCGGCCCCTCTCAGTGGTCATGACGGCGAGTTTAAAGACGACAGCACTTGCCTTGAAGTGTCTTAACACGGAACGACGCGTAAAGCCTCGGTTCGAAGCACAATTAAGCGTCTGCTCTAACAAGTCGGAGCAGTCAGAAAAGCTCATAACTGACAGTGCGGCACGCTCTCGCTCCGCGTTGTTTGTTGGCATGGCAACGGCGTCATCACTACGCTGGAGCGAAAAGGCAACGATGGCGTACGAACTTCCACTACATAGGCGCCTAAAGCCAATTCCATTGGCCGAGCTTTATGACGTTTGCGGAGAGTGAAATGTGATCACCTGACCCCGCGAAATCCAAGTTGAGGGTCCGCATTTTTTTGCTTGTATTTTGAACTTTGTCTCCTTAATAGCTTTGCGCTGCCTGCTCCTATCGCTGTCATTCTTATAGCATTTGTCTGTCCACCTTCCAGTCTACGCAATACGCGCATGAAAACGGGTGTGAAAAAAAGTGTTAGAGGGCCCCTTTAACATGCCTGCCGAGCTTAAACTGCGCTACGATTACAGGGAAGTCAAACTGTGATACACTAAGCGAAACAAATCTTACTGATGTATAAAAAAGGCAGTCCAAGAACAAAAGAGTCCGGCAATGCAAATGATACCAGTGTCACTCGGACACACCTAACCATGGTCAACACTGATCTGGATTGGTTTCCTTGACCACCATCAAAGTCGCTGCACTGTTACATGGTCCAAACTAATTCAGAGCAAGTTCGACAATGACGTCAGCCACACTGCATTGCACAGATCATAGTCGTGTAAGCAGACCCTGATCGGGCCTCATTGCAATTAAAATAGATCAGTGTTGCATCTAATCCAGATCAGTGTTGATTGCGAGTAAAAGTGCACACGCGACACTGGCATAGAGTCCCTTTCGACTTCTTTGTCAGTGGTTCTATGCACTGCAGAGATATCTGGAATAGTCATCACCATCATTAAGCTTGCTCGGTTGCACTTTGGATGCTGCAGCAAGTGCACATCCATGTACAGGGGGACTGGCACTGCTTGAGCTTTTCAGCCACTGCAGGACCACCCTTTCAACTTCAGGTATTCTGAACTGCAATTCCTTTTTCACTTCACTGAGCAACTCTTCTCGAAGTAACCCAGTACTTCTTTTTTGTTCTTCAACAGAGTTTGTGAATTCCAGGATCATTGAAATCCTAAGCAACATCAGATTTTTGCTGACAGCCCTTTTAGAGCTCTTATCAACAGAACTTTGTTCCAAAGTACAATTTTGCATGGAGACTGGCATAGTCATTTTTAACTAAAGGTTACAAAAGCACACATGAAGCATGCTTAACGAGGCACTTTAAAAACATGCCATCACATGGCCTGCAGTAGTGCAGCACGGATCTCAACGCGCACAATCAGCTCTCAACTGAAAGCAGGCAGTAATGCCGGCGACGCACACCAACACAAAGTAACTTATGTCGGTTGAGCGACCTTGAACTAGTTCTAGCGTAGCGCTCGCTGCGTGGAGCAGTCTGTTTGCCATTTCGTTGCACAATCTTTGTTGCCAAGTGTTCTCCTCGCCTCATACGTGGGTGCAGCAAGGAGGAAAAGCAGTTGCAGTGGCAAGTGTTCACTTCAAAATGGTGACATCAGGGTCCTTCAATTTCTTGCCCCATGCACGCTGGTGACGAAGGGTCGTCTCTGCAACACCGCACCACCGTGTGGCCATATGGCTGTGGCCCGCCAGTTCAACGCATGCAGAGCAAGCTACTGACATGCTAAGAGTAACGTGAATAAAGCAAATGCGTTTGGGTCGGGACTGAAACTTCAATTGAAGAGATAATTCTGGTAAAGTGAGTTCATTCATTATAATGAGGGAGGGACTACTGTACTTATCACTAGGGTGGCCAACTTAGAAGGCACTTCCAGTCTCTAAATTGAACCGCTTGAATGTGTTTTCATTAGCGTTTATGCAAACCTGTTACACTGCAACTCCCCTTCACTCATGCTCAGCACCACAACATTAGCTCACTTCTGGCCCATCCCACTTTATTAAACATTCCTTTTAGGCACTAAACTATGTTATAAAACATGGAACACCATACTCACACAATTGTGTGACAACAAAAAGAAAAAAGAAACATGTGTTGCATATTTCACAATGGAAATTTATAAATGGAATTAAATGATCAGCAAAGCTGGCTGATCAACAACTTTGATGATCAATCCCTGTTGACTTTGAGCTCCATTCTCCCTTTATCGCATTCAAAGCGATGTACACAGGCTTCTTGCTTGACCATTTTGAATAGAAGCAGTACAGACTGTTCGCAATGTTTAGCCACACATGCCACAGGCTCCTGAAAGCATCCAGACTTCATCGAGAGAAAACCTTTGCACTTTGTGCCCCATATGAAAACGTGGTTGCAATGCAGTTGCCGCTACCATGCCACCCACTCAAGCAACTTCATAAACTTGTGTCTTGCTGCCACACGCTATAGCTGCTAGTTTTTTCAGCATGGATAACAGATGCTGTGAATGAGTGGCAAAATTTTCTTGGCTGATGATCAAAAAATATGGCACGATGATAAAGAAAAACATGCCAGAAAGCTAAAAGGCGAGCTCTTTCATCAATTGATGGTACCCCAGAACATTTGCTGCTATCTCACATCATTTGCCAGTAGCTGACTGGAACAGCAGCTCTTCCATCGACTGAGCAACACTGCCACAATTGCCATGCGTGCTGAACACTGTCACAACTATGATGAATGCAGTAAATGTTGAAAAATAAAAAAGTTAAGAACATTTCACACAGGCGTGCAGGATAACAATATGCAATAGGCAATTTTCACCAGAACAAAAGTACTTCTTACCAGCACACACAACCGAAAACGACAAGGTAAAAGCTTTCCTATCATCACAGCAGCTGAGGCAGCAATGTTAACTGCCACCGACATGACCCCCCTAAACTGTGAGTGCAGAATTTAAGTGATGGTAAGACACAGTCAAATGCAAGTCTGAGCCACAGTGCAAAGTGCAACAGAGGTTTGTAATCTTCATTAAAAACTTCTTATTAAAAACAAGTCAGAAAAGCAGCTGGCTGATGAAACGTTTCGGCCAAGGAATTACTGACCGTGGCCAGCTCTTCACCGGTGTAGTTCTCGCGTGCTTTCCGCAGATCAGCAAGGAACTTCTCCTTCATGTGGGCTCTGCACAATACCATGTCGTCCATGAAACACTTTACGGTTTTCTGACACACTGCAACAGTGCAGCACGTCTGAAACTACAATGCAAGTGAATACATGCTTGACATGCAAAAGCATCAGACAGTACTACTATGCTTCGCAACATGTAAAAGATTGATGCAGCAATAGCCATCATAGTGTCTTGTAGCGTGTCCTATCCTAGTCATGTTACAATCATGACCAACACAGCACACTTTTGCACTGACTTTTCTGCCCTTATTTGGCAGGATTTTACAACCTCATGACAAACCCAGCAGCTCCTTACTATAGGCACACCAAATTATGTAAAGAAAAGGCGTGCAAAACGCAGACACAAGGGAAGAGGAGTGGACAACAAAAACATGTTGTCCCCTCCTCTACTACTAGTTCATAATCAAGGGGACATGCACAATTTACTTGTTAGATGATTGTGTGATCTGTAAGCTCTTCTGAGAACACAAGGACCACGAGGTCAACACATCCATGTTGTGTCTCTTCTAAATAGTGAATAATTTACTCTAGGGACCTGAAAAAGCCGTCTTTAGTAACAGAGTTAGTTGTCTCTTGCATGATAGAAAACCAACCGAATCATTTTCAAATGTCTCTTATAACCAAGTGTCTATTGCAACAGTGTCTCTTGTAACAAGATTCTACTGTATTTGTCTACAACAGATGTTTGGAGTAGCAGAATTCCCACTAAAAGGGTCCTTCCTTTCTTTCTTCAATATTTTCAATAGATGTTCTTGACGGAAAGCATTAACTAGACCAGCGTGCTAAATTAACAAAAGCTTTCTTAAAGGCCAATTAGTATCTAAAGATTCTAGGGTTGTACAAGCAAAGACTATGATAAGATTTATGAGGCATGGTGCAGCAGGTGACACTGCATTGTTTTTGACCACCAGGGTTCCCTTATCATGAACCTGAGCCTTAATTAAGCAAGAGGTATTTGCAATTTTGTCATATTAGAACATGGCTGCTGCAGGCTGGAACTCAGCTTGCAACTCGCTTATCAGCTAATGCTAGAGCTGTTAAGCCCCCATGGCTGGTTGAAGACAAGCTAAGACACATCTGGAGTCATGAGGAGTTTTCAACACTCACTGTTGTAGGTCACTTGTGTTAGAACAAAAGCAAAAGAACAGGAAAGTAAAACATATAATTGTGCAAAGATTAGAACAGTGGCTATATTCAATTCAATTTGCACTTAACATTCGCCATTTGAACTGTTCAAAGTTCGTAATTAAAAGACAAAATGTGCTATGTGCCGTCAATAGTGGCCCATTCACGCATGTGCCACTCTTTGCTGCATAGCACTAGTGTACTACGGCGAAGATCACACTAGCCCACTGCAGTGAAGCTCACTTGTGTGCTGCCCATTCCTGCATGTAGTGCACTTTGCCGCATAACATTTCTGTATTGCAGCGAAGCTAGCGCTTGTGCTCTGCAGTGATGTTTACATTTGTGTACTGCTACAGCAGTTTTCACTAGCACACTGGTCAAGCTAACACTTGTGTACTGCAGAGAAGCTAACACACGCATACTACTGCAAAGCTTGTGTGCTGCCCATTCCCACACATAGTAGGCTTCTCCGCATAACACTTCTGTACTGCTGTGAAGTTAACTCATGCATCTGCATAGTTCGTTGGACTGTTCATTAGGACTGGACTGTTTTTATAGACAAACATTGTGGGAGTACACTAGTAGTACAGTAGGTTTGCTTTTTTTTTGCCAATGTTTAGCAGTACATCTTTTGTGTAATGGTTATTTTAAAAATTTTTAAACAATATTCGTAAAATACTCTATCTGATTTGTTCTCAAACAATGTTATTCGAATTCACTTCGCACCCAAAATTTCGCTACTCACACAGCTCTAGTAAAAAGTCATCGAAGCATAATTTGCTGCAGCAAGCACAAAACATTTGTCCCAAAGAACTGCACGTTGACCCAAACATTACACTGTCAGAATATGCCAACAAATATGGCAACTCACTTGGTTTGTACTTCGATATCTTGGAGGAACTTTTTTAGCTTGGTATGGAGGGTCTGCTTGGATTCCACTGTTTCTTCAGAAACTATGGCCATCCCAGGTGTTTCGGTAACAACGCAAACACCAGCATCGTTGACCTTGTAAGTTGTCAGTGGGTAGCTTGAGCAGGCAATCTGGATGATAACATTTGTGGCTCAAGCAAAGCAGAACAAAAAACACCTGAGGGGGAATTATAATCATCAGCCTTCTATCAATGGTAGACAAATGAGCTTCAAATGGTAAAGTTCTGCAGTTGAACAAGAAGCGCAATACAGAAACGACGCTTAGAACGACGCAATGCAGAAACGACACTGTGTACCATGAACCGATTCCAGAATCATGTACAGGGGGCCGCAGCCATAAATCATGGACAGTGTATAATGGATGGTGTACAAACGGCATTCCTTGCGATCTTAAAGCCAGCACCAGCTGTGCAACAAGGTTCATGAACCATCGTGGGACAAAATTCAGCTTAGAAATCTTACTTCCCTTTTTTTTTCGCATAACAAACCCTCCCTCCATACTCACGCGAACAAGATCATTTCCATGTAGCATGGCGTAGGCATTGAAGATGCTAAAACAAATGTTTTCCTAAAGATCTTTTTTCAGCATTTCTCGTCGTCTACTCCTTGCGGGCACGGCAGCCAGCAACATGAGAGGCCAAACTGGTGCACAGTTTTGTGCATTTCAAACGAGGCTTACACAAGACATTGAAAGCAGAAAAGTATGAACTACTGGGCACTGAGGAATTTTCGTATAGTCAAACCCGGATATATCGAACTCGCTAAAAAACGTTTATTAGTTCGATATATGACATAATTCAATATAGGCCCACTACAGAATTTGATTAAATAAAGGCACATACCACTAAGGAAACACTTTATTAATATAGTGGCCTACATGCATGCCCTATTGTGGTACAAAATAGTCCTGGATTTTCTTCTGTTTTAGGGACTCCACGGCCTGCGACAGCACACATGACTCCACATTGTCCAATGAGTCAGAATAGCTGAGGACATAATCTTCCATATTCACGCAATATCTCCGGACCAATGCAAGTGCACTAATCACTTCAGAGAATGTGGGCAACAGGCCATCAATAAAGTGGTCTAAACCGCTTTTTCTAGGATGGCTACTCGCATTTTTCCCTGCCACCGTGAGGGAAAGCCAACTTGCGGGAAAACTTCTGAGGCACATGAAGTTTGATATATCGGTTGTCGTTGCTATTTATTTATTTATTTATTTATTACATACTGCAGACACTTAGGTCCAAGCAGGTGGGCAGTTTCAATAGAAGATGATTAATACAGAAAATGACATAACAAATTGTTTGGGTTTAATTGGTATGAGATGCAGCCATAGCAAATACAAAAGCGACATGGAAAACAATTTTTGTTCAATGTAACCGTAACTTTTGCTATATATTCTCCATGTAAATTTACCGTGTTTAGAAACTGTTTGGTATTCAGGAAAATTTGATATAAATGGGATTGATATTGTTGGGCTCTGCTGTACTACAGTTGAGCCTAATATAGTTTATGTTCACTGTTCATGCACAAGACGAGTTTGTTTAGGATCGTATGAATTAGGGAAGGTACAGACATTTTTCGAGCCAGCAAAAAGTTTCATCAAGTTTTCACTGAACGAAGACTCAGGTTGGTTCTATATTAGATGAAGTACGTAAAAATTTACTAAAGCAGGCCTTTACCTTTATGGAGTATGCCTCGCCAGGAGCATGGTCATTGTAGAGGATCATGTTCTGCTTCATGCCAAAGCTTTCTCGCACACCCAGGTGGTAAAAGAGAGGGTTGCGCTGGTCCTGCAATATAAACATACAATGGCAGTGAGAACATAAGATACATTGCAATGAACAATGCATTTGCTTGTTGAGGCCATGGCAAGTACAATGCACAAATCCTCGCTTTGTTTCAAAACCTTCCACACTAACAAGTAGAGCCTGACAAAGACTTTGATAAGGCACTGATATTAGAGCTGTGGAAATAGCAAAATTTTGAGTGAAATGTGAATTCAAATATTAATGTCTGAGTGCCGATCGACTAGATTACTTTTCAGATAATCTTCGAATATTTCACATTAAATACAGTGATATGTAGTGCTAAACATTGACAAAGAAATAATTTATCACACGACTAGTATACTCCCACAATGGTGTCCCTAGAAAAAGAGCAGTAAAGTCCTAAAGAACAGCCCAACAGAGAACTGCAAATATACATGAGTTAACTTCGCCACAGTACACGTGTTAGCTTCAGCGCAGTAAATAAGCATTAGCTCCGCTGTAGTGCACGAGTGTTAGCTTCGCTGCAGTACATGAGTGTTAGCTTTACCACAGTACACAAGTGTTAGCTCCACCATATTATGCAGCAAACCCTACTACATGTGGGAATGGGCCACTTGTCACCGTGCATAGCATATTTTGCCCCGTAATTACAAATATTAAATAGTCTGAATAGCAAAAGTTAAGTATGAATTGAATCAAATCGCAAGCGCAGTTTGAAAAATATTAGAAAATTAGAATATTTGTACACCCCTAACAGATATGGTACGTAAACATGCCACTTTAATTAAAGAGAAGCTCTGTCAAGGTTTTGATATCCAGGATCTTTATGAAATTTTGAGTAAATGCTCTCCTCGACACTGTAAAATATATATGGCAAGCAGGCACTGGTGAGTCATTTAGCTTTCCTGAAAATTTATTTTAAAGATTTTTGCGGGTTCCCATGCCTCTGAAGACGGACCACCCAGTGTTTTTGAACGTCATTGCCTATATCACTGCCTACCCAGGCAGGTAAGCGGTCAAGAGCAAAACGGCACTGAAATAGTCACTGTCCAGTGCGTGACCGCTCACAGTGCTCAATGCCTCAATGGATGACATTGCCCCTTCTCGTTTTTGGCACCAGCCAAAAATGATGGCAGGAAGGCTGTGATGTGACCACATGCACTGCACAAAGCGGCTACTCATCTCAGTATCAATTTGAATGCAGCATTCATTTGGTTATTTAAAATTATTGGCGAGTTTCTGTGCTAACCGAACGACCCTGCCTGCTACTGGACCATTGACACCACCGGTAAACAGCAATATCAGAATATGGTGCAAAAACCACCCGAGTTCTCCTTTAAAGAGGTCGTGAAAAGAATATGGAGATGCCCGGTTATAATTTGCACATTTAATTACACCTGTTTTAAACCCCAGCTTTCTTGCGCTCCCGAAACGGCTATGCGACCCTACCGGCCGGCATAGTACTATTCGGTGACGTTGCAGTAAAATATTTTGAAGTGCAAAGGTGTAGTGAACTCACGTTTGCTCTAAAAGAATCGATTTACTTGAAAGCTAGAAAGAAAGAAATTACTTAGAAACCGCGTGGTGCCGCCATTCGGAAGCAAAGTTGCAGCACAGTTTGTTTTCCCGTGGCCTCCGGGGGCGCGCCAATCTCGGAGGTCTGGTGGCTACTAACCTGACGTCAGCGGCAGAGTTGCGGGGAACGCACGCAGTGAAACCGAAACCGCGTTTTTTGTCACTCTAAATCAACCCACACGATGCAACAAAACAATGCATATTGTTGATTGGAGGGTCAGGATCCCGAATACGCACCTAGTACAAAATGCTCAGAATACGTTTCACGACCCCTTTACGCAGGCACTAAACCAAATGTAATTCGAGACATTTGTGTGCCTTTTGATCCGAGAATCGACGGAGATGGCGAAGAACGCACCTGTATGGAGACGTCGACGATGGCCACGTCTGCATTGTAGAATAGGTCGAGCACTTTGGTCTCGCCAAAGTCAAGCTTTTTAAAGGGCAGCTCGTGCAACGTGGCCCCAACACAGTTTGATGCCTTTTTGATTTCCTCATATGCTGCCTTGCGCTGTGCCAAGCGGCCACCCGCGGCGCCTGTCCCCGTGACCTGTAAATAAGATGGTAGCAGTGACAAAACATGCTTGGATAACAACCTCATTTTCTCAAAATGTGACAAAGAGGACAAGCACTAATGTGGAATGCAGCGGTTGCACACATTGCTGCAGTTGCAAACAGGAGTCTAGTTGTGAGCAAAAACAGCTTCGCCTAACCAAAAGACAAAATAAAGAAGAAAAAGAGAATATATAATGAGAAATGTTCAATGTGGCGCTGTACAAAGAGACCCTGAAATGGTTTTGTCAATTTTGCACAAATACATTGCTTTGATGGCTCAAGTCCTTCTGATCATTATCAATATCCAGTGCACTGCGTTCAGCGCGTAATTTGCTATACTCGGCGACAGCTTTCCTTGACAGCACTGTGGAAGCTACAGAGCCGAATCGCCTGCATGCGCGCGCGCCAGGAAAGAGTACCTATTTTATTTTCTGATTCTAATGGCTACTTGGCCCGAATAAATAAAACGTTCTTCAATTTAAGGATATAACAAGTATGGGAAGCTGTTCATGGAAAAGAAGTTATCGTGCGCCCTAGTTTTTTTTTTCCTTTTTTATTTCTTGGACGGCACCACGTTTTCCGCCCGCCTGCTGCGTCTGCTGCTTGCTCTTGCAGTAAACATGGCGTCCCCGGTGCCGGCGGTACCGTGTGCGGCCGCGAACTCTCCTTTTAGTTCTCCGAGGACAAGAAGTGGGTCTCCAAGCAAACGAAGCAGGTTATCTGCAACGTCTACGCTGGAGTAAGGCGCCGTGAGCCCGAGCTGTCGACGAATTCTGTGTGCCGGACTGTCGCCGAACTCACCGGAGTGAGTATGTGAACGGTAACACGAATCAAGGCTGAAGCTCTGCGGGCCCCACTTTCCTCTCCAAAGCATAGGAAACTGGATATCTCGGTCTCGGGCGAAGCTGGGAAGCGCATGACCGCCAAGACGAGGCTACTGCGCTACGACACGTTTGCGTTGGCAGCATTCGCAAAGTGCACGGCTACTTCATGCGCAATGAAATGCCTACGGCCGAGAAGCTACGCAACGACGTCATCAGCGACACTGACATGGACATGCCGACGATCAGCACTCGCACGATGCAACGAATGCTGAACGACTTGGGGTTCCTCTTCCGAAAGAGAAAAAGGAATTCCGCATTGCTCGAACAGCTCAATACTGTAAACGTTAACATTCGATCACGTGTGGCGCGTACCCGTATATACTGGGCTGAACACGGAACCTAAACTTCGCTGTTATAAAGGCTGAATAATGCTGGGAAAACGTTCTGAACAGCGGAAAATTTTACATGTACCAGTATACATACAGCACAGTAACTAGCTGCATGTATGCACTCTCATCAAAGTTTAACTCTGACGTTCCCATTTTTCATGCATACATTTTGCTAAACACACTAGCGCTGCGAGGAAGCGAAAACCGAAACTGGAACTGAAATCGGCTGCAAGCTGCCGGACTACTTGCGTAGTAACACAAATGTGCGGAGGCCCCGCCTCCGTAGCCTTCGCTCCAATGTCAAGAAAAGCTGTCGCCGAGTATAGGAAGCTTTAAATATGCGCATTGTGAAAGATCGACGCGACACAACCTAATGAGTTTTCTATCGCCCCTTCCCCATGGGCTGTACAACGGGCATGCAATGATTGGCTTTCGTCCTGAACATTAATGGGCCAGCCAAACTTACCGTCGCGGCACATGGCGGTGCGCAATTGCATCGCTTGGGCGCTACTACAGAGGCTAGCACTACAGAAGCTGGCGACCTCAGTAAAGATATCGCAGCGCCATGTCGCTACTGAGGCCTTGGCAGAGCGGCTGACGGGGGTTGTGCAGTCTTCGCTAGTGAGCACCCCACAGATAAGAGAGTTGAGCAAGAACAGTGGTGGTAAGAAGCAAGCCGACAGAAATAAGCCCATAGCTGCCTTGGTGCAAAGTGCTTAGCCTAATTTATGGTGTGAATGATTTCATAATGGCTGAGCCTAATCAGGGACACAACGTTAAAAAAGCCGTCTTGGGACCCTTTAAAGGGACCGACGACCAATTTTTAAGGTGTCTGCTTTTTTTTTATTTCAACGGAAAGCTTACCAGTCAGAGTGTCCAGTCACACAATGACAACAGGGAAAATGCTGTGAAACATTTTTTATGAGAATTCTTTGCCTATGGAGTCTAACATGCAACACATGTTGCAAACACCTTAGCTCATGACCTGTCCTGGCGTCATCACACTACTAACATCATCTCGTCTGCGAATAAATCACTCGGGTTTCTCAGACGACACTTACGCCATGCACCGCCTCATGTCAAGACGTTTGCATACAAATCATTTATCAGGTCCAAACTCGAGTATGCATCTTCCATCTGGAGCCCTCATCAAACATACATCATAAGAGAACTCGAATCACTTCAAAATCGAGCTACCAGGTTCATTCATTCTGCATATTCGTATGACATCAGCATTTCATCTCTGAAGGTGGAATCAGGTTTAGAAACCCGACAAGCCGACAGCGTGCCACCCTCTCTCTTTTTCATATGTTTTATTTCAGTTCACTGAATCATCCACCGTACATCACGCCCCCTTCGCACATATTTCATCGCACTGGTCATCCGTTACAAGTCACAATACCATGTACCCGGACCACTGCATTTCAAGCCTCCTTCTTTGTACGAGCAGCAAAAGACTGGAACGGCCTTCCTCACGCCACCTGTGCCATCACTAACCCATCTATGTTTGCCGAAGCCATTAAAAACACCGATGTATAGTATTTTTTCTTTAACACCACCCCTTATGTAATACCCCTAGAGGGGGTCTTTAAGGAAATAAAAGTGAAGTGAAGTGAAGTGAAACAGTGGCCGACAGCCATTGGGCGTGTTCGCACCAGGCTGTGCCTCCACAAAGCGCATGCGCCTGGAAGCCACTGAGCGCATGCACCAAGGTTAAAATAGGCTTTCGGATGCCGTGAAGGCAGTGCCGCTTCTTGGCGTCGACCCCTTTTACAGTGTATGAAGCAAATAATAGGGCGCACATGCGTTTTCATGTGTCAACTGCAACTTCAGGACTTCAGGCCAAGTTACGGTCATATGAACACCAGCAGGCAACATACGGCGATTCAAAGACTCCAAATAGCAGTACCAAGGCGTCTCCACCAGGCTACGTCACGTTTCAGTTGCTGCAATTTTTAAGTTCAATTTAAAAATACAACTCCTGTTCAAATCACGAAAGGGTGCTCGATTCCACCACCATAATTCAAGTTCTTTCAAAATGCACAAAGGTCCTTCACACGTTCTGGCCAGTTGTCGGTCCCTTTAACAACACCATGCAAAGAAAAGGCTAAGTAATATGTACGTGCAGAAACAGCACTACATTGCACCAGTAAAAAATACAGCCAATGATAAGCTTAGTCACTTTTGTTCTGGACTTCTGCACAGGAGAGACTCAAACATGAGAATTGACCTTCAAATCTGTGACATCACTATAACATCATCACAACAAACTCGAGAACAAAATTCAAAGATATGTTCTTTTATCTACCACCCTATAGAAAACTTTGCGCTGAAAGTGGGGTATTGAATGTACATGAAATGATATGACGACTTGCACAGGCTTCCCAAACAAATACTTTAGGTCACCCTTCTAAGAACACGTAGAGTTAGCCTGGCAGCCTGGGCCAGCAATCGCTACACCTGTTCCTTTCTTTGACTGTTGATGCATGCACTGCCAAATGTACATGAGTTTAGTGCTACACAGACATTCGAGTATTATAACATGCAAAACTTCCCTGAGCACTATTCTCAGTCCTTCGTAGAACATTATCTGCTGCATAGCAAACAACTGACTCTATCGAACAAGTTGCTCAGTTTAACACTTTCAGCAGCCGTGAGTACAACTGTACAGATCAAATTTAAAGGTGCGTCACACGTTGCATGTGACTTCAACTGCGTTGAAATGCAAATTGCAAATTCCTATGCGGTTCCTAAGTGAATAACTACTGTGATTTTCGCTGCATACTGCTACGGCATCTCATGTTGTTGAGGGGACTACCATGCTCGACGAGCTGTTCAGTGTGAAACATTTCGAGGGATGCGCAACTTATAATTTTTGAAAGGGAAAATTAGCATCCACCTGTTTGTAGCACAAAGCTACAAGGAGATCCAAACGGACTTCCCAGAAATGAAAGCCTCTTGGTTGATGAAAAATTGTTACTGTTCTGGTGTTAAAATTTTTTCTCTGGGGTGTAGATCCAGGCTGCAAAGTTATAATTTTTGTTAGCTCATAATGAATATAGCTGATAAAATGTTGCCCAGGTACTTCAGCACTTCCTTTTGATTATTTCTACAGAAAATAGGACGTAACTGACTTCATAACAATCAGATATTTAATTAGAATATAATTACAATTACTTATAGAAACATTCACAGATCAACATACTGCTGCCTAATCACTCTTGTAATTGAATATCAAATACTTTAGAATAAAGTTGTGTGAATTGGACACATTTACAGACAGCCTGTCATATACAGCACCTGAACTGGTTAATTAAGCGCATGGCATCTGGTACTATACTGAAAGTAGTTATGTGGCTTTGGAAGAGCAGTGAGCTTCTAACTGTGAGCCAGTAGTGAAGGCACACACGATCATCATGAAAGAAGGCAAGAGATGTGCCCACCAGGTCGATGACGCAGACCACGTCCATCTTGCTCCGAGGGTGGCTCGCGCTGGCAACACTGCAGCACGAACGAGCATCCACTTCGCTCATGGCCGTGCAGCTCAGCTTGGCTGGAGGAACCTCATCCGAGCTCCGGCACAGGGCTTTTCTGGAAACAGTGGACCAGACAGAGAAATGTGCACGTATATGACATTTTCTGCCTTTCCTTCCACATCCACTTCTTTCTCAGTGCGCGTTTATTGTTTTGGACATTGGCGTATGTACCTATTATCGTGCATGTCTTATTACTTTGATTGTGCCTATTCTTTGGTTCTGTTTAATAGGACTTGTTGCTGGTTAGCCGGTTCACGCTATAACGTCTACCATAAAACTTACATTCACTTAGCGCGAAAAAGATGACTGAGGAAAGGGGTCAAGAGGAGCGCCACCTTTCAACTGTTTATTCAGTTCTATTTTCTTCCAATGAATAGTATACACACACTAGTGCCGCAACAACATAGCGGCTTTGGAGCAAAACTGGTTCTTCGATTATTCGATTCCCCAGTTATTCGAATAGGAAAACCGGATAACCAGAGTGACTGGTTATTCGGTTGTTTATTCGGCTTTTGCTTCCTGGATATTTGAATACTGGATATTATATTGCAGTACCAGCCCCAAAATTGAAGATTTCTTTCTCTGTTGAATTCTTATATTACTAGTCATCTTTTCAAGCGCTCATCCAAATATGGTGTTCCCCTTGCTATTGTCCTTACGTTTCCCGTTTCTCAATTTGCCTTTATTATGGCTCTATTTCATATAATCTTGCTCGCCAGTTCACGCTGTGCCAGACTTCCGCTGTAAGGTGCAATACAACTTGAAACACAGGAAGAATGCAGTCATCGATTACAGCCTCATAAATGTTTTGCGGAACTACATCTAGTGGTAATGCATTATATATTATTTGCGTCCCAAATTTTGCTCACACTGCAAGAATACACTAAGCGGGAACTCACCTGGCTGCGTCATGGCGTCCTCTTTGAATTACTAGGGACATGAAATATTCAAGCCATAAATTTCAATATCCGGATAACCGGTTATGAAAACCGGATATCCTAGATATCCGTTTTTTGAAAGCCGAATAACCAGATAATCGGTTTTTGAGACCGTATTCACTTCTCTCCGGTTAAACCGGATGGCCAGTTTAACATATATTTGCAAGCACTAATACACACTGACGTGCTCAGCATACAGAAAAGCTTCCATCGTGCATGGCACTATATCACATCCATTTATCAAAAAATCTTTCGTTCGCTTGTGAGAATGATACCAAAATTCTAAAGTTGGAGTTCCTCTTGCACCCTTCCCTCACACATATTTTTTTTCAATAAGTTGCCATAGGATATATCGCCAAAATTTTAATTTTGGTTCTGCAACTCGTTGATTTCAAGTCACACCAATCAAATTATTTGCTGATAACTGCAAGCAACCTTCAGGTTAGAGACAACATTACCATCACATGGCAGCCTGAAAATGGTAAATGGTGATGTGCTGTGCCGCTAATGCAGACACTTCTTTACAGGGTCCTAAACCCCACCTTGAAGTGTGGTGAAAAAAACAATAAAAACATTACAGGGACAGCAAAATGCTGCAACAAACAACCTAACCAAATTTTGTAGCAGTGCGCTGCACATAAGAGCTCACAAGCAGAGTACGAAATCAGCACTTTCTCAAGAACCCGCTCTTCGAACAGAGACTCCTCCTCATTTTCTTATGAGCTGCCAGATTTTGTCATTCAGCAGACTGCTGCTATTGGCTAATTGCTGACATTTCAATCAAATGCACTTTTTCCTAGTGTCATTGCATATAACAGTTGCTGTAGTCAAATAAACAGGGTGACGTAAGCAAAAACACTGCTCAATGTTCTCATGTAGATAAGGTAACTGTCCTCTGCTGAACTAAGGGTGTGCACGCACATACGTTTGAACAAACTTTGGCTGAACTGTATTTCCGACACTGCAGACTATGTGTTTTGACCGTTTTGATCAGCCTTGAACATTTGTAAGTAGCCTCAAACCTCACGAAGCTTTTGTACAGTGCAAGGACTTCGGGAGTAATCTTTTTGTGCTGCAAAGTGACATAAGAGGGTATAAAGACAAGCTCGTTGGTATTGATCCATCTTGAAAGAACAGCGCTCGTCTTTCATCCTTGCACAGTTCTTCCACACACAGTTCAGCACGCACACACAGTTCTGCACAGTTCTTTCAAGATTGTACTACATAGTTGTCTTGACTGCCACGGGCGTGCCACAGACCTGCGATGCTCTTGTAATGATACCAGAAGCATGCAAAGATGGTTGCAAATGAAACGATCAGGAAACACTCATGGACATGAAGCATGCGGGTGTAGCCTCTCTTCCCTAGTCAGTGCACTCATCAAGACAAAACAACGGAGAAAGCGCTTGGAGACTGCAACTGATTCCCGTTACTCCACTTATCATTGTGAGGCTTATAGCACATGAAAAGACAAGGACAAAGATGTGACACACACTGTGTGTGTCATGTCTTCGTCTTTGTCTTTTCATGCACTATAAGCCTCAAAATGTCATACCAACAAGCCCAAATCACTGCTTTGCTCCCCACTTATCAAAATTAAGAAATTTCTTCAGAAACAGCTTTCTGAGGCAATGAGCTACAATGTGAGGTCATTCAATGATTACGTGGAAAGTGTTTCAAGAGGGCATGGTGCCCATGTAGCCAACATGATTGGAGACTTTTCACTAAGCTTCCAGCATCCACTCAAAGCCGTCAAGTAGTCTACTGACTGAATGATTGATTGAGTGATTGATTAAAGTTCAGAAATGAAAAGCGGGGCACAGCAATGCACAACAGGCTGCCCATAGCATGCAAGCTGTAGCTAAGATACGCTGAAAAATTCAGCACTTGGAAGGCTCCGCAGTAATCGGACAGTAGCACCAAGGCAACTGTAAGCCAGTGCTAGTAGTGCTACAAAATGATAATGAGCATGCACTCAATCTTGGGTGTAGAAACCGATGCTTACACTAGGCATTTGAACATTCTCTGGATGATTTAAATGCAGCATACAAATGCCTATACCAACACTGAGTGCATATCAAAAATTTCGTCCACGGACAAGCCTGCTCTTCTACGAAGCACTCAAGCATTGCGCAGTAATAACATGACATTCGTTGCTGCATTTTACACATAATAAGATGGTTGAGCTGGTTATTAATAGGAGAGACAAGAAAGCAAACTAAGTAGCAACACAAGCACAATGTCTGCATTGTGCCATATCCCCTTATATTTTTATTATTTTTCTTTGTCTTTTTTTTTTCCCCCTTCCTGCCAGGCCATGGAAATGTGGTTACAAGGTTCTTGGTGTGGAAACACCAAGGACACACAGTAGCGATGAAACACTGTCGCCATGCGCTAATTCCCCCAACCCAATGCAGCATTCACCCAGTTGTTTCACCAAACCTACCTAAAAGAAGCCTTTATTTTTTTCATTCCATGTAAGTTGGATCACTAGACAAATCAAGCAACCCTTACAAAAGAAACTGCTATGCAATGTTAGCCATGTGTCACAATTTGCTATTGCACTGTTTTAGATTTTCACCACCTGCGGTAATAGAGTCCTTGAGATCTTTAGCAAACTTAACCTTGAAAGACAAACCTGTCTGTACTAGAAGTGCCGAAAAGTGGACCCTTCCCTATACGAGAACTGGCTACGGAAATAAAACCCTCCAATTTCTCCTACCAACGATTTTAAACAAATATGAAAAAGACGATTGTCGCCTACTCACACTAAACCCAAAGAACATAAAGAATATTTTGTAAGGTACAGTGTATAGGTCTTTTGTTTGTGTGCATGTTTTACTAGTAGAATACAACTTTTCTTTTTTCTTTTCTTGCCATTTGTATAGTTTTATTCCTCTACTTATGTATTATATGTGACGTTCCACCTGTATGTGCAATGTCTTTCAATTTTTGCGTGTTAACTGCGTTTTTTAGTTCCTTCTGCCACGTATGTTACATGAATGTATTTTTGTTGGGCCTCAGGCGCACTCAAGCTACAGTTTTGTAGCTTTTGGTCTGGGGTCCCTTGCCCCCTGTTGCACGGGAAAAATAAAGACAATTATTATTATTATTATTATTTCACTAACCTCGTAATAACAAGTTTAGAGCACACATATTAGTTACAATTACAACTAAAACTAAGTAACACTGCCGCAATACCTCCTTACCAGAGAGCGTTTGCTTAGCAATAAGTTTTAAAGATCATCCTTCCGATTACATTCAACTGCCAATGATGTCTATAAAAATTTCCAATGAAGTTTCTTCCGGTAATTTCACTCTTGTGAAGCAATACCACAAGACTTTTATTTGCATACCTTTCTTTCTTTTTCTTTTTTTTTTTGCCAGCAGACTGCTTTGAGTGCTACTGCAAAACACATCCTCAAACATATCCTCTGAATCTACAGTAAAATACACCAATCTTTAAAGTTAATGCTTACCAGCATCATATCTTGTACAGAGCTGATAAATGTCAGGTACAATGGCCATTTGGTGTGGTTTTTCCAGCCCACAAATCCTGTCTATTATGCTTAGCTGTGAAAACACTGGATTCTCTGTGCCACACCCAATGCCACCCACCTCCCGACTCAAACACACTGAAGCATTGTAAAACATCAGCGGGTCAATCTTTCTGCCACATGTTGGTACAAGTAACAATGCATTAATGGCCATTTTAGTGCTGTGAATGCTTCAATGATGCAAGAAAATCTTCTTACACTAGATCTCACTTGCACAGATTGCAATCAGAGTTCATCAATCAGATGGAATCGAAACATACAGAGTCAGTAAAGCCTATCAAACATTTTTCTTTGTCCACGTGGGTCAGTAAATGTTCGCTGCTTGCCTGCGGCCTTTTGGCCACAGATATATTTGCAAGGTGAATGATACTTGGGGATGGCATTCCAACTAACTGCATTTCGTGGCTGACTCATCTAAACAGTTAAGGCCTTTGCATGCCTTACAATTCACTGTACATGACTGCCGTAAACGTTCAATAATACATTGCACCGTGCAGGACATATCTAGAAGAAAGTTAAGATTGTATGATGTTCTTACATTTCCCATATCCATGATAACTATGAGGGCATTGGGCACCTGTGTGTTGTTTGGTTGGTCATAATGCATTTTTGTGTAAAGGAGTTTGGTCACCAGCTCCAAATACATGCATGGTCTAATTATCTGACTGCATGAATAATGAAAGAAAAAAAATGAGATAATTCTTCTTTATTGTTGCCCTGAGTGGCACAGTGAATTGAACATCCCATTAAAAGATGGCATACCCTGACGGAAGTAGTCAAACGAACACAAATTCGATGTGTTGGTGTTGAATTAACCCAAGATCAATGCCTGCTCATTTTTCATTGCTGTTCTGGTTCGCAAGCGGCAAACTCACAAATGGCAAGAGGTGACAGGTATCTGATAGTTCACGAATGAGGTGTATTTATTAATTTATGCATATCTCAACATTCCTTAATGTACATTACATGAAAAGAGGGAATGCAATGATTGCAACTAGCGATGACGTCTAAAACATGGGTCAGAACATGTAATTTAACACATTTAAAGCATGTAATTTTACTATTCAATGCAGTTTTCATGGAAGCATCATATTAGTCTTAGGTGCCAAATAAAAGAGGAAAAATACAAGGAATTTCCTGAATGTTTCCTGAAATTTCCTAAAATTTTGTCACATTGTTTCAGGTTTGAAATAAAAGTTTCCCATTTATTCAGTGCTGTAAGTGGGCTCAGCCATGCATGCCTTCTTGAAGAATGCACCGTATACTGACTGTGGTAGGGCCGATATAATGACTACAAATGTGGAGCTAGCGTGCATTGCCAGCACTCTTTGGCAGAGACTGTGCTTGTGCAAGAACAAAAGATAAACGTGCGAGATACTCGGGAAGCTTGCTCTCACCCCATCTAGAAAGAACGCTGTGTGAACGCACAATATAACGAAACTCTCGAGCCTCCGTCGCTACAAGAACTGCCATTCACACACAAACTCACTGTCAGCAACACGAGTGACACAAGCTGTCAACAGGCAAAACCGGCAAGCATTCTGTGCGCCGGATGACGCACCTGTTACACCCTTGACACTCTCACTATGAGGCCCCCGATGTCACGCCTGGCTGCGCATCGTCGGCTATGTGGTCACGCCCTATCGGGCCATGGTTCGTTACAGTGGCAAGTACCACAATTCTATTGCACATTTGGTGCCGTTAGTGACTGGCAACCATCGCCTTGATAGCCAATTCTTTGCACATGCTTGCCTCCTACTCTCTCCAGTCTGGGTCAGTGAAATACTGCATACACATAACACCCACCTATCTTTGTGTGCCCTAAGTTTATGTGGTGTTTGCAAAGTATGAGGGGCAGGGGAGACACTCAGCAAGAAGCATGAACAATGTGCTGAAAACAAACCTATCTCGCTTGTTCCATCTCTCTAGTAGCACTTCCTAAGACGACACATTTTGTGCTGTTCCGGTCGTCCCAAGGCTGTGTGCAATAAAGTTTTCACCTCTTCAAAAGGAAGAAATGTAAAAGAAAAGGCATGTAGGAGCTTTCGTGACACAAGTGAGTCAAACAACACAAGGCCAAAATTGTCAGGTTTAGTAGCCACAGATATGGCAAGTTCTCAATTAAATGGCACGTGGGATCGGTATTACAAAATGCCCACCTCAATGTCATAACTCTAAACAACATGGAACTCTGAATCTAAAATAACACTTTGCCCATCTGGACTATAATGTGACCCCTTTGCTGTCTTTCTACTGACCATGGTCCCCATAGCTCCCAATCTATCTTGTGACCACTTTCTGTACAAATAGCTCATCAAGTGATCTTCAACTACTCGCCTGCAACAACATGCTGAGGATGTCTGGTTTTATATCAACTACCCTACAGTTCTGAATGCACACAAAAGTTGCATTCACAAACCTAAGTTCCACCTTCTTGCCTCATAGTGAAAATTACAAACATACATTACTACATTATGCACCGTCATTGCTACTGTGCACAGAAAGTGACATACCTTGTACAATGGCAAGTTTGCAAACGATGATGTACAGTGGCTTATGAGTTCTAAGTGATAAGGGTGCAGATGTAGGAATAACATGCCATCATTATATGTTTTTCTTCTCTCCTGTATATTTCCTCTGCAAGTTAAAAAAATGAAGTGTCACACAGTGAACTTCTACTGTATGAAATTGCTTTATGCAAAATAAGCCTTTAGTTTTGTACAACTAGTCGTGCTTTGCACATGTGCCCCCCAATGAATACGCATTTCCCATCATGCATCACGTCATCACTCAGTGGTGTACACAAGTGGGGAGGAAATTTGCTTAGTATATTTATTTGTATAACAAACTGAAACCCTTGATGATGTCAGCGTGGTTAAAACCACAGCTGAATATTCATAAAATGTAAAGACAATATCAGCAGCTATAAGCAATAGTTACAAGTTCCCTCAGTGACAAAGACAACATCACTGAACAGCATATTCCAGCATTTGGTTGCAAAGCGGAAGAGGCTACATTCAAGTATTTCAATTCTAGCATAAACGGGTACAATGTTGAGGAGGTGAGATATTCAAGTCAAAGCAAGTTTTGCAAACTTAAAATAACATAAAGGCGAGTAGTATTGAATGTTAACAATGGAATGTATTCCAACTTCTAGGTATCTCCTTAGGAATGTCAAATCAATGCATAGGAATGTCAAATCAATGCATGGCTTTCTGAGCACTACATGCCAATTTGTTGGCGTGCACATTTTCCACACACCCTCTTTTTTTCTTACTATCTTGTTTGCCGAACATCTGTGCAGGCCAGCTAGCAGGACTTAGCCCCATTCAACCCTTTTCACAGAACAGTGAAACCTCATTATAAGGGATGCTTACCTAATGTCTCTCATAACCAAAAAATTATAAAGTACTGAGGAGTTTGACCAGGTCATTTCTGTGTACATCAGGATTAAACTGCACTTATTTTCAACAATGTACTTTGTGCATGTTGAAAATAAAATTTCACTTGACTTTAAACACATCTGTATTAAATTGCTGAAGATTGTATAAGCTTCCTTCCCAACCTTTGGAGGTAGAGCACTCCAAAATGAAAGCCTCCCTGTTGCTCACAATACCTTTGAACAGTGTTCTTAAAACGTTTATCAGCCTCAATTGCAGACACTTTCTGCCAAACAATGTTCTCTCCTTCTATAGTTCATAATCTAGGGTGCATGCATGAGGATTGAATGATCTGTAAACTCTTCAAAGCACACGCAGTCCACAGGGCTGGTGTGCCTGAGTTGACGTAATAAATTGAAAGTAACAATGAAGAACCTTTCTGTAACATGGCTTTCCAACATGATGGCTAACAGTGAAGATGACTTCCACATTGCACTGGCAAACCAAGTGAAGGCGACAGTGGAAGCAATAGTAAAGACCCCTAGACAATCATACAGTGCGCATGAATGATGCCGCCGCGAAGAGGATAATGTTCCTTTCAGTGGTTGTGATGCTCACAGAAGAATCCAGATAATAGTGAATTTTGTACTAGTAGTCGACAAAAGCTAACCGTATGGCCTCAGTGCATGCAAGGGTCGCGCCTTACCAAATTATTGTAAAACCTGTCTGTGTGGCCCTTACACGAATTTATACAGCCCTTTAAATGCTGAATTTATTTTCAAAATGTTCTGCTGTGCTCTGATGTCGTGTATAAGGAAACGGGACCTTCATCAAGCTGTACCAGAGCTTTTGTCATAAATCCTCTTTCCAGGGTGAAAATAAAGGATAGCAATTGAATTATTGAACTAATGAGGTCAGTCAGACAATGCCAATGTACTAGCATTAGAACAATGACAAACTGGTTTCAGCATCATCACATACTTGTGGAAATTATAGTGCTCTTTCAAGATCTGACAAATCGATGAACAAATCGCAAGGTACGATTTAAAACAGGGAATGTCGCGGGAGCCAACGTTTCGACAAGCAGACTTGTCTTCGTCAGACAAAGGCACTCAAAAACAAGCAGTGGTGAAAGTGTGGGTTACATGTGTTGATAACATCCACTCGCTTAGCTCTTTTCTAAATAAGGAAGGATGCGTATACATGCACAAGCCTTTTGTCATGCAACACTCTTCCAAGTAATCCTCAAACAATGTCACCAAAGAGTTCATTGCCTCATGAATTGCCTGCCGCAGAAGATTTCCAAATAGATTAGGTATTAGAGTTGAGGGGAGCTCCGCCGCCTGAGTGAGAAGCCACGCAGAGAGGGGTGAAAAACTGGCGACAAGCTATGCAAGCGCAACATTCAGGTTTTTCTCTTTTTTTCTTCCTTAGCATAATCAAACTTCCGTAATGACGACATGGGTGCTGCCACAGTCACTGCAGTGACAAGGCAATGCCCACATTACCACATCAACCAATGGTAGTCCTCCCGTCTCCTATATGATCAGGGCTCGTCTATTGATGTCATTTGTTGAAAGAAGAGCAGACACTTTCCAGCTGTGTTTTGGAACCAAACTGTAAATTCCCACAATATTTCGCTGACATGTCCATAGGAGCCTCCAGGACAGATTTGGCGCATTTTCTGACAGTGTCCAAAAAGTGTTGCAGGGGCCCTTCAAATTAATGAACGATGGCTAGTATCCATCTGCTGTGGCAAGTGTAGCGGCATGGAACAGGATTGTAAGAGTAAGACGAGATGAGGACAAGCACTTAAAGTCAACTAAAGTTAAGTGTTTCATCCAAGGGGTTATAAAAAAAAATAAATACTTTAGAACTGCAAAGCCAAACTACTGACCAAGATCACCTGCTGGCTATGTTAGCAATCTCAAGGGGAGCTAGCTTTCATTCAGTTGGGGCAATTGATGGTAAATTAATGCAAAAGCAGTTTTCACATGCCATGCTGGCTGCCTTGATACTGCCATGCACAATCATGTATGTTGGCCAACATGAATTCAGTGTGCTTAATCACATGTGTGCAATAGCACGAGCTATGGTGCAGGGATGAAAAGACACTTTTCGTTCTAAAGAGCTGTTGATGTGTTCTTATAGGTGATCATTTAAGCTAGTGTTTTCCAGGTCCATGCAGTAAGCACCACAGTTAAAGGAAATCCTACACATAACTCTCCATTCGTTTTGCCCTTCTAAATCTACATATTGTCACACCTGCTTCAGCAATCACCGCAGAAGTTCCATAATGTGGCAAAAAATGTAGGGACTTCAAAAGCCACTAAACAAAAAGGTACAGGCTATCTATAACAAGAAGTCTCGGTCTATTCGGAAGCAACAGCGAGGCAGTGCATCGAAAGCTGAGTAGGTGGCAACACCACCGTCGCATATTCATGAGAAATCAAAAAATGAACATTTTGACTAACCAAAAGTTTGACTAATTAGCTTTTATATTGATGACTTCATCGGGCATGCTGCTAAACTGTAGCTTTAGACACTAAAACTACAAACTGAGACATTGAAATGGAACGACTTATCAGGATGACAGCAGTTCTGAGAAAACATACACTTTCAAAAGCACTGAAAAAAAAAAAAAAAACGCAATGGCACTGCAGCTGTGTCACTTCCCATTAAAAGACGTTTTTTAAACATACCACTGGAACAATGCACCAGTGCTGCAAGTTTTACTGCTCCATCTCAGAATCAATGCTAACTTCAAAATTATTTTTAATGAATTTGGCCCGTGAAATCACTGCCCTTCATTTTATACACTGTGACATACACGCAATTATAATTCCTTTAAAACACAGCAGGTAAAGTGCTGTTATTCATGAAACTGTGTTTTATGTGTACAATGTAAGCCTGCCTCATTGAGTAATCCAGTTTAAAATGGGACAGTTTGTGCTATATGTTGCAGGGTACATTTAAAAATATTGTTAGCGACAATGTAAAAACCCAATAAGGAAACAGGAAGCACTTTCCTTAGTAGTTGCTTACTTTCCAGAATGATCAGGGCGAACCATGAAGCTTGCTGAATGCATAGGACAAAAATGCTCGCACTGCACCGTAGATGGGTGAAGCTAGCTATCGCGCAAGACACTTGTGACTTATCGTGGCAAGATAACATGACAGATTTCTCTGTAGCCATTCCAACAGCAGCCCAAGCAGCATACAAAGCAGCGCAGAGCAAAAACACTTCCCGATTGCAAATCATTGTCATTGTGTAATGTTTGTCAAGTTCAACCTATCGATGCGAAAGCAAGGGTTCTAAGTGTGGTTCTGCATATGGAGGGAGTGAGTGTTTAGATTACCAAGAAGACCAGAGCACGCTGCAGGTTGCATTAAAATTGGTCACAAGAACAGCAACAACAAAAAGGAATGAAACAGGTATCATGAAATTGAGAGCTTCTACAAAAAGGACGTAGTCGTGAAATATAAATTTGAATAGCTTCTCTAAGGAACATATAAACAAATGAAGACTGGTAATGAAAGCAATGACAAGATCTTTCTATTACAGCCACTACCCTATAAGAGGCATTTGGAATTATTCAGACAGGTATTCAGAATCATCGTACATTTTTTTTTATTTCGCAATCAGCTGGGAAAGTAGACCGGACTTGCGCAACGATTTTACGTAATGGACGCATGGAATCATGCATCCATTTTTCACAACTCGAGCTATGACCACTAGTACACTGCTTGCTAACTGATGGACTCTACGTTTGACAGACAAATAATAAAATAATTTTATCAATGATGCACTGTCCCAGTTCAATTTTTGTGTGCCCAGGGAGGGAGAGCACTTCTGATATTTTGCAAATCAATTTTAATGCACTAATGAAAAGGGTTATTCAACAGTCTCCTATGAAAAATTAACAGCTGCAATACTCGGCCTGATGTCAGAAAGCATTATTGGCAGTAGCTTGCAAGGTTGTTAAGCTTGAGGCAAACTCCTTCTGTAGCAAATGCTAATGTTTACATACGGAATATTTTTAAACACTTAAACAAAAGGAACAGGTAATGCAACCAAAACTGAAAAAGAAATGTAGCGACTGCACATGTGTTCACTTATCATGCAAAATTTGAAGTACTGCAGCCCATACTTTTCAGTGCAAGATTCTCTAGTTTGTGTGTACGTGGCAAGAAAATTTGTTTTCGTTTTTTCAGTGAGCCTGTAGTCTGCAACAATTACACATTACTGCACACATGTACAGAAGTGTGTTCAGTTCTGTCTGGGTGGTTTATTATACTTGGGTACAGGTCAAGAAAAAAGCGGTGTCTTCTCGTCAAAGGAGCTCCCTCCAACCAATGGTGCCGCTCTGCGCTGCGTGGAGGTGGTCTGCGGGGGCGTCACATTGACAAAGCAGCACAAATGGCTGGAGAGGTGTCCTCTGACGGGAAGAGGTAGTCTGCCGCAGCGTCACGTTGACAAAGTGGCACCATTGGCTGGAGGGGGCTCCTCTGACAAGAAGACACCGCTTTTTTTCTTGACCTGTACCCGAGTACAAGCACAAACATGCAGAAACAAGACGTTCACAAAAACAGGAACAAGCGCCAACATTTAACTGAGTTCATTTGCATGAAATGACAAATGACAAATGCGCGAGTTTTGCATCATCAAAACTCGCACAAAACGTATCGCAGAATGAACTCTTTCTGGTAATGGAAGGGATGGTGTGCGCAGAGAGTTCTGTCCTCCATGAATGATAATATAGGCCTCACTGATTTGAGGCACATGATGATGGCTTTCATTACTCGACAAAGATGTTGCTTTTTTTCAGACGTGTGTGATCCTTGATGATGTGCGTGCACGATGTCACTTGATGCGCATAAACCGAGTTGAAAGTCGGCACTTGCCCTGTTTTCATGTAGCTCTTGTCCTTGTCTGCTTGCGCTGAAGAATTTATTTACCTTGCAACAATGGGCCACTTCCAAAATCCTTCTGTCTGAATGGAAACTGACAGATTTGTATACTTATGCTCTTCTTTACTTGTTTTTTAAGCTTAGATAATAGCTGGAATGCTCAGAAAGTAACGTAGCAAAGAAGAACGGTACGTAAGCTGAACACAGCAAAAACATTTAGACACGGAATACAACTCAATTACATTAGCCGACAACGTTCATGAATATTTACAAGCATCACACCTCTCTCGATCCCCAAGCATTGGCGACGCATAGCGGCCTCTCAGTAAAATTTACGTGGCAGTTCTAGCAGTTCTAGAACGTAGAACGCTAAACCGTATCCGCTGAGCGACAAGAGCACGAGTTCAAAGTGCGAACCGAGCAACCGCGCCGCGACTGCCGTGGTTTGCGGCGGCTCTACGCCGTTTACGATACGCAATAAAAAGCTATACAACAACACCTCGGCGCGCTCCGATCAAGCGTCGCGCAGAGACCACTGCGTAGACATACCTCGGCTGCCAATGCTCATACCACATGCAGTGAGGAGAGAGACCCGAGTAGCGGTATCTCTGTTAGCTAGAAAACATCTACACAGACGGCGACGTTTGCTGGCGCGATACGGGGAGTGCCGTTCGCAAAAAGTACAAACAACATCCACCACAACACGGGGAGGATGGATATGCGGAGATTATTTATTAGACGGAACTGTAGACTTCGCAATAATGCAAGGCTGCTCAATTTGAGCGCCAAGTAGTGATAAGAATGACAGGAATAATAGATGAACAGTTTGATCTTAAACAACAGTACTAGGTTTTAAGCGAACCGTTGTAAAGAGCTAAGAACTAAATGTCATAGGCTACTTTTTCGATGAACACTTAAGCTCATAATATCGTACTTTTTCGGGGGGACCCTATGTGGGATGCGACGGGCGCTCACAGTACGCAGAGAAGCGAAATACAAACACCAAATAAAAACACAGGAGTTTGTAGTAAGGGATAAGGAAAAAAAAAACAAGAAAAACTTTCGGAACACACACCACGTACCGATCCCGCAGACTGCGTTGACCTCCGGTCAACAAGCGAAACTATTTCGGCGCGTTTATTTTTCTGGGCAACCCGCGGAGCGACGGCTTGGTGGTGGCAGTCCGACCGTCTCAAGTTTGTGCTTTCCAAATTAGGAAAGAGACCGTTATACTCACGAAGTGCGACACCATTCGAAACACAGGACACGAAACTGGGGTGGCGATTACACGACGTGTCGCATTTCACGAAAAAAGGGACCAGAGAAAACGGGCGTCGTACTACAACCAAAGAGTGACGCTCTACGATTGCCACACCGACCGTTACCAAAAACAGCTGCCGCTCGTTTCATTTATACGGATCCGTTCGTAAAACGCGGAACGGTGCCGCAAACAGAGTCGACAGCGTAGCCCCGAGCGGTACTGACAACACCGACGTCCGTAAGTGTCACGACCTCGCAGGTCAACACATCCGCGAAAACGTCCGGCTCGTACGTAGTATTTCGCGCGTACTTGAGTCACACGAACTCGGCGGCAAAATCAAGCGATGGCAAAGCGACTGGCCCGACATCCCCAGCTGCCGTTCACGTTCACAAACGTTCCACGGGCCTCGGCAGCGAAGCTCGACTACCGAAGTCGCGTTCGCCCATTGCAAATAATCGCGTCCTTACCTTTTAAGCATGAGAATTTCATGGGAACACCAACGACCATCGCCTTCCACCAAACCTACTGGCGGACGCCATGCTTAATCACGTGATAACCACTCAAAACCGCCATGTTTGTTCACGTGACCATGACGCGCTTCTTGCGTGAAGATTCCATTTTGTTTAATTCAAACTTTGTTAACAACTCAATGCGTGCAAATTACTCTTGTGTATACCAGGCTAGTGAGTTATGTTAGCAGACATAATGGTTAAAAATTACTTGTAATCGAATTATTGCATTTTGTACTGACATCTGCCGACTTTGTTACTAACTTTCACAGGACGTGCATGGACTCCGAGATCTCACGCCGGCACGTTTCGAACAAAACCTTCCCGCGTACGCAATCTCGGAGGCCGTGGTGCGTGCATACCCTCCAAGATTTTAGGCGTCAGCGACGTGCGCAGTCTCGGAGGCCATAACATATGCGCACCTTCCGAAATTTGGTAACGATCGCAATCAACTCTTGGTAGGCCGTTAGGCGCCTAGGGAAACCGAAAGCGCTGGCGCAAATTAACACCGGCAGATGTTCCTTACGGCGCGCCGCTTATTGTAACGGCGGGGCGGTTTAACGGGGCAGCATTTTGAGGTTACTCAACCAGCTGTTGTTTTTCCTGATCGCTGCACACGCAACCTGCCGTTGGCGCCCAAAGTGAAATGTGGTAGAGACGTTAACAAGACGTCCTGGTGCGATTCCCCGCGAGAGGACGCCCCAGAAAGAGAGAGCGAAACCCAGGCGCTCAATTATCCGGCGATAAGCTTGGAGCTCGCCCGAGACTTCTCCGCGGCTAATCAGTGAAACGTCAAATCGCGACCATCTTTCGTAGCGGCTGCATGCGCGCTCCGTTTTGGAGACGTCTACAAGATGTCTAAGAAAGAAGAGCTCCACGTAAGTTTTCCATGAGTTTCTTTGGCATGAAGATTATATGTATCATGGTTCTCGTTTAAATTTATTTTGCCTTCGAAAGAGATATTCATGATGCGCCCATGTGCAAATTCACGTTCCATTTAGCCGTCGTTACATGTGTCTCATGCTAGCGTTTAAAGCATTGCCAACAAGACTTGGCAACTACGGGGCAAAACAACACTTGCTCGTTGCATTTATCTAAGTATTTAAGCTGTGTAGTGCAACGACTTGTGTCACCCGAAATAAGATAAAACGTTTTCGTAAAGGCTAAGCCATAGTGTAACAGCTCCAGCTGAATACATCACAGATCTCTCTGCTGGAAGTCTTTAACATATCTGAGAAACAGCCATGGGCGCAATATATACGTCACCACGCAACCAGTTAGAAACCAGCGAGCGAAGAAAAATAATAAAACGAGTGGTTAGACGGCATATGCGTTGCCAGAGCCTTGAGATTTTCTATTTACTGTTCGAGTAAGAATTACGTCGTCGCTCGCAAGGACTCCTGGGTCAAAGGAGAAAAGGAGGACCGTCTCAGCGCTGTACGGTTTCGAATTACAGGCGCGCGAAGCGCATATGCACAATCTGCAGTGATATCTCGAGTGAGCGGACTGGGCTTAAAGAAGAAAGAAAGAAAAGTAAGGCAGAATAGAAGGGTGCGGTTAATACCCTCAGGGCTTTAACAGCAGACATGCTTGTCAGCCGGTTTTCGATTTCCGCGTGGTACGATGGCGCGCAAATTACAGCAGACGACGCCTGGTGCGTGGACAGCAGCCATCGTGTCTGATTCACTTCTTGTTGTTTTCATCCGTTCCGGGGGCTTCTCTTCGCGTAGAAGGACGGGTCTCAGGAACGCGCCTATCTCTGCGGCTACGTGTCGGGAGAGCGGGACACAAACGAAAGAAATATAAGATTAAAATAGATCGCGCGAGCCAAACAGGATTCTTGGACGTCTTCCCCACCGCCGTGGGCTACAGTTTCGTCTTCAAGGACGGCAACCGCGGACGGCGGCTGCATTAAACTAGCCAGTGTAACGAGCGAAGCGAGATGATCGGCGGGACGTGTAAAAGTCAGTCGCGTCGGGCGCGCGGCTTCTGTAGACGGAGTTTAATTAGCGTTCCTGTATATATGACACAGACCACGTTGGTACATATGACACACACCACATAGGCAACACTATTCTTTATTTTAAAAAAAATGTTGTATATAGGGCATAGAAAGATATATATTTGCCATAAGTTCGCCGCATGGTTGTTTGATTCCTATCTTGAGTGACTGTTTGGAAAAATGCACTTTATCGATATATCTTTCGCTTGTGTGTAGTTTCTGCGATAACGGTTACAATCGCGAGATTCTTGACTATTCATATTTTGATTTCCACAGAGCCCGTGCAGACACTTAAACTATCGTGATCCGTAAGAGAGTTTATTACATTGTTTTTTTTTTCGTGACTAGCAGTAATATCTAAACTGTAAGACAAAGTGAGTGAGTAAGTTAAGAATGAAAACATAAGGCAAGGAAAATGCGTGCAAGACGCGGACACATGGCAAGAGGAGTGGACAATACGCTATACCTCTTACCTTGTGCCCGTGTATTGCACGGCTTTTCTTTGCATTATGAGCCATTACCAACTCGTTCAGCTTTCTGTCCTTTGAAGAATGAAAATATGAAATGCCTTCCGCACTTTATTAGACGTATGTCGCTTTCTAGATAGAAGGACAGAAGTCGTTGATATTGTTATCCTGTGGTCTTCTTTTTCTTTCTTTTTTTCCGTCGTCATTGTCGCGGGTCACTCACTCACCGTAATCTACAGTACGCAAAAAGCTCACAAGCTGTCACCCATCCATGACACCCATTTTCAAAAGTTAGAGATAATTCGGCCGATAGTGACTCTGACTTTTCACTTTAATCGAAGATTTTACAGCGGGCTCCGAATGACAAGAACAAAATAAAGGAACGGATTGCGATAACTTAAAAATATCTACACTTTAAAAAAAGCAAAATCGTTATAATCAGCAAGTGCACGATAATAAGCTATCGCAGCAATCCCGCGTTTGGTAGCCCTAAAGTGGTGATAAAACGAGCTTCCAGTCAATCAGTTAGGATTGTGTAATCTATATGTCGGCGAGCTTTAGGCGACTGTATGTTTTCTTATCCTACGGTATTAAAAGCGGATGATGCTTCTGTAATTTATTTCGTACACGAAACACCATTTAAATGTTACCGCCTGAAACTGTCCTTCGTTTATCCTGTCACTGTCATTAACAACAAAAATTCCATTGTGACTATACAGTACACGCGCTGTAGGTTTTTTTTTTTTTAACTACAGTCACACTCATGACAGCATGCAGAATTCTTCAAAAAGAGCCATGCTTGTTCTGTTGTTCGATACATTCGACTGTGAATTGCCAACTGCAATGTTATACGGTATGCATGGAGTAGATACGGCTTTGCACTGTGAAGCACAAGGTCCCGTGTACGATTTCAGGCGGAGGTATGAAGTACCGAGTCTCCCAAAATAAACTTGACTATATGCTACAATTAAATGAAACAAATCCCCACAAATACGTTTGCACAAATCTTCATCATAAAACTTTATTGCTTATGTTTAACTACAGTGTTTTATGTTAATAAGTACCTCCACGTGTCTTCGACTTTTGTTCTAGCTGAAATGTTCAGTGTTTTTTATTTGATTCGCTGCTTCCTTTTTAACCTCTTTGTAAATCGCTGTTGTACATTTTACTATTACACCAACGTTTCTTGTGTTGTTTTTACCTACGAATACGCATGATATCGTGACCAGATTAGCTGATTTTAAGGCTTTGTTGTGCCAGTTTGTATTGTGCGCGTGTGCCGAACTGTATTACGAAGCAAAAGCATCCGTCACGCTACGTAGCCTTTTGCTTTTGCTTTGATCGCTGTTGATAAACCGAGAGAAACTAAATCAAAGCAAATCAAATCATGTCGAAAGGGGTGGAAAGGGAGGGGAGGGGATCTGTGCTCACGTAACAGTGTTGTCCACTATTAAAGGGAACAGTCAGCTATATCACTGATGCGAACATATAGCTATCTGCGAATGTTTGCATCCGTGCAAAGAGTCCCCAATATAATCAAGTGGACATATCCACACAAAGAATTTTTCTCGCACCATATATATCACGAGTAAAGCGATAGGCGAATGTATCAAGGACGCATATCCCCTCTCGTTATATATCATAACGAAAGGCGAGTGCATCTATAGGGTTCGCTACAGAGAGAATGATTCATAGGCAAATAGAAACGCCAAACAATACCCAAGCCGGGGAGATCCGACGTTCCGTAGCCAGTCTGGCCTCATTCTCGGAAATGTCTGGGGCCAGGTTCCTGCTGCGCTATGTAGCCTTTGGCGCAGCGACTACACTCAAACCGAATCGCTTTGCGTGCGGTCGCCAGTGAGGGGAATGCACTTGCCGCGCGCCTATTTCTCGCGCAAGTAACGTTCACCTCTTTGAGCTACGCTGGTGCAGGTGTATACAAAACGCTCTACGCGCGGGCTGCAAAGCTACCTTTTCTGCGGTGCGGCTTGCCTGCAAACAGCGTGTACAAGCGCAGTTTGCTTGCAATTGGGCATGTGAAATGTCTGCTCAGCCCTCCTGATACAAACATGCACAACAAACGAGCCTCAGCTTGGGCAACTTCAATTTTGACAGCGTTTCAACAAAGACAGCTGTAGCCATTAGTTGGGCAACAGTGCAGAGCAGAGAAGGTCGACACTTGCGAATTATGAAAAAAAGGTCAATATTCGCTGCCTTTCTTAATCGAAAGTACACACAAACACCTAAACAAACGAATGAAACCTCTAACAAAAGATACCCGTATACGATTACACATGAGAGTTCAACTGACTGGTTATTTTAACTGACCCGGGTGACATCGCTTTCAGTATCTGACGGGTTTCGGCAGCGAGTTCGCGTCCGAGGATCCCAGATGTCCCGGATCACTTCCGGAAGGACAGGTAAGACATTTTTTTTTTTTTTTGCTGTATTACTATTAAAAAAAAAGGTTAATTACGCGTTGCCGTTTTTTTTTTTTCGCTTTGGTGACGCGCTTCCACGTGACCGTTGTTTGTATACGCTTTATTGTGTTCAAAGCTAGATTGTGCTGGACTTTGGGCGTAAAATCCTTGCAACGCTGCAGCGCACATTTAGTAAGCAACGGTGAGTGTTTAACATCTGTAAATTGGCGTATTACACCTCTATAAAAAAATAACCGAATGAGAAGTCGCAAATGGCCCAAGAAAAGAATAAATAAATGATAGGTACCAGGTCAAATCGTTGTGATGGAACTTGCCATAAGTATTCGAACCTTCCATTCAGCGCCGGATGTAGCTGATCTCAAAGTTTATCGCAGCATAGAGTTCCGGAAGCTATTGCCCATATGAACCTCTTAGTCCAACTCTTCTTCATTAAACAGAACAGTAAAGAGAACCATAATCGTGTAAAGTGCATAAGTGTCCTTGATGCACACCTTACTCACCCTTATTCTCTCGAATATATACTAACACAGGAGCTTGCTGCATTTGAATGTTGTCATTCCACCCTTTCTATTAATTAATCAAATAATTATAACTAATTCATTAGTTAACTCAAATGTTCACATCGCCCTGCTGGGGATTGTTGCACGGGAAGGGGGAATCAAAGAGCAGCAAAATTTTAACGTCTAGAATAAGGTTAACACTCAACCCAAACTCGTAAACAAATTGGCTATTGCTTAAGATCACAGGAAGCGCAAATACACAATTGCTATCAGTTCAAACAACGTGTCACAGGCCATCAACGAATACTACAGGCAGCTTTATTCTCTTCTCAGTGAACGTACATCACGTGATGATAAAAGTAATGTTTGACAAATAGGTGCTGTCAACACTGGCGTCCAGTAGATTCCGCTGGCGAATCGTACAAATAGGAAATGAGACCTCGAGTCGCTGATTTCAAAATATTTTTTACGGTGGGGCCATTTCTGTGTGATAGGCGTATAGTGGGCTCATCAGAAATACAAAGTTTCACAATTGCTAGTAATTATTATTAAGAAACAGATGATAAGTTATATTTGCAAAAATATTCCACCTTGCTGAATTTGGTCTTATGTGCAAGAATTAGCGTTACATACAGAAATGACAACGCACGCAGCACGACTTGTGAGTATGTTACTCGAACATGAAGAGACCGGCAACCGATTTTAAGGACCGTGTTTTTTTGCAGTTTGGCTGCGAGGATCTCGCTTTGGAAGGGTTAGTGTGATATTGCGGCGCATAAGCTTTTCTGTTTTCATTGCTTTTATCAATCTCTTGAATCGGACGCACATATAGGGTGTTTTGGTTGACTTATGCCAAATCTTTAAAAAATAATGCGCGCGCACGTTACGATAATGCAACTAGCTTAGTATATTTAGTGTCTTCTTTATGATCTCATATTATTTTAAGTGGCGTTGGGTAATTATTTATTTTTATTTATTAGCCGACTTTAAAACTCCTACTTTAAACGCAAATCGTTCAGTGGAGACTTTTTGGAGGGTGTTAATTAGTGTGCGCATGCATAACGTTTACCGTGCTAATAGGTGCAGTGGTGTTAATGTTTCAAGCTTCAAAAAAAAAAAAAAAAAGGAGTGCCAGAAAGTGCCGTGTGACGAGGAGCTCGCGCACAGTGGTTATGTTAAAAAAAATGAAATTGTCGACGATGAACGCAGACCTCAGACGTGAATCAGGCCGAAAGGGCATAGAAGTGTAGCCACGACTTGCCATTTTGTCTTATAGTCTGTTGTGTACTGCCAATCTGCGTGCATCATTGATAACTTGTTCGTAGCATGCTTGAAAGCGCTAATATGCTACTGCGCGCAAGCGCCTAGTCACGTTGTAGTTCAAACCTTGCGCACTATCTTAGAACCGCGAAAAAATTAATGGCGCTGCGCATACTGGCATGGAAGCACATTGATTAAACATGTTCAGGGAGTTCTCCATTGAACATTGCATTTAAGGCGGACTGTTTAAAAGTGAGCTAAACAATTAATAATAAATAATTTGCCCAGGTCATGCCTAGCACCGGGCAGCGCGCTCACGAGGGTAATCTCTTTATTTCAATTCTTTCGTCTTTCTTGTCACTTAGAAATCAAATTAACTGCGACATTGGACGTACACGAATGGCTAACAAGACATACACGAGTGGCTTACAAGACAAAATGAAACGAAGCAAAACAAAAGCAAAGTGGAGAAGAAAAAGAACAAAGGGACATGCAGCTCGTACGTGCTGGGAAAAGTGCCTTGCGTGGTTTGCTAATGCGCGCGTCTTGTCGACGACAGCAAGCACACTCAAATGAATGGCTTGAGCGTCAACGTTTAGGAGGAAAAATCGAGACGCCCCTTGTCGTCGTGTGGACGGCGCGGCCGCGATCGCACACGGTCGTTTGACCAGGCAGCAAACTCTTTGGCGCCCGTGTACGCAAGGGGCAGGCTTTTAACACTACACCTGTTTTTTACTTTTTTATTTAACTACACCTATTTTCCTTGGACGACTTCCAGCAAGCAAAGCTGCGGTGCAGCAGTCGCGCAGCGGCAGTCAAAATTCAGTAGGGAGTTGGCTTGAGAAAGGAGAGGGAGAAAGAAAACACGAGGGCTTATTGCTATGATTTCTTCGTTGCAATGATGTGCGATATTGAATTTCACTTCGGAAAGAACGCCACTGAGTTTACCGCAAGTGAATCGAAACACGAGATGCCTTCTATTATTACATTTCCAAGAGTAGATGCAAATGGTTAATAAATCAGAAAGAAAGATGTACATGTCGTACAGGAAAAAGAAAGAACGAAAGGCAGAGGTAGATGGAAAACATAAGCATGCTTCAGTGGTCAAACATCAAACCAGTACTAAATCGCTCTGTTTTCAATCCATGCGCGTCCAACAAGTTTGCAAACTAAGGTTGGTGAGGATAAAATACCGACACGAGAAACAGGCTAAGCATAAAAGACCACATATTGGTAACAGCGGTCGGTATAAAACGAACTGTCTGAATGAACTGGAACGAGGACCTTCCTTCCTTTCTTTTTCATTTCGAAGTTCTTGCCCTTACGCGAGGTGGTGTAGGTGTCAAAACTACACAATAAGTCACTTGATTGGTGAATGTAATCAAGGAGCGAATGATGAACGGACACAGAGGTCCACGGATAATAGCGATCCGCGGATACAGCGATCTATATAGTTCGGGCAGTCGGCCAAGCCCGACACCTGTTGCACAGAGGTGGACCTAAGTGTCTCACTGTCACGTTGCCGACCACGGCGTCACAACATCGGCAAGCTGCTTCACAGAGACTACGTTACTGTTGCTGCCAGAGAGCGCAGTCACGGACGGGCTGAGCGTTGCTCGAACGCGAAGCCTGTGCAGGGTAACCACATCTCCGTTGTGCAAACCACCCGGGAGGTCTGACTCGCGCACGAGGATCAGACCTTTTAAAACAATTATTATTGCTTGGTAAAGCTTAAATTTATGGCTATATTGCTACGAAGGTTTAGCATGATCCCATGGTGTGTCTCATACCACCTACACAGGAGAAGACAGAGAAGACGGGGCTGTCTAGTATGTGTCTGTCCATCTTAGGTGATCCTGTGCACCTCACTTTAAATACACCTGTAAACAGTAGTTCGTCCCTTGTCATTTATGCAGCAATATATATGGAGTCGGACTATAGTCCCTTTGTCTTTTACTTTCTAGAACAACCCGCAAGTGTGTCCTTACGGTCTCTACGCGGAGCAACTGTCGGGGACTGCCTTCACGGCTCCCAGGGAGACCAACAAGAGGAGGTGAGATTCGATTGTCTTCTGCGTTTACGCTCGAATCCGATAAAGCCGGATCGGTTCGGCTTATCGATTCGAAAGTCAGTCGGCGCTTTTGTAATGCCTGTTGTCGTGGCGTTGGCCTCACTGACACTTGCGATCATCCAATTGAAATTTGTCTCGTAAGAGTTCCTCGATAAAAGCTTATTATTATGCAATAGACCGGTAGCAATGATTTATCGCAACAACATTCTTTACACTAGAATGTTCATTCAAAGAAAAGGGTTATCATACGAGCACAGCAATGCCGCGGAAGGAATTTACCTCTTTGTGCCTGTTACATCGAGCTCGAGTGCATTACCACATATTGCTATCATGCAAGATCACTATAGTCGTATGCCACCTATTGCAACATTAAATAAATACCTCGACTTTACCTTTCTTGCTAATCTTTTGGCAAAGTTTTCAATGTGGTGCATTGTATGCACTTGGTACTTTCACTGAAGGCTCGATGCAGCGGCAGGTTTTCAGTTTCAGTTTCAGTTTCAGTCTATTGCTTTAAAAAAAAGTAGTACAAGAACATAAAATATATAGGCGAGAGTCCCAAAGTGAAAGAACTGTAGTGGGACCCTCGGTTAATTATACAAGCACTGAGGGTAATAACACAGCAAATGGACGGAATTATTGGCAAAATCAGTACATAGTAGATCAAACGTTTGCATTCAGATCAGTAGAACATCAAAAAGCGCAGATTTGAAAACAGCCATGACATGAAAACACTTCATGCAGGTAGTGATGCCTAAGATCATGTTTAAAGAGAGCAAGGGAAACATGAGATTTGATAGCTGTAGGCAAGTCATTCAAAGTGAAATTGCAATGAACGCGGATGTTGAGCAAGAAGAGAAAAGAAAGAAAGTTTTGAAGCCCTACGTGGCTTTCTTTCTTTCCTTCCTTCTTTGATTTGATTTGCTTTGCTTTACTTTGTTTGTTTGCTTGTTCTCTTTCTTTCTTTCTTTCTTTCTTTCTTTCTTTCTTTCTTTCTTTCTTTCTTTCTTTCTTTCTTTCTTTCTTTCTTTCTTTCTTCCTTTCTTCCTTTCTTCTTTCTTTCTTTCTTTCTTTCGATTCCCCTATTCCTTTCCTTCTTTCTTCCTCTTTCGTTTGTTCCTTCTATCTGTCCGTCGTTCTTTCCATTTTCGGTTTCGTACTTCCATTAATTATTCCTTCCTTTCTTGCCATCTTTCTCGTTTCCTTCTTTGTTTAGCAGGAAATTCGAGCGGTTCATACGCACTGATGTGTTCGCATCTTCTTCGTTTGCCGAGCTTTCATTGAAGGGTGTTACGGGCGCACGGCGATGATGGTGGTGATGATGATTATGATGATGATTGTGGTTCGGTTAAGGAAAGGACGCTAATTTCTGCAGCCCACGGGCGCACGCAGTGCGCTTCAGTACTCGAAGTGCACGAGGACAACGTGCGCGCGCCCTGCTTTCACGAAGAAAGAGAAAGCGAGAAAACATTTATTGAGCTCAAATGAGATTACGCGCCAGAACGCCGATTAATACGCGGGTTCGATCCCGGCCGCGGCGGTCGCATTTTCGATGGAGGCGAAAATGCCAGAGGCCCGTGTACTGTGCGTTGTCAGTGCACGTTAAAGAACCCCAGGTGGTCTAAATTTCCGGAGCCCTCCACTACGGCCTTTCCTCCTCTCTATCTCTTTCACTCCCTTTCACCCACTCCCACGGACGCTTAGCCGTGCTCCCTACATGGGCTGCAGAAATTAGCGTCATTTCCTAACCGAACCACAATCATAATCATCATCCGATACATGGGACGCGTAACAAGCTTCGCTTGGAAAAGAAGAGGAACCATTCGATCCTGTGAACGCGGCACGAATTTGTTGAAGCCTCCGGAGTATTACGCTGCTAGCGCTGTCGACCACAGGGTTTCGTTCCTAATGCTTGTATTACATCTTAATTCCTTTTTAATTAGAACTGCTTGCTCACTTTTTATTTTTTTCTTAAATTCAGCCTTGACCTTTTAATTTCCCCATTCTATATATCATTGCCTGTAGTGTGACCAATTACGCCCCCCCCCCCCCCCCGCCTCCTTCCGTGGGTATGTGCCAATCATAGAGGCCACAACGACAACAACGGCTTGGCCAATCCCCTGCATTGGGTATGTGCAATTCCAGAAAGGAGAAGGCCAGCGAATCTGTTACATTGAATATATATAAGGCACGCCGTTTAATATGGTACATTGCGACCATCTGCCAGCGTCTTTTGCGACGAGAACGAAGAGCTCTAGGGTTCGAAGTCACATTCCGAAGGTGTCTTTCAAGGCATGCGCTGGGAGAATGCACTGCCTTCGGGATCAGCGTACAATTTCTCTGGACTCGCGCACACGAAAAATACATGCTACACTTCCACATACACCCACGCTATAAAATAACGCGAATAAAGAGATATACAGGTGCGTTTAGTGTGACATGTGTAGCGACGCACCTGTGCTTAGAGCGAGACGCACGGCAACTGGCTTGGTGAACTGGAAAGCAGGTATAAAAGTGGAGGCGGGGGAGGAGCGAGGAAACGCGCACCACTGGGAGAGAGGGATGAATTTGCAATGGCGCACAGTATTTCGTATAGCACACGGTCCGCCGCGGTGGTGTAGTGGTTACGGTACTCGGCTGCCACCCAAAATACGCGGGTTCGATCCCGGCCGCGGCGGTCGCATTTTCGATGGAGGCGAAAATGCCAGAGGCCCGTGTACTGTGCGTTGTCAGTGCACGTTAAAGAACCCCAGGTGGTCTAAACTTCCGGAGCCCTCCACTACGGCCTTTCTCTCTATCTCTTTCACTCCCTTTCCCCCACCCCCACGGACGCTTAGCCGTGCTCCCTACATGGGCTGCAGAAATTAGCGTCCCTTCCTAACCTAACCACAATCATCATCATAAGTGTTAGATTGCGACGCACCGTGTATACCTGCACATCCGCTTTTTGTCATAAGCGTTAAAAGCGTTCGCCCGATTGAAGGAGACCAACTTCAGCCGTAGTTGAGCGCGAACAGTGAGCGCACACTATATTTGCGGTGTCCCAACAGATGGAATTTTAAACTATGCGATTTAGTACGAGGGCAGAAGAAGATGTCGTACTATCGTAGGTCTTGTCGTAGATAAACAACAAAGAAAGATGAGTTAAGCAGTTTTATGTGCCAAAAATGTATCATTAAGGGAAACGATTCAAACAACTAAGAAAGATGAGTTAAGCAGTTTTATGTGCCAAAAATATATCATTAAGGGAAACGATGCGATAAGGGGGCAGGAGCGGAGTGGGGGCAGCCTCAGATGACACTTTCAAAGATGTAGTGACGAGTCCGTAGTCGAATAAGCAATAACTTAACCATACCGTATCATTTACGAATGCTGCATTTGCTTGTTCACTTGTATGCTTCCCTGCAATGTAGTGTGCGCTTCACCGCATAGCGCTCCTGCACCGCGGCGAAGCTCGTCACGAAGACTGCATCGTTACGCAACGTATACAAGGAACTTTTAATATGTCATAAGCGTTGCGTAACAATTGGGCCCTTGTAATACGTGTCATCCCGGCCTGTCCCATTATTCTGTGCGGTGTAACATACACATTGTAGAAAAGTCAAGCGCATCTTTATGCAGTAAAACGCGACAGCAGTAGAAACAGGCACATTCACGCGACCTATCGTGCCGTTCTTCAATTACGCACACGTGCACGCAATGCGCGTGGGCGCAGTCCTAGGGCAGAGGCGTTCAATAAGCGCACTCAGGCATCTGAAGTTATCTCCTAAGTGGCTGTGCCTTTTTAAGCCCTTGTTTTGACAACTCTGTGCGCGACCATTGCAACGTAAATTTATTACCTGTCTCGTTGCGGAAACACTTAGTGGATAAGACGTTCACGCATATACAGGTGCATAATCAAACTAGGCGACATGCGCTTCCTAACCAGTGTGCTATCCTGGGCGTTGTCAAATTCCGCCATCTTGGCAACTCTCATTGGCCCAGGGGGCAGCTACGGGCTTCTTGATTGGGTAAAAAATGCCGCCATTGCAGAATTTGACACACAAGGTTGCAAAAAGGTTGGCGAAACAAAAAATTAAAGCATCCGAACGGCCTCAAGAACAGCTATATTTGCTCCTAATATAGTAAACTTTACAACAGTACAGGTTCGTTTCACATCAAGGCATTTCGTGCATAAGTAAAGCGGTTACTGTTACTTTTGCAGTTGTACCGTCAATAAACAACCGCAACTAACCTCAAATCAAACGTAGCTCGCATTGGGTGTGCTATGAATAATATTGTACGAAATAATGCCACAAAGAACTTAAGCGCTTCAAAAATCGCGTGATGCTTAAAAGGTGACACATAAAACGCCATCCGAGTTCGTGTAATAATAATAATAATAATAATAATAATAATAATAATAATAATAATAATAATAATAATAATAATAATAATAATAATAATAATAATAATAATAATAGTACAAAATCTTATTTCTTTCAAAGGCCGACTCCTGCGAAAGTTCGAAGTCAATCGATCCCAGTGAAATTTTCCGGATGCGTTCCTCGGCCCTCTTCCGTCGTTTATGCAAGATTACAGGCTTGAAAGATGCGCAGATTGCATACAAATTAATTTTTACTGGTCACCTCAAACCGCCCCCCTGGCTTCCCGATATTATTGGGGGAATTGTGCGCTGACGTCATCGTAGGCAATTCGACGGAAGTGGCGGAAGCGTACCGGTGCTGCACCGTGACCTTCGAGAATAGTGCGCGCTCTGCATTTCAAATCTCGAAGGCCATAAGAGTGCTTCGCGACCTTACGGCCAGGATAGGGCGCATGCGCCGTCGCACTTAAGAAAGGCTCTTTGACTCATTTGACGTCACTTGAACACATCACTGTTCGGTTGAATTGCGGTTTTGCGTTTCTTGCCTCCCTATTAAAAGTGATTTTGCAATTGCTGAGAATTTCTACTGTTGACTGATTGATTTGTGGGGTTTAACGTCCCAAAACCAGCTCTGATTATGAGAGACGCCGTAGTGGAGGTCTCCGGAAATTTCGACCACCTGGGGTTCTTTAACGTGCACTGACATCGCACAGCACACGGAGAATTTCTACTGTCAGGCACGTTGCAGGAGCATCTCAGTATCACAGAATCGCCATTTCAATGACATGGCAAAATAATCGCCAGAGTCGGCCTTTAACAAGCTGTTTAAAAAATATAGAACGAATTTCTATAAAAAGAAAATAGAATGAATTCCTCCATGCAAGTCGCAGTCAATGGGTGTTTGCTGTTCACCGATACACTTTTTATCGAGTTAATGATTTTTTGATTGAAGTGAATGAAAAACCGACCAACCGAATGCTTTATTTTTGCATTCTATGGTACTGAACTAGGCGGCGAGAATGGTCAAGAATAAAGTTTACGGCTTTTTAATTCAGCGTTGTCCACGTACTTACGTGTAGTAGAAACACAACATAGTGGTGTTCACCACGCGATCACTTTCTTATTCACTTATTGGTCGTGACTCGTACCCGCAACCTCGCGTTGAACGTGCGCATGTGGGTCCCTGTATAGAAGTACACCGCCCGTGATGCTTCTTTATTACGTCCTTGCAGTTGGCTGTACCGTATCAGACCGTCAGTGCAACACGCGCCATTCACCAAGTACAATGGGAACAAGAACCTCACCTCGGACTGGAACTCCAACCACCCGAATCCTAACCAGGTGCGTCATACCGAGTCGGCGTGTGCCAGATATATGTTCATGCTTTGAATCTCTTGACTCCACTACGGGCATGCATATACTATTTGCACAAATGGGAGCCTCCGTGCCTTCAACAGGTGTTGGCAACTGTGCAGGTGGCGTCTCTTTTTTTTTTAGCTCGGTAGAAACGAATATGAAAACGAGACTGCTAGTGATTTTGTTATAACCGCTAACTATTGAATGAAAAAGGCAAATTGCTGCTGAATGAGACAACGCTGTAATAATTTTCCATCGATTTCTAGATAGTAGCACAGGCATCGTAAAGGCTTTTTATTTATTTATTTTTTGTTCTTGTACACAAACCGCGTCATTTCATCTTTGGAAGCGGAAGACACCAAGTATATTCCTCAGAAGGGTAGTGATTTTGGCGCTTGTCCCTGTCAATGTTCTGTGTCTTTCGCTTTTAAATGTCCACAAATAGCCTTGCCATGAAGTATTCCTCGTTAATGTTTTGTAGCGATACACAGCTAATATTGAGTCACAGCGCGAATATGCCAGAAATAAAGAGTTATAAATGTAGGATGGTTACATTGCATATACAGTGCCTTGTATTACTCGGAGCAACTGAAGTCGATATTTCATCGTCCAGCCTGAAGGCAGATGAAGTGTCCATTTTCTGGTTGTGTAGGATTTGGTGAGAACAATGTCGAAAAAAAAAAGAAAATCAGCATCAGATGAACAACTCAATCGTTGCATCGATATTTAATCCAGATTATGGGGCATATATTAGTCTGCTTGGTGTATTGCCATCTATATTGCCATGATGTATTGAGACACCATATATGCAATTGTTCTACTTAATTATCTCTTTTTTATTGCTTATCACATTTTGTTTTATTTTCTGTTTTAGCTCTCTAAATTTAGTTCCTCACGTAATTAGTTTGATTTTACATCTCAGGCTCTCTTGTAATTGCTGATCACCAGACAGCATCAGAGTTTCTGTAGGGGCCTGGAAGGCATGGGTTAGTGTTTGCGCATTCCCTCCCTACCGACCACTCTTTAAAACAGTGACCTTCGGTCCTCTATTTTATTATTGAACAAATTTTGTCTATCTATATCGGTCGGAAATTGGATATCATCGCACCCGATTACTTCTAGAATGCAAGTGGTAGAGGTCTAGAGAAATGTCTCAAAAAACAAAAATACACCATCTCCCGCTTAAGGGGACCACGAGGCGATGCGAAGCAGCACGGGGGGGGGGGGGGGGGCACACCGCGTTTGCACAACACCACCTAGACATAAAGTTGGTTTGAATCGGTTTGACTAGGTGTCGCGTTTTCATCAATTTGACGCTAGCAGACGCTGCCTGCGTCAGCGTTGTTTCTCGCGGGCGAGGGCGCGTTCTCGTTCCTTGCAAGCTGGTAAAGCGTTCATCGAAGAAAGCGTTTCCATAGTCAACGCGCGCCGTTCAGAGTGGAGAGGAGATGAGACAAGGAGACGGGGAGGAGGAGGTTGCGCATGCGCAGGGCGGGTGTGGACGCCACACGGCGGTTGGAGGGAGGGACATAGCCCCGACCATAAGCTGCTTCGCATCTAAAAAAATACGGTGCGCTTGGCTGCTCTGCGGCGGAAAGCTACGGCAAGGAGGAGGCGTGACCGTCTACTCTCCTTCGGGTGAGACCACTTCGGCCGCTGCACTCACCGTGATAAGTTGAAGTATGTTCAGCAACTGAGGCAAGGGAAACCCCATGTTGGCGACATTTGCAATTGGACCGTAAGCTATGACAAGGTCCACCTAGAAAAAAACAACTTCCTGTAAAAGGGGCCATATGAGACACGCAGACGCTACGTTGAGCGAGCGAGTGAGCGAGTGAGTGAGCGAGTGAGTGAGTGAGTGAGGGAGTGAGTGAGGGAGTGAGTGAGTGAGTGAAAATTAAGAGCAAGGAAGAGAAGGCGATCTCGAACAAGGTTTATTTTATGTTTGGCTTGCACCCTGCACTTGAAGATTATAGGTAAAACCAGAAAATCTGGAGAGAAAAGAAGAGGAAGAAAAAACATATGAATAAAGAATATTTCAGCGCAAAAACATTTCTCGTTACCTTCTCTACATATATTAACAAATAAACAAAGAAAGGGAAGTAATTTGTTCTGAAGCGTCTTGCTTCACGTCTGTATATGTTGCCCCGTCTGTGTAGGTCAGCTGGTATTTAGTTACATTCACTTTATATTTCGGATCCTTGCTCACCGAGTAGCGGAAACATTCTTGTTAAAAGCGCTGGTGGGGGCCGCTTAATCATCGGAGAAGACATGTCTATTTTTTTTTTCGTATATGCTATATACTTGTACATAGGATGGGAAGTGACGTTGTCTTAGATGCCTTGCGCAGGCACACGCGGCTGTCCGAGCACTCGATCGCCAAAGGGAAATAATACGCGTTTTCACACTGCCGGTCTGATAGGAGAGTGGCGGACCCGACAATAAATCACTTTTTTGAAGACCTAGCAACACTTTTCCTCGAATGACACCGCCAAAGGTGTTAATTTCCTCACGAATCGCTTGCTGCAAAAATTGTTCAAATCCGTTAGGTATCAGCGAAGTTACAGCGTAAAGCTTGAGGAGTTCCACTGTCCGAGCACGTTCACTCTCCTTTCGTCCCGACTAGCGCGCTGGAGCAACGCCACCTAGGCTGGAGCAACGCCAACTAGGTGGTGTTGGCTGGAGGCTGCATATGAAGGGGGGGATGTGAGAAAAAAAAATAACTTCCTTAGTATGGTGGTCGGTGACGCGGCAGGCCGGGCTTCGATTTTCCGACGGGGAGAAGGTTCTTTTTTTCTTCCTATAGCATGCGTAAAAAGGAAGCAAAAGAATTGGAGCCCGCAACCACGACGCGCAAGTGGCGTTCTCCCGCTGCACGTTTCGCAGTAGCTGGACTACGGGGGCCGTATGTGTGTCTATTAGGCGATAGTATCGCTTTGGTGACGTAAGTGTCGCCTTCTGTGTCTCCTGCGGTGGTGATTGGCCGGTCGAACAAACCGGAGATGCGCCTTCAGTTTTCCGGTTTGTTCAACCAGCCAGTCACCAGTGCAGGACACACAGAAGGCGGCACTTACGTCACCAAAGCGATACTACCGCCTAATAGAGACATATCAGAATACGGCCCAGCAGGAGCAAGGAGACCTTTCCTACTTACAGCTTTTACCAGAACCTTGCACGTCTGGCTCTCCCCAAGATGTTCGCGGAGGACGGCTACCAAAACATCCGGTGCGTCCCGTCCGCCGCACAGAAGGTCTGGTCGTTCTCGTCGTCGAGCGGCTCCACTCTAACGCGGGTTCTGAATAAGGCTACGGACGCGTCCGTCTCGCTCCGCCCCAGCACCGAGCAGCAAGCTTCACAGCACAGATGTTTACCTTTGAAGAATGCTTCTCGGACGAGTATGTCATGCACTATCAGCTTGGTCGGTAAGGTGAACATTTCATGGACACCCGGGACGCGAATGTTCCGCGCCTCGGCTACCGGGCGGCAAAACCACTCTCCTGCTTTCTCTTCCCAGTCTTCCGATGGTAGCGGGACTTTAGTGAATGGTCTCTCGACGCCAAGGGCTCATGAAGCACATCAACCGGTTGGGAGGGCTGGCTTGCATTCGTTCGGCAAAGACAAGCTCGGTCTGAACTCTTACGGCTCCCTGTTTCACGACGATCTTCAGTGAAGAAGAAGCAACTTCTACTTCGCTGGTCGGCGGATCACCGTAAATGTTCCAGACGAGAGCTTGGACCTTGCAAAGCGCCAGCGATCGCCGGGCCTCCACTGAGCGTTCCATCTTCGCAGCCGTAGCACAGAATGCCTTCACGAGCAAACGCCACGCACGAGCATTTGCCACCCGCGCCCGCGCGCTTCTCTGTTGGCAATGCTGACGCTCATGTTGATTGGGATCCCCGATGAAGCAGGGCGGCGACAATTATTCACTTACCTGCTGTTGGATCTAATAAAATTGTATGAAAACTATAGCAGCCTACTATTTTGTCTATCTGTGATTTTTAAAGGGACAGACAAGTGAAACTGCGGTTAAATGAAACGTGGCGTAGCCTGGCGGTGGAGCCTTGGTGCTGCTTTCTGGAGTCTATGAAGTGCTACACGTTGCCTGCTGCTGTTCATACGACCATAACTGGGTCCTAAAATTGCAGTGAATATATAAAAACACATCCTAGTCTTATTATTCGCTTTCCATGCACCAAAAGGAGTCGACGCTGACAAGCGTCGCTGCCCTCAGGGCAACCGAAATCTGTTTTTAATCGCGGCGCATGCGGGCAGCGTCTCCCAGGCGTGGCGCGCACGCTCTCTCTCGGGGCAGAACCTGTGCAAACACACGACAGCTGTCAGCCACTGTCCGCCGCGGTGGTGTAGGCAATAAAGAAAAAAAAAAAGCCGCGGTGGTGTAGTGGTTACGGTACTCGGCTGCCACCCAAAAAACGCGGGTTCGATACCGGCCGCGGCGGTCGCATTTTCGATGGAGGCGAAAATGCCACAGGCCCGTGTACTGTGCGTTGTCAGTGCACGTTAAAGAACCCCAGGTGGTCTAAATTTCCGGAGCCCTCCACTACGGCCTTTCTCTCCTCTCTATCTCTTTCACTCCCTTTCCCCCACCCCCACGGACGCTTAGCCGTGCTCCCTACATGGGCTGCAGAAATTAGCGTCCTTTCCTAACCGAACCACAATGATCATCATCATCATCACTGTTTGCAACATGTATTGCGTTAAGACTCCATAACCTTGAATCGTGATAAAAAAATATTTACGGAGATTTCCCCGTTGTCATTGCATGATTGGACAATCTGACCGGTAAGCTTTTCGTTCAAATAAAGAAACCAGGTACCTTAGGTAGTTTAAAAATTCGTTGTCTGTCCCTTTAACTCCACGATCTTTCCTATCATAATTAAACAGCTCCCCTAACGTGAAACGTGGGAAGGTGCGAAGCATGCGGTGATGCGCCAGTGTTTCCCACAGGGACACGTCAGTCGCTGCTAATGAGCTTACTTTACGTTGCCACGACGACGACGCTAGACGCCGACAGCCCGGGCTCATTAGCAGAAACTCGTTAGAATCGTTTCTGACCCGACAAGCCTATACACATACACTGTCTGAGTGGACTGCCTCCAGGATCGGCCCACAAATGCACACACATCTGACTGCACTGCCTCCGGTATGGGCACACCGTGATGACAGCAGCAGCACAGCCCTTAAAGGGACTGACAACCGATTTTCAAGGACCCTTCTTTTTATGGCGCAATCGAAAGCTCGCCCTCTGTACTGTTTTCACATGCAGCGGTTACTTCCAAAAGCGCGGGGATATTTCGCACGCGGAATTTTTCTATGTGAGAAACCTCTAAAAAAGGCAGAGTGCGCACTCTAGCAACGTTGAAAAGTGATCGCGATGTCGATAATCCGCCTCGCTTCCGGACATCGTTCCGCTTTCGCAGGAGTGAGCGTAGCTGTGATTAACTACTCACACTTTGACCTGTTCAACTACTTTTTGAAATAAAAAGATGGTGCGACGAGCTGGCATTGTTTGCCAGGCCGATCTTGTATTTGTAAGGCGTTCTTTCGCATGTTCGCGCCTACGTCATGAATGGCCGGGCTCCGGCGCTGCCACTCTGGCCATAGCCGAGCCAAGCCAGGCCAGCTAGTTCCGAAACCACGCTTTCGCACGTGACGGCAGAAGCGTGCAGTAGCAACGCGCGCTACAAACGAAGGGTTACCTGCACATTGTAAGTGACAAAAAGCATATAATATCAAAAATTTCATGCGGTCCCATACTAATAAACAGATAAAATATTGCGTAAATTTGTAGAAGGTCACGTGACCGCACTCTAACTCTAGTTCGTATGTTTGCCGCTTGAGTTACCAAACGTCACTTTTCGCGACTTTGCATGAAGAAATAAAAACATAAACCCGTGTTTATTGATTGAAAAGTGGCGTCGTTTGAGCCAATGCAACACACAATCTTTCCGCCAGTGGGGTGATCTCAATTCAAGTTTTGGGTGGTTGTCTGTCCCTTTAAGGTGCTCAGCACGTAAAAAAAATAGCGAAGCTTGCACCAGTGGCACAAGGCTAGCAAAGCTGATGGGCACTTGGCTGCTGCGTGTTTGTCTCCGGCACACACTCATTTCGCCGTGATTCGAGGCCTCGAGAAACGCCTCGCGAAGCACGCGAAGCCCAGCGAACGCTTCTGAAACTTTCGCACTGAACTCCGGATCTTGCCTTCTCCTCTTTGCGTCAGCGGCTTTCTTGCTCAAGTACGCTGGATCAGGTCGTCGCCGCAGATCTCATTCTCGTTCTGGAGCACGTCGATCCTCGGAGTTACGAAGATTCTTCCTCGGTGGATCTTCCTCGGTGGACGGCGGAGCGTTCTCTCGCGGGCGAGGGCGCGTTCTCGTTCCTTGCGTGCTGGTAAAGCGTTCATCGAAGAAAGAGCGTTTCCATAGACGACGCGCGCCGTTCGGAGAGGAGAGGAGGAATGCCGCGAGGAGAGAAGACGAGGGAGAGGAGGATGCGCATGCGCCGTGTGTGTGTGGACGCCGCACGGCGGATGAATGGAGGGAGGGAGTGACATAGCCCCAACCATTAGGTGCTTCGCATCTAAAAAAAATTACAGGGACCCTGAAACGGTTTTGGTGATTTTGTACAAATGCATTGCACCGATAGCCCGAGTCCTTCTGATCATTAGAGTAACAATATCAGTACTCTGCGTTAAGCGTGTAATTTACTACAAAGTTTTAAATAGGCACATCGTGAGAGATCGACGCGACTCGAAGCGTTTCCTACCGCCCTTTCCTACGAAGCGGAATCCACGTGACGTCACGAGCACTGAAGGGCAGCCAACGGTATCGTCGCGGTATCTGGCGGCGCACAAACGAGTAGCCGGCGCACTATTACAGAGGCTATAGCACTGCCGAGGCCGGCAATCTTAGTAAAGGCATCGCGGCGCTATGTCGCTACGGAGGGCCCTGCACAGTGGCTGACGTGGGAGGAGCAGTCGCCGCTAGCGCGCACTCCGCAGCTGTTCGAGTTGAGGAGGAACAACCGTGGTAAGTAGGAAGACGACAGAAATAACCTCGTAGCTACATTAGCGCAGGCTGCTTCGCTTCATTTATGGTGTGAATGATTTCACAATTGTGGTAATCAATGAAACAATGTAAAAAAAAACGTTTCAGGGACCCTTGGAGAAGAAGCGCGGCGGCGGCCCGCCACGCTGTTCTCGTGGGTATGACATTCGGTTGCTGATCCGAAGTTCGCGGGATCGAATCCCGGCCGCGGCGGCTGCATTTAGATGGAGGCGAAATGTTGAGGCCCGTGTACTGTGTGGTGTGTGTGCCAGTTAAAGAACCCCAGGTGGTCAAAATTACGGGAGCCTCCCACTACGGCGTCTCCCATAATCATAGACATGCGTCGTAGAGAAACGTTTAAATGTGATAAAAATCCCGCAGATCTCATGGATTGTGGGAATCGGTGCCGACAATGCGCTGAGTGGCATGCGACTCGCAGTCTGCTTCGCGTGGCACTGACTCCCACAGTGCGTGGGATCTGCAGAACTTTTTTATGCGCTACGGCGACTTCTCAGTTACACATATAGTTAACCAAACCACTTGCAAATAGACGCATTTACGTACTGACTCAGGACAGGACGAATTACCGCTTGCCTTCGTTTTCGATTTTGTTTCTGGGATCGTTCTCTCCATGGTCATTAATAGGGCAAGCGGGTTATTTTCTTCCAGTATGAAGCAGTGTCTGGAAGTTACACGGTTCAGTGACAACTAACTCTCTTACTGAGAAGTGAACGGCCCAAAGGAAGAAAGAAAGAAAGAAAGAAAGAAAGAAAGAAAGAAAGAAAGAAAGAAAGAAAGAAAGAAAGAAAGAAAGAAGCGTAGTAGGTCAGGCACATGTACACGTCAAGCTTCGCATTCATACATTTTCAGAACAGGGAAGGGATTGTTGATTTTCATTCTCGCTTGTATGTCACCTTCCGTTCGCTTCGTCAGCGGTGCTATAGTGCTTGGCCGATTTCGTTGAAGTGCCTCCGTGAAACTCTCTCGCTGTTGCTCCTTCCGTTGGTCAGCCACGCGAGTATGCGCTTCCCTTCAACGAAAATTCCATTTTAACTGCAGCACGTGTCTCGAATTTGTTCTTTTTACCACCTGTCGTCGGCACTCTGTATCACTGTCTTCGGATGTTTGGCTGCGAACGGAAATGCGCCATTTCGTAAGCCATGGTTTCCGTCACACTTGGCTTGCCCTAACCGAGATGGCTCCACTTTGAAACACGAGTATTCAAAGCTTGCATGGATTCGGGGAACGGAGGGTGGCAGGGGGGGTGCCACTAGTGCGGCTGTTGTCGCTTTAATTAATTGGTCACCATAGGACGGCTATTTTATTGACATAAATCAAGATGCGTGGAAACGTATACTTACACGTTTCACTTAATTTTCATTGCGTTTCTTTTCTCACTTATTGTATAAGACCGTTCCAAAATAGGTTGGACGAAACACTTAAGTAGGCTGGATAAATGGGCTAGTTGGTACTGCATATTTTTAGGAAAGCAAGGGCGCAAAATGGGAGGTTTACTCAAAGAGGAAAAAAAATGCACACCACAAGCGCTTGTGGTGTGCAGTTCTTTCTCTGTGTAGATCTCCTATTGTGCACTCTTGTTTTCCCAAAAAAAGGACTTAAAATTAGGAAGTCCACCCAAATTCACACAGCTCTTGGATATAACGGAGATACGACGCTCAATGCCCACATGGACGCGACGTTTGTCTACTATATCTAGCGCTGTTGCTTGAAGCTATGCCATACCCAAGAACCGCTTAATATGACGTTCGCTGTGAAAGGTGTGATGATGTGAAGTGTGGCTGGTCGTTGCAGGAGCGTTCTGGCGTTGATTCTGTTCTCGTTTGTTTCAGCTGCGATGGAAGCCCTTCAGCATTCCGGAACAAGGAAAGGCGTCCGTTGACTTTGTTGACGTAAGTTGAGGAACGATCTCACGATTATCATTTTGTTTCAATTTTTCGGTGAATAACATAATGTACTGAAAGAACTCAAAGCACCTTTATTGCTATCTACAAGTCTGTGCGTCGATATGTCAACGTACGGAAGAACATGTTTGAGTAGCTTTGAATAAGAGAAAATATTTGACACATCGCCCCCGTGAAATCCGAAGTTGCCAAATAGCACGTCAACAAACAAACAAACAAAACAAACAAACAAACAAACAAACAAACAAACAAACAAACAAACAAACAAACAAACAAACAAACAAACAAACAAACAAACAAACAAACAAGACATTCTTTTGTAAGGAAGGAACATTCTAAACGAAGCTAAAGAGAAAAGATTCACTGCTCCTTCCACTTCGTGAAGACGATGGTACAGTAATAGAATAAAAGTCATGACTGCGCTCGGTAAGAAGCGGTAATGTTACTCTCAACACTGCCATGTAATTGTGCCTTTATAAAAGTCAAATGCAAAGGTGAAGCGCGATAAATTTCCGATTGCCTAACCCAAAGCACTGCACCAATTCATTGCGCAAGACGCACTAGTGTTCATGATGAAATAATGCAAACTAGAACAGTTTAGCCTGCTTCTATCTGCGTGCTTTCTTCATGTAAGTTTTCTCTATAAAATTACGCGCAAACAATCGGGTCTTCTGCCGCGACAAAAAAAAAAGAAAAAAAAAGAAGCATTTGTGCCTTGTACCAGAACTGGTTCCTTCGCAACGGGTGGATATTTCGGCGACGAGTTAACGACTGAATAGGAAATGACCTCTCCTAGCCAACGGAAGACACCCAGCTACGATATTTCTCTCCACCCATTCTTTTTCCCAGGGCCTAAATACGGTGTGCGGAGCAGGTGATGCCAGGACACGTCATGGTGTCGCCGTTCACGCGTACTGCTGCAACATCTCCATGAAAGACAAGTAAGTCGAGTAGTAAGCTTAGAATTTAAGCGCTAGCTGCGCTCTTTTGATTATAATAGTTGATGACGTTTCACATGCGAAGACTACGATATAATTATGAGGCACTCCCCGTAGCGGAGGGTTCTGGAGTAATTTCGATGATGTGAGATTCTTTAACGTGTACGCAAATCTAAGTGTACGTACGTATGTCTTCTGCATTTCGCCCTCTTAGAAATGCGGCCGCCGTGACAGAGATTCAAACCCGCGACCTCATAGCAAACCAACGCGCTAGCCGCTAAGCTAACACGACGGGTCACCTACATGTTTTCGTTGTCGCGTTTTCATTTTCTGCTGTCATTGGGCACAAGTAGACGGTGTGATTGAAAACGGTTGCAATCTATGTTCACAAGAAAAGGCCGCTAGTTCGACTACAAAGTACCCTACCAAAGGTTAATATAAGCCTTAAGGTCGACCCACGTTAAAAATAGGCTGGATGACGCTCAAAACGTGGCAGTTACTAAGTGGTTCTTCCTTTCATTCAGGGCGATGTACAACTCGGATGGAGATTTTCTTATAGGCAAGTTTTTCAATTTTTCTCTTAACGTTTAACTGCATGCGCCGTTAATCTTTAAGCGTGCATTCGAACCCTCTGAACTCAGGGAAGGCTGTTTAGGTAACCACTTGTCCTTTGCACCTTGCAGTTCCTCAGCAGGGCAGCCTGAACATCGTCACCGAGTTCGGCAGGATGCACGTAGACCCGAACGAGATCTGTGTCATTCAGGTGGGGCACAACGTACACCTCGCGGCTTGGGTGGTGTTTCGATGGTCCTCGTTTTTGTGAGCTCTAGTTTAATGAAAACCACAAGGTCATCGCATGTCATGTGTTTGCTTAGTTCTGCGGTCATATCTTCCTTAGTTTATGACATTGACTGAGAGGTATCCACCTTCAATATACCTTCTGCCGTCCTCTTTTCGGGTGGAATCGTAATGCCTGGTCCTCTCTTCCCCCTCTACTAGACACCACCGCCCGTATTGCGCTTTTTTTTCTCATGTGTGCACTTTCTGTTAATAAAAAAACCTGCTGCCCAAAGGTACACTACGTAGAAACGTGAAGTTGATCTAGTATGATAAAGCAATATTTATCAACTTGAATCTTGTGGAGACGTGTTCATTGGCAAAAGACAAAAAGAATTCCTGAGTAAATTGTTTGATTTAGCTCCAAAAACTCATACACCCACCATATACGTAGGGTTGTTCGTTTTCGGGTAAAACCCGATTTTACCCGATTCTTGCACCCCGAACAAGTTTCAGGAGAATCGGGTTAAACCCGATTTCTCCCCGAATAAACCTCCCTGTAGCGATCTGCACAATCGTGAGTTGCTGCTAACTCGTGTTGATGCTCTTCCCCTTCTCTTCTCACCACTACCTGTCTCCTTTGTCACCCCTTTCTCCTCTCTAATCTTTACATCCCCTCTCTCCTCTGCACGCACATGCGTGAGAGCGTACATGCACCCCCCCCCCCCCCCCTAAAAAAATGCTTGCAGAAGAAAGTGGGAAACACGTTTGAGGCCGGCCACGCTTCGAGTACATTGTGAACAAATTTAGGGTGAAAGAAAAGCAAAGAAACCTGCCCCTTTGCCCACTGCAGATTAGTCTCGGGTATGTGCACCTGCTTCCAAGAATTTCACGCGGAAGGGACGGGTGACCAGTCGGTGGGGGAGAGATTGAGCGACGAAGAAGCCAGCCATACCCTCCCCCAGCGTCCAACCCCGCGCGAACGCCCCTCACTCTCTCGCGCGACACGAGACGAGACGCATATCGCCATCCTCACTTAGCATTACCAGGCGCGTCTTGTGAGCGCAAAGCCACCGTCGCGGACATAAGGCGGCACCGGAAACTTCAGCGTGGAGATGGGAAGAAAACGAAAGACACTGGATGACTGGTGTAAAGAACATGAAGATCTCCAGATCGCAACGAAAGACAGTGAAGGCACCCGCACTTTAGTGTGCAAATATTGCAACACCGAGATGGTCACCGATCCAGCGAAGAAGCCCTACGACCGAATTCGTGAGCATCTAATGTCATCTCGTCATAAGAAGTTCAAGACGGCTTCCAAGGAAGCTGAGACTGCGGGAACGTCTCAGCAGACGCTTTTTGATATGTCCTGTAGACAGCGTGCGAAAGAAACTGAAGCGGACGGCGTTATCCATGACTTTGTTCGTGCCCTAGCGTACAGCGGAATAAGCATGCACCAGGCGGACGGACCGCTGGGAGACTTCGCACGCAAATACTGCAAGGCCGCGAAGACCATGCCAACAGGACAAAGACTTCGGCTGAAATACCTGAAAGAAGCTTTTGACAAGGACATGGAGAAAATCCGCGATGATATGCGAGATGTGAAAGTGAGCGTCATCGTCGATGAATCCCCAGACATCACTGGTGTGCCTACCATCAACACTCTCCTGTGCTACTATAGCCAGAAAAACGTGAAGAAGCACGTTGTTCTGGTCGACGTCGACAGGGTAAATGCATCGAACAGTTACACGGTGGCCAGCGCAGTTAGCAAGGCACTCCTGACGGTTGGCAAGACGTGGAAAGACGTTGTGGCAGTAGCCACAGACTCAGCGGAGTACATGCGAAAGATGGTTCGAGAAATCTGTCAGGCTGAAGGGATCCAAATCTTGCTGCATGTGAAAGATATAGCACACCTTATTCATGTGAGTGTTGACCATGCCATTTCTTTACCATGCATGTCTGATGTTCGATCCGTAGTGATCAAGTTTGGAGCGTTATTTAAGCACGCTAACAAGCTTTACCAAAAGTACACTGAAATTTGTTCTTCTAATGGCCTCTTTGGACCTGACATTAAGAAGCCACCTTCTGTTGTCCCGAATCGATGGCAAAGCTTCTACAAGGCACTTGTGGTAGTCGTAGAAATGTGGAGCTCGTTAACAGAACTTGCTGAAAGCTCGCATGATAGCAGCAAAGCGGAAGCTATTCGAGGGATACTTTCTGAAAAAGAAGTTGTTTGTGCGAAGGCAATCTTGATGAGAGATGCACTCGGCCCACTTTTGGAAGCCCAGAAAACGCTTGAAAGTGGGAAGCTTTTGATGCCCAGCTTTGATCACCTGGTAAACGTGAAGCTGCAGCAGATTGTCGGGGAGCTTTCGGCGATGATCGGTAAAAGCGATCAGGCCAAAGCTGTTTTGTCTATGTTACCCAAGCGCAGCGCTAATTTAGTAAAAACATGTTCTGAAGAGTTCTGCACGAAACTCGCCACAAAATGGCGCTGCACTCTTGGACGGAACGTCTCAGAAAAAGAGGAAAACCAGCTAACTTTGTGGAAGTTGGGAGCCGTCCTTGATCCGTTTCAGAAGCGTCTGCTGGGGCAGTCATTTGAGGACTACCGACCTCTGTTCATGTCCGTAACCGACAATGTAGATTCCCTTAATGACGAGTTCAACCAGTATTTGCTGGAAGCGAGCCCCACAAACCCAGCTGTCGAACTAATCGAGTATTGGCATGACTCTACTTCTCGCTACCCAAGGCTTGCAAAAGCTGCACTGACATTGTTGTGCCTAGCTAATGGTAGCTGTGATGTGGAGAGAACTTTCTCCCAGCTGAGATATGTTCAACGACCGGACAGATCTCGAATGGAGACTGACATGTTGCGCATGCAGATGATAATGTATGTCAACAAGGACGTTGTAAGCCTGCCGCTAGCAAGGCGCGTTTATTATTATTTTTTTTATAACACTCGGTGACGGGCGACGTCGGTCAGTGGGGCGCGTTTCGCGGCATCGGCTTTTCGTTTGTCGTACCCCGGCCGTATCCGTTAATTTTCTTTACTTTCATCATATGTGTCCTCCGCGTCTTCTGGGGACTCGGGCACCCCGCTGCGGGGCTGTGAGGGGGGATGCTTGGACGGTGATCGCGGCAGGGACGCGGGCGGACCCCAGATGGCCTGGACCTTTAGGATGCCCCGCGGCGCTCCAGGTGTACGTGTATACACGACCTTGTGAGCGCCCGCGCGCGCATGGAGGAAGCGGGCGGTGGTTCGGAAGGCAGGTCTTCCGAAATTGACGGACGAGCTGATATGGTAGCCCACTCCCAATGCTCCGCACCGCGGAGAGACAAAGCTTCCACCCCTCTTGCCTGAACGGAGGCCCGGGTGGGCCCCTTTTGTGCGTGAGCACGCAGCGATAGCGGCACTTCGGTCGTTCTGCTAACCGCACCTCGGGCGTCATTACGACGACCTGGGGCGGCTACACTGAATGTGGCGTCGGCATGCAACATGCCGGTGGTGACAGCCACGGAGACGCGCGAGCCGTTTGTTGTTCGCTGTCGGAAACGCCTGTTTTTGGTCACTGGGCTGTGGCCCGCGCGTGCCGCGGGATGGCTTTGGTTCAAGCGTTCCTTCCTCGCACGCCGTGGGGTAGCATGCGTCTAAGCACAGCGGGGTGCCGATTAAACGGGTCTGAGTAAGAGCCAGTACGGCTCGGCTTGTTGGGATAACCAGAAGCAGGCGCGCGGACGGTCCAACTTCCCCATGGGAAGGTTTTCTTCAAATAATAACTCTTTCGGGCGAATCTTTTGGGCTCCTGCTTGTTTCCGGTAACAGCGCCCGAGCAGACGCGACACGTGCGCAAGTAACACGTTTCACGTGCGCCATATCTTTACCATCGCCCTTCGACCTTGGGTGGCATGGTCTGCTTTTTATGTGTGTGTCTTGTTTAGTGCAGGTGAATGTGCTTTTTTTATTATTGTACAAACATACCCCTCTCACCGTCAACAGACTGGGTGGTGATTTCACCAATTGGACCGCCCCAATTGAGGAGGCGGGACAAAAGGTGGAATCGCTGCCCAATGCCAGAGCGAAGTGAATATGATTCGCCGGCTGAGACGTTAAGGCGGAGCGGTTGTGGTAATAAAGATGGCTCCGCCATGTGACGGGGGAGGCTGAACGGGTGGAAAAAGTGCTACGCACTGCCGGCTACGCCGGAGTAGGGTCGCCCTACGTGTTGTTCAGCTTCAACTTTATTTTTTATGTACCAGTCAACTCCCTGTATTCCCTTTTTGTATACTATACTGTAAATACAAGTTTTCATTCCCTTTTGTTTAAACCGAAGTCTCTGAGCCCGTTCTTCATTCGCTTCACGTTTGCCCGCGAGCCTATCGCCGCCATACCAGCGGCAGCCAGCTCCTTCCCAACTCGCCCATGCCGTCTCGGACGGTGCGTTTAGGACGCCGAGCGGGGAGCTGGAATCACGGAGAAGGACCTTCGACACGACGGTCACAACTTTACTGACGTGTAAAAAATCGATGACCAGATTTTCGAGAATAAAATGTATAATTTCTAAGAGTCAATGTTTACTGATTCATTCATTTTCAAACACCACTGATTCATTTTCAAACAAACACAAAATTTCGGGTAGTATACTGTATTTGCTATAATACTCTGGTGTCTGTCCCAATTACCAGCTTGAAACACCAAATTTAACGTGTTATACTTAAAAAGCCCGTGATACGTTTTGATAAGCTCAGTGTAAGTTCTGATAAGTACAACCGTATATTTAACCCGAAAAAACCCGAAGTAAGGAATGGTTTCGCAAAAAAACCGATTTTTCCCCGAATATCAGTTTGAAAAATACCGCCCGATTTTTACCCCCCGAATTTGAAAAAATATAAAACCCGAAAACGAACAACCCTACATATACGTCATTGTGACGTAGTAGACGTGCAACTGTTTTCTCCCGTATATGCGCGGCTGCGGGCACAGAAGTTCTTGAAACTAACCAAGAACGCAATATAGATCTATAAATAATAATAATAATAATAATAATAATAATAATAATAATAATAATAATAATAATAATAATAATAATAATAATAATCATCTGTGCCCGGGAGCTAACGCCATTTAATACACCACCGTCATGGCAAGCTATATGGCGCGACAAGAACGTAGCGTCTTCATCGTTACCAGCAAATAAAGTGTCTTCCTTTAAGAACAACAAAATAGTCGGTGCTACCTGTGACGCTGTTTGTTGAATGAAAGGAAGCGACTTCCAGCTATATTTGAAATCGAATTGTGAATTCCTGCTGCGTGAAGCGCACTAACATATGATGAAGTGTTCACAGGAGTCTCCAAGACTGAGACGCCTAGTTTTCAGACTATGTTCAAGCTGTGTTGCAGGGCCATTTTAAAGCCCACAGGAACAGTGGTGCATACTTTGGATAAGTCTTAAGGTTTTTTTGCCGGTGTCCGTACCTATACAGTCTCTACGCTCCTCGCTCGACACTTTCTTGCGCCAACGCGATATGAAATATACACTTCGCTCACCAAGGCGTGCTATCCTCTCCTTGCCCCGTGTTAAGCTGCCAGTCACACCGGACGGCCTTGCAGTTATACACTGCAGCCGAAAGCGATAGTGTCGCGCAAACTAAAGAACGCTTGACACACAGGAGGTATTGGTTGCAAGAAAACAAAAGTCAGTGTCCTTTCATCGCAAGCACTTGCAGAAATGCACCGACATACGCTGTTCTGCTTTTTACAGCAAGGAATGCGCTTCCAAGTGTACGTATCTGGTCCCAGCCGCGGCTACATCCTCGAGGTCTTCGACAACCACTTTGTGCTGCCAAACCTTGGACCCATCGGTGAGCCCGTCTCTATATAAACGGTGTCTGCTCAGTTGCGGAATTGAAAACTTGACGGAGGCACGTAAGGCTGGTTACGTGTTCGAATTCGAAAGTGCCTGTAGCTGGTCATGTATGTCTGCGATATGTCGCAGACATACATAATTATGCATGATGTATCATGTATGTCGCAGACATACATGATACATGACATACATTTCATCAGCCGCACCCAAGAGCACCGTGGTCAAGTGGTAGCAATGCTGCCTGGCTCTCCGAGATCCCGAATTCGACTGCTACACAGACTGGAATTTCTTTTCGTAAACGATGAATTCGTTATGGTGTCCGGAATCCTCCTTGGAAATTTTACATCAATCGCAGGTTCTTCAATATTAGAACGTGATTAGACAAATTTAGCGGAGACGTTACAGACACTTCAGAACGTAATCTTGCTTCGTGACGTCCCTATGCTGTCTTGTGAGGACCTCAGTACTGGATCACATGACTTTTGGTATCCCTCTTGTTCACGCCGGACACCGGACGCAGGACGGCGGCCATGGAATCCTTTCGAATTATGAAAGCGCAGGTGTTGCGTAAGATTGATATTTCCTACCGTCACGCGAAAGACGTTTACAGGAAACTTATATAAATTAACGTGGTCAGCTGGGCTTATTTGTACATAGCTAAGATATTGTTGATTGTTGTGCACACACACACAGGGACGTCCCCGCCCCCTCGCTTCGTCTCTGTGTGTGTCCTCGCGCTGTATTTCCTTGGTTATGTAAATGTTGCTGGAAAGTAATGAAACTAAGCATACCGACAACTTATGTCTGTGCCAAACGAAAAATGGCATGGCGATGTGTTCAGAAGCAAACCACCGTCAATGTAATATGCTTATTTTAATCTTTCCTCACTAAGCTTGTGTGCACTACAAGAACGATTCTTATCGAATGTCACCATGGCCCTATAGCTAGCCTCCCTCAAAGCGCTCAGAATAGGTATTCCGAATAAAGCCATTGAACAATGAGAAAAAAAAAATGACGACATATGAATACCTTTGTAAACTTTCTATTCGTTTTTTTTTATTATTTCCTCTAAACTACACCTGCTCAGTGGATTTTCTTCTCGTTCTTGTTATGTAATGAAGTATTGTGCTACCATATGTTACTTCACCACTGCAAGGATTGTGTAATATTTGTATATTTTTCTATTTTCAGCCGATGCATACTTAGCTTTATTATGTAATTATTAACAAGATGTCCCTCTGCAGTTTTTAACTGTAATATCGACCTCTTTCTATAGAATTTGTTCTGCTATGTACTACCTTAAGGAAACAATAAACTTGAACTTGACGTACATTACGCGAGTACGCGACTTGTTACAGGACGATCGTGTTCCTTTTGGCCAGAAGAACCATCGGATGCTGATGGTGTTTTCACTGGAGATGTCATGATGCAACAGCCATGACCTTTCACGTTGAAACTCTGATCTCTTCTCATATACTGAAAGAAGCGGACGTTGCATAAACCATTGCTATGGAGACTTGCTAATTGCTCTTCTGGCACTGTGGCAAAAAGTCAATATCGAACATTCTTCTCAAATGTAACATAAAAAAGATAACGTTTAATGGAAGGAAATGATGAGAGATCGGCCTGGAGAGTGAGTCCCTATCATGCTACTCTCCACACATGAACACCACACTCAGCATCACATTCGCATTTGGCCTTTCTCCCTGCTTCCTTCTTCCTATGTTTAACAAGGCAGGGCAGCGCTTTAGCCCACTTCTGGATTCGTTGGCTGTGGTAAGATTTCCTGTTTTTTAACAGTTTTCAACGATGTTGCTCGTAAAACCCCTTATTGTTACAAAATAAAAGTAGTGCTTCGTCTATCATGTTGTGTTGATAACGGACATGTCTTATAGGCATTTTATAAATATTTGTAGGGAGCGCAACCGCGGTAGTCTCTATGAACACGCTGCACGTATTGGAATCCGCCCTTTGATGTACTCCTTAAACGCCTGCCATCATATCTGTACATAGTTTGTACATACTCATTCAATTTCTTTCGTTTCTTATGTTTTTATCCTCTCCTGTGGTTTCTTTTTCTGTATGTGTGTTTACTGTTTTCAATGACAATATCATTAGGTTGGATTAGCCGGCTCTAACTCATCGTACGTTCCCACGCATTCACATTTAAATAAAAAAAGTGTAATTTAAGCCTACTTGTGCATTTCTCAGGGGCCAACGGACTAGCAAACCCTCGCGACTTCAAGACACCAACTGCTTGGTATGAAGACCGCGACGTGAACGGCTTTACGATCATCAGCAAGTACCAAGGGCACCTTTTCCAGGCTTCTCAAGTTAGTGTCGGTGCCATACGTGGTGTTATATCCAAATAAAGAAAAGCAATTGCGTTTTAATTGCCATATCAGCCGCACGAGAAGCTCAATGAACAGTGAGAATTGACTAGTTGGTAGTCCTTCAACGTAAAAAAGAAAACAAAAAATTGATGAGAGTAAAAACTAGGACAGAAATACGCTGCTTTAGTTGACCTCTGCTGTAAAATCCTCGCGGCTTTGACTCGAGTTTAGTCTCACCGAGTGACTATTCAGTAGAGCTGTGCGAATCGAAAAATTGTGAGTGCGAAGCGAATTCGAATATTTATGTTCAAGTGCGAATCGAATCGAATATTTTTCGAATAATTTACGAATATATTTTTTAGATTATACTATGCCAAATCATAGAGAAATGTGCTGCTAAACATGGGAAAATAAATTTATTGCAGGACTAGTGTACTCGCACAGTGTCTTTCCAAAGTGCTGAAGAACAGGCCAACAGAGAAATGTGCAATAGATAGCTGAGCTAACTTCACCGCAGTACACGAGTGTTAGCTTTCCCGCAGTACGGGAGTGTTCGCTTTGCCGCAGTACACGAATGTTAGCTGTGCTGCTGTACGCGAGCACTAACTTCACCACTGTACACGGATATTAGCTTTGCCTCAGTACACAAATGTTAGTTTCGCCGCAACACATTGGCGTTATGCGGCGAAGTGTACTACATGCGGAAATGTCACGCGCCATAAGACATCCCCCCCCCCTAATTACCAACTTCGAATAGTAAAAGTGCAGTGCGAATCTAATTGAATAACAAACACTATTCGAAACTTATTCGAAATTTCGAATATTCGCACACCCCTACTATTCAGCCTTGCAGCAATGCAGCTTCTTACTGATTCTTTCGTTGTAATACAGAACCACTCGCCCTTCGACGTGGTCGCGTGGCATGGCAACTACGTTCCCTACAAGTACGACCTGTCCAAGTTCAACACCATCAACACTGTCTCCTTCGACCACTGCGTGAGTAAAAAAGAAATACTCTGGAACGTTTTTGCCTTTCAACCTAGGTTTCGCTTACTTCTTTGTGTTTCCTCGCTGAATACATTTGCCATCGATGTTCCGTACTATAGGTAACAGGATTCCCGGTTTAGATGTAAAAAGTTCACTACTTGAGGCACTCGCTTTCCCCCCAAAAATTCCAGGAAATCTCTGCAAGTTTCCCTGCAGAGAAAACGTACGGAAAGGTCATATTTATGCGCGCGTTTCTGGAAGAGCGCATTGAAAATAGTGCTCTTATCTATAGAAAACTTCAGAAACAACAAGTGTACGCCTTGTTATGAGGGCGCTTCATGGCTGCGTTTTTTTTTTCTGCGCAGTAAGTAGCCCTTATTGCACACGCTTTGAGACAGCGTGCGTTAAAACAGTGCTTTGTGAATAAAAATCAGACTAGCCCAGTTTTCTGCTAGCTACATGCGAAAGAAGCGATTTTGGGAGCCAGAAACACGTTATAGACATCGAGCTGTGGACATCGCTGTCTCAAAGACCTTCACTCGACAGTGACTAGTTGTAAACCACTGGCAGCACCAACATTACAAATGATGCTCACTGGCATAAGTTGTCATATTTGTGCCCCAAGCGCGAAATTTCCTGCGTATTGTCAAGATTCTCTTTCTTCCCTTTCTTCTAAATTTAGAGAGGGAATTCTCCTAAAAAAGCAATATTGTCTGCATGGAAGAACACATACACTTATAAATACATATGTGGGCAACTTGATGCCGTAGGTATGGGCTGCCCCCTCTGTAGTTCAAAACTGGTGTGACGTCAAAGTTGGTGCACGAAAAAAAGAACATCCCCCTTCTGACTGCTGTCCTGGTATGTGCCCAAGGAGACAAGTTCGGCACATGGTGCTTGGGTGCTCACAAATCTGCCCATGAACCAAATCAAATGAAATCAGCTTATTCCAACAGCAAAGGAGACAATAGAACGTTCACAACAGTGATGATGTGGGGTGAAAAGAAAAAGCCATTGAGTGCGTTCAACCCAGGAGGTTGACCACATAAACGTGTTCTACTCCCAGAGTTCGTGTGCCACTATGACACAAGAGGCACGAAGCATTGTGTATATTTAAGATATCAGTTGTACTCTTATTTGCCCACAATCTCATCAACGTTTGCATCTCAACGATCGTCGAACATAAGCTTTGTTCTCAACACATATTAAAATCGCGTCGACGTCACTATTTCGCTCACTTTTCCGCCCAGTCCCTATTCGCGGCTGTACGGAAGCCACTTGCTTCTGATGGACTATGTGGAAAGGTTCTTTTTCACGGCCGACAGTCTTATCGCTGACACAATAAAAATGAAGATAACTTGATATATTGCGGTCACCGTCCAATCGGCTCTTCAATATACAGCATTGTCGGACATGGCCTACGGCTCTTGTGTTACACCTGCATGCGTACGTTCAGCGCGCAGATTCCACAAATAATGCAATGATAGATGCATTTGTGCCTCCTTACTTCCGTCATCTTACGTACTTTTTCCTTCCTTGTCACCATAGCAAGGGTGTAGCCAAACAACGCCGTGTTTTGGTTACTCTTGCAACAACGCTTTTCATATGTACTCCCTCTATATCTCCCGCTCTCACGATTTTGGAAACGCTTATTTTCCACGTCGTCGCTTGACTGCTTGGTGAATGCGTACCTGTCAACATAATGGCCAATGCAGGACCCGTCCATCTTCACGGTGCTCACCTGCCCTTCGACCAAGCCGGGAACGGCCATTGCCGACTTTGTCATCTTCCCGCCGCGTTGGTCAGTGGCCGAGAACACCTTCAGGCCGCCGTACTACCACCGTGAGTGCGCTTTCATTTGTGCAGATATAATAGAATAACGTATATACCTTCTACAATGACAAATAGTGAGATGCTGCTTTCACTGCTGTATGGGTGATGCAAGACGGTGAATTGCACAACGTGCTGTTTGCTTCCAAACTGTAAGTATGATTTCCCAACGTAGTTTGTGGAAAACACGCATAAGTGGATGCTAACAAGCTTCCCAACCATTTAAAGAAGAGCTCTACTCTTAGAGCTTAAGATTTCTGAAAAAGAAGGAAAGAAGACCGAAGGTGTCCTTCAGCACAATTTTAGAGAAGTTAATACCTTGCCCTATGGTTGCTGGTTTTATAGAATAGCTCTTATACTAAAACCCGAAGTAGTTCGTAAAAGCATTATTTTTGACCAAAGCTGCTCTTACGTAATTATGTCGACAAAATAAAAAAAAATACCTTATTGTCGTATGATTTTAATGACACCATGTTCAAAAGAGAAAAAAAAATGAAAGCGTAAAAAGTTTGTAGTTTTGATAAGCGCATTCCCCGTTTTCGCGATAAGGGTAAGCTTTCGTTGCGCTCACGAACGGCTTAATAATGAAGCCTTTAGTAGCGCGCCTAGTTCACGGATACTTTTTGTGACAGCTTGAATTTTTATTGGCTGCATATTTCGTTTATGGCTCACTGTTCTTGCTGCTGTTTATTTATATTTGGTTTTATTAATTTTTAACTTCAATGAATGTGCTTTTTTTTCGTATGTCACCCTGGTCCAGAGAAGCGTATTGTAGTGCCGTTGGGTTTGACATCCCCCTCATTCCGGGAGGATTCACAATCATTCATATCACATATTTTGCTCCTTTATCACTTTCACGAGAAACACTGGAAGGAGGTATGGTTTGCCCATTTGTGTTTTTTTTATACCCAGGAAACTGCATGAGTGAGTTCATGGGTCTTATCACCGGAAAGTATGAAGCAAAGGTAAGCACTCCTATTATTATTTTTTTGCAGTTAATGTTATGAAACAAGAGAAAGTAAAAACAAAAATCATTGTGCCTATGAGGCGCAGTAGTCATGACGTTCAAGTGCTGAACTTAAGGTAGCATGTGTACGTAACAGCCGCCGCGACCCTCGTATTGTTGCAGACATCACCGATTGGTATCAGCGGCATGCATGCGAGACTTCGCTCTTGTGTGTGTTCTTGTCAACGAGTACTGTACGGGCTCTGAACAGATGGAGTGGCTGAGCTGGCGTGATTCTTGTTGATCAGTTACTGCCAGGTTGGGTCCCCGCAATGGTGGTCTAGCGGCTATGGCACTCGGCTGCTCACCAAAGGTCCCGGGTTCGTATCCCGGCCGCCGCGGTTGCATTCCGACGGAAGCGAAATATTCAGGTCCATGTACTCTGCGATGTCAGAGCACGTTGAAGAACCCCAGGTGGTCGATATTTCACGAGCCCTCCACTATGGCGTTTTTCGTAATCATATCGCGGTTTTGTGACGTGAAACCTCTGAAGGATAGCTTGGCAGTCATTACAGCGAGACGCGGCATGAATTAATGACAAGATGATGAAGGAAGCCAACACATTCCTGTAGTGGTTGCGAATTCCTGTAGTGATCACGTTTCGGCCTCGTCGAAATGCGACCGCCGTGGTCGGGATTCGATCAAGTGACCTCGAGCTTATCAAGTTAACACAATAGAAGACCAGCAAGCTAATACCGCCCATAGAACCTGGCAGGCTTTCTCTACAAAGCGCACCGACGACAACTTATAATAATTGAGGTATAGTGAAGGCTTGCCAGGTTTGAGTCACACTGCGAGGCGCACGGTCTTCTATTCCTAATTTAGGGAAGTTTCCATATCTTCAGGTTTGCAGATTAAGCTTGTTCGCTTCTCTTGGCGGCACTCACTCCTAAATGAGCTCGTTGAATTGAGCTTTACTGGCAGTGCTTGTCCTTTGCGGTTGCAGAGCTTATGAGCAACTTCCAAGGTGAACGCTGGGTGACCTGTGTGAAGCATTCGTTGACTTGAGTGCTGAAGTGCCGTTGATCCGTTTATGTCCGCAGGAAACGGGCTTCCAGTGTGGCGGCGCGAGTCTGCACAGCATGATGACCCCTCACGGCCCCGACGTAGACTGCTTTGAGCAGGCATCCAAGGCCAAGTTGGCCCCGCAGCGCATTGGAGATGGATGCATGGTGAGCATACGCAGCTCTGGCGTTGGAGCTGCTAGGCAATCATGGTGACAACGGGTAGAGAGTGGGTTTGTCAAACGTTATAGTTTGTGGGACTTCAAGCACGTTGCTGCCACAATATTGTTTGTTTGTTTCTGTTCTTAACATTCCCTAGAAACGGCATTTTCTTTCATAACTCTTTAAGGCTGTTCCACATGGTGCAACTGCAGCGACGAAAATCGCTGAACGTTAAGCTTTACAGCCTATGTGAACTTGCACTCACACGATGTCACATGAATTTAGCGATAAATTACGGTAACCCACGTCACGCCAAGGATCTTTATGGTAATGAGAAACAGCTTTCACCGCCAAATCGTCTTAGCACGCAGTAAATGACGGGTGAATTTCTCTCCCACAATGCGCAGTTAGTCCGGTTTCCCAGGCCTCTGTGGTCGATGAGATAAACACATGCCTTTTCACTAAAACACGCAGAAACCTACAGACTAATACAGAATATGTTGTCATCGAAGACTCTGACACCGTTATATGGTACAAGGCTACAGCTGTCCCGAATCGTGCGTTGCTTTCACGTATAAGTGTACGGTGCTCAGCGAACGAAACTTAATACCAGGAGCGCATATAGAAGCCGACCGACCCTTTATGTGTCATCGCTTTGCGCTTGGGACGCCGGGGTGATATGTCGTGGTAATAAATAATAGGGAGAGACTTTCTGAAGCATCGTGATCCAGTTCTGTCTCTCTGTTACCAGTCTAGTGGCGCAAGATGCGCCAGCCATCACGCGGTCCAGGTATCGTGTTTCAATCGTTGAGCACCGTACATGAAATGCAGTTGATATATGCTTGTGCTGCTTTGCGCAGGCGTTCATGTTCGAGAGCTCTCTGAGCATGGCGGTGACGCCGTGGGCTGAACACGAGTCTCAGGCACTCGACAAGGAGTACTACACCTGCTGGCAGGGACTGCGCAAGAACTTTGACCCCAGCTGGAAGCCATAGAACGAGTGCTGCGCATCTCAGCGAACTCTGTGCTGTGGCACCTCGCAGCCACTGTATACTCAAGAATAAAGATTATTGGTTTGCTAAAACGTGGCGCGTATTTATTTCGCATAGAATCGCAGAAGCTGGAGTCTTCTGACCAAATTCACTCAAGCGTGGGGCTACCACGGCAAAAATGATATTCCTGGAGCAAGATATTTCCTGAACGACGAACGTCGAACGTGATTCGACGAACGTCGAACGTCGAAGTTCGTCGACGTCGAAGTTCGACGAACGTCGAACGTGATTCTGCTAGCCTCGACAAGCCAATATCATAACTGACCCCGATGCGCAGGCCAGACAGCAGCGAAGCTAGATCGCGGGGGTAGATCTTGGCTATACTTGGTGTTTATAGCACAAGGTAGAACTCTTTCTACCAAGTCATACCGAGTTCTACAAAGGATCTACCTAGGGGTAGCCCCGGTCGGATCGAGAAAGCACCAAGTGTAGTCAAGTTCTACCCCCGCGACGTTATGGCCACGATCAGTAAACTAACGGCCAGCTTCGCTGTTATCTGACCTGCGCATCAGGGTCAGAGAATGTTCGCTTGCCGCGGCTAGCGGAATCACATTGACGCAGCCACCCAGCTTTCTTCTTCTGCTTAAACATGTGCGCCCGCCAGCCGCGGTTTTGCCAATGTAGCAGTGGGTTGAGGCCATGTGCGCAAGAGAAGAAAGGAGCGCCGCACATTGCGCATTGCGTAGAAGCCCGCGTGCTCTTGCAGACCTGAACTAGTAACGATGATAATTTCGTAATACAGCTGCACAAATTATGAGAGCCTGAAATTCTTCGTATTTAAAACTCTTGGTACAACGCTCTTCAAGGTTTCTCTAGAACAAGCTTTCTCTAGAAGTAGAGTTGACATCGATCACTGTGCATGTGAGGAAAAAAAAATCCAATGGATGGAGAACTCTCTGCGAAAATTTAATGCCGGAGAAACGGACGCACTAAATGCGGTGGTCGCGGGAAGGCCCTTCCGTTCTGCCGTTCCAAAAAGAGAACAGGGAGAGAAAAAGGCGGCAGATAATGGCAGATCATGTGCGGACGCCTAGGGCACGGCACTAGTACGCAGAAACGCTAAAAAGATTTTGAAGGAAGCTGGGTGATGCCCCACAACAACCTCGCGGGGAAGGCCACAACGCAGAAAATATAAGCACGTGATACTGGACGTCATCGTGATCAAAGAGCGCGATACCCGCCTCAACAGAGCATTGTATGGCGTCGAATCCACAGATAATTAGTAACAAACACTTATGATGTACTTAAGCAACTCTCGAGCGGATTCTGCGCGGGCATGTTCAAAAGGTTAAGTCGTCGTTGTACCTTAGCGGACTGCTGTTGGCTTGCGAAGCTCGAGGTCACGGAATCGAATGCCGGCCATAGCAGCCGCATTTCGGTGGAGTGCAAAAGGACACTTGTATATTTATATTCAGGTAGACAAAATTACTCCGGAGCCCTCCCCTACGGGGCGTACCTCATAATCATAACTGACTTTTACGCGCGAAACTCCATCGATTATGACTGTTTAAAAGTCTGTTCAGGTAATCCATTTCGCCCAGGCCACTCAATTTCTCTCTAATAGCTCTTGGTACGTATGCGCCGTGCTTTGAGGTAATATTCATTGTCATCATTATTCTTCATATTCACGCGCATTCCCGTGACCACGCGCCCAACGTTCTCTGCTGCACGAGAAATGAAACCGTCCAGCGACGCTCCATCAAGAAAGAACGGCTCTTTGTCGAAAAAGGAGACGTCCAAGCCTGGCACAAAAGACATTGTTGCGAACAAGACCGAAGACCCCAAGGATGACGCCGATGAGGACCCACTCACGGATCAGTTCTTCAAGAGCGACATCGACGACCTGCTAGACACACCGAGCTTGACCGCGCCGCCTGAAAGGGGCTCCTTAACTGAGGACGTCTTCGGCACAATAGACAACTCGAGGAGGGCCTCCGAAATTCCTGTGGACATCGACGACATAATTCAAGAAACCGACTTTACTCTTTCCCGCTTAGGCAGCAAGGAAAAGACACTGCAAACGGCTAGCGGTAGGACCGGTGGTAAGGCGCGGCCCAATAAGAATTCGCAAAAGGTCGCCTCAACTCGGCACATGTCGCAGCCAAAGAAGACAGAAGAGGCGCCCTCAGTTACATCCCCAACCTCGCCTACTGGCCAGCAGAAACCACGGGCCGCGAACGCAGCGTCCTCGAAGAAATATGATGCCTCAGAAAAAGCAAGTTCCTACTTCTATCCGGCACCAGTACCGACGAGCACTGCGGTAACGAAGGGAGCTCGACCACCAGCCATGCCGGCTCCCGCCAGTTCGAGACGGGATCCAGCAGCCGACACGAATAAGAAGGGACCGCGTTCTCGTAGCAACTCGGTCAATCCGAGTGCTGCGCAATCGCCCCGTAGCCTGCCCCCAGAGCAGAGCCCAGCTCCTCAGTCCGCGCCGATCCAAGGACCATGGTCGGATGAGTTGTCGCCCGGCTTCACTCCGTCGCCGCCTTCGCTGGCGGCCGCTGTGTACCCTGCAACCGCCGGGTTAGCACCTCAGGTCTCCACTGCCGACGAGTATCGAGCTGGTTACGTGGGCCAAAGAACAAGGCGGCGGTCCAGCACAGGCTCGTCGCGACGCAGGCGAGACAGCGGTGGGCGCCGGTCGTCGCTTCGTAGACAAAGCCGCGACTACAACGAGAGCTACTCGTCGACCGACAGTGACGACTTGGACGACCTGTACGCCGACTCCCGCTACAGACGGAGACGTCGAAGCTCCCGCCAGCGCAGAAGGCGAAGCAGGGACCGAAGTTATCGAAGGCGCTACAGTAGAGACAGAAGGGGCAGCTCGTGCAACAACGAGCGCTACGATAATATAGGGCCGTTTTATGCCCCTCGTTACTGGAATGCCACTTCCCCCTTTTATCCTCGGGATCCAGCTTTCGATGAAGGCTATCTACAAGCTCCGGCTTATCCCCGAGTTGCAGCCTATCCTCGGGCACCGGCTTACCCACAGGGTCCACCACAAGGTCCGGCCTGTCCTCAGACCGCAGCCTACCAGCAAGTTCCTTTATTCGCTCCAGCTCAGTATCAGGGTCCAGTGTACGGAAGGATTCCGGAGTACGCAAAGCCGCGTGGTTACGCGGACGCCTCTGGCCCTGTACCGCTGCTCGGCTACCCACCTAAGCCCGAATTACAGCGCAGCAGTCCAGGACGCGTTTCCTTCGCAGGAGGCGCAGCTGCATATTCAAGCGGGAACACGAACGCGCAGCAACGCATGCCTGCACCAGTCGTGGCGCCTCCACGACCGCGTGACTGGCGTCAGTGGCAGTCGGGCCCCTTCGTACCAAGGTACGGACAGCTCTGTAGAATTTCCTGCTTGGCCGTACTCTCTGTGTACACTCTCCGTTGCTGGTGGTCGAGCGGCCTTGGTACATATGACTCGATAATTAACGATGAATTCTTCACGTATACAACGGTACCAGTATTACGGGAGTGCAGTTCACGTTACGCTATCTAATGTGTAAAGGGCACCGTAGAACGATGCCGAGACGCGTTGCTAGAGCAGTAGCAATTTCTGACTTCATGAACTTTACGACTGTTACTTATTGGATTTAAGCAACACAATATAAGTACAACAAGTGTGACATTTTCTGACAACCGAATTTACTGATTGCACAGGATGGAATCGAATAATACGTAAATGATGTATAGATGCCAGAAAGTGCGAAATAAAAGCAAGCTATGTAGGTACACTATGCGTCGTGTTTATGCTTACTGGTAAAATGAAGATGGAAGACGCTTAAGCTTCGCCATTAGGACCTGCATTCATAACCCTACCTTATCGCTTGTGTTCCTTATCGCCCCTGTGATATTAAGGCGCGTTAAAGGGACTAAGGTTGCACTAAGTGCGAAAGACCATCATAAGGCTTGTTTGTAGACACTATAGACTAATTTGTTCATGAAGTAAGATGAGGGCACAGAGACGGTAAGGAATACAAGAAACCAGGATAAGGTGGGTTTATTTATACGCGCCTAAGAGGGAATGCTACAACGTCATTGGGTCCCGTTCGCGTCTCCTCCTCCTGACAGAATCATGTTTTCTCATGCATTGGAATTTGAGCTATCATGTGTGCAGATATTAAGTCACAGGCTACCACTTTCCTGAGACCTTGAGAAATTGAATTTTCTTTAGTAACGCACCCCGTGCCGTGGCGGAAGGCTTGCGTGGGAAACGGGCGGTAAACGGCGGTAGCCCGAAGTAGTTATTGCAGCCATGAACACCAACGTCGACCTTGCGCGACAAGAGCGTTAAAGAAACGCGTGCGAGTTCCTGCACCGAGGCCAGGCTCAAGCAGGTACCACTTCAGAGGAAGCGGCGTCCAGCCAATTTCGACTTTTGTCTCCACAACATGCGGACTATCTTTAATATACGCAAAAGGCGGCGCCATTCTACGGACTCACCTTGGGAAAATACGAAGGGTTCTTTTGCAAAGTGCGCTTATTGGAAAGATTCGCAGCTCGTAGCGGAAAACCATGATTATTACTGCATTCCATGCTCGCCTACACATTTGGGGAAATAAGAAAAGCGAGTATATGGTTGGCAACAATATTCCTATACTGGAAGGTCTTTATTCCTTATATGGTGTGCACGCTATGAAGAATGGGCAGGGAAAATCATATGTTCAGGATTTTTCTCGCATCGGTAAAGGCCCATCCTTCTTTTGCGCTGTATGGTCAAGAGCGTCGACAGTTGGGCCAGTTGGTGCATAATTTACAAAGAAAACCGGCTCAAAGCACACGGACAAAGAAGAAGAAGGCGCACAGGACGATCGATGCTCGTCCTGTGCGCCTTCTTCTTTGTCCGTGTGCTTCTACTGTGTTCGTGTGTGTCAATGTGCTTCTGTGTCGCGTCGCATCGCCTTGCTGGTGAAAGGACAGGTGCGAGGCCCATGAACGTTTTAATAGATACAAGGAGAAAAAAATATTCAATGGATCCGACGCATTAAAGGATTCGATGTCATGCGATACAATCAGCGAGGGATTAGCCCGTACCGCATTCTTATGACATTTAGCCAAGTGTTACAACTAGGACTAACGTCTGTGTGCAAATCGAGCACAAGCGGCATAACCACAACCGCTGACGCGATAGATTTATCTGCAATGTGTCAAGCATTGGAAGAGCAGCCATGGATGAGTGGCAGCGTGATTGCTTGGCACCTCGGTGTCCTTGGTTCGATTCCCACCTACCTAACGAGTGGAGGCTGACTCTTCGTTGTTTGTCCGCTTGCTATGTCTACATTTCAATATGAAACAAATGGTGTGTTTTCCTGTTGCTTTTAACCCGCGTAATGTGTGCTTGTGGGAAATTTTCATTTGGATCGTCATTGATTAACATGCGCTGAGCTGTTAAGATTTGTTCAGCTGTGGCACATACCCGCATAACCCGGGCCAAGAACAATGGGTATGAGCCACACGTTACTGCCTTGTCGTTATAGTCGTGACGTGCGTGACAAGTAGATCATTCTAGCGATGTCTAGATCAATCATTTATGTTCGCCATAGATTGACATCTTAGCATCCCAGTCTTGATATAAACGAAGTGAAAGAACGACCAGGAGAGCGCCGAGACGTAGGCGGATAGATAAATGGATACGGTCAAGGTCTGTTAAGGTCGGCAAGAAATTTTCACATTTAGGAGCGCAATTCGCAGAAATGTTACCAAGTGATCCTTGCGGTTTTCGCACGTGTTAATAATTAAAATCTTCACTTTATAGGTTTACACGTTGTTGCACGTCTACCTAGCACATTCAATGACAGAAAAAGAAAAGAGGACCCAGACGACTCGACGTTTTTTAGGTTGAAACGATTTCAGGATCACACTGTTTTAAACGGACACTGAAGGAAAACCTGAGGTTGATCAAGATTGAAACAGTACGTTTGTGTAAAAACCAATTCGCCATACGTGGCAAGAACACAGCAGCCGTAAGCGAGAAAAAGGACGAAGTTGTGAAATCGGAGTGGCGCCCTCTGTCCCGATCTGTGCGCACCTTTCTAAGCTGACGTCAGCTCATCAACTTTGAGTACTCGATTACGGTCCCAGGTTATACACGAAACCATAAGTCAACCAGTGTAACCATAACCAGTGCAACCATAAGAAACCTCTGTTTCCTAGCAACAAAAGTTGATGTGTTGGGCAAAACTGAAAAACACAGCTTCACTCACTTTGCAGCAAAAAAGCGGGCTTCGCACGTGGCTAAGTTATTTGTCAGTTGCCTATTTCCTTGAACTCGCTGCCTACTGCGGTCATGTGAGTTCAACGAAGACATTTGCAACATTCACTTTCTTCGGCCGTTCCGAAGGATATACTCGCAGCTTTACTAGCAAGGCCACGTAACCGTCTCAGAGGTAGACTTGTAATAACTCATAAGCTATTAAACTAGAGAGTTTTTTTCGCGCCTGACTTGGAAGTTCTCCGCAGCCCGCCACGGTACAGCCCACCTCCGCCTTCTTTTCCTCCACTACCCGTGCCTCCTGCACCAAGCTACGGTCGTGGCCCGGCGCAGATTCGGAAGATAACACGTGCCGTTGCCGGGACTGCTGTGGAGAATGCTGCAAGCGGGCGGCCGCAGCCCGTCGCGAGCAACGCCGGATAGAGTCCACGATGCGATGGTCACCTGCGCCACCAATGTGGCCGCGACCGCAGCCGAGTCAGTGGGTCAGGGCACCGCCGTACGGTGGCGGTGGCTGTGTTGCCGGCACGCAGCACGCCATGGCTGTGGCCAACGGCTGATGCCGCTGCGGCGACCGCAGAACCGTACTGGCCGCCCGTTACCTCTACCAGGCAGTTCACGTGGTCTACGCGCCGTTTGCCACTTCGTGTGTGGTCCACAGGTGGAAGTGTTCTGTCCAGGAGTCGCTCCTGGTGAGTGCGAGGAGGGGAGTAAGAGGGCTTATAGACGGCGCAATCTTGATATTGAAAACGGAAAGGCGGGCTAGTTGGTTTGGCTGCATGATGAAACTTTTGTACACAACACGAAGCCACAACGAAGTACACAAGGACTAGCGCAGACTATCAACTGACCTTCATTTATTGCGCGTTGTTCATTGAATTTGTGTAGTTCTCTGTGTAATCAAACTGATATTTTGTATGTTACCCTAATCAGACAACAAGAGAGATTGTGGAAGCTTGGTATATATCTAGACTTCAAAGCACACGTATCAGTCATCCACCAGTAGCGCTGAATGACAAAGAAAGTGACTTGATGAACGTGATAACACGTCGAGTGAAAAGGGCGAGCTTTTTTTTTTTGTGCGTATTAGTCTATGGTAGTATCATCCGTTTAGACTCTTCATCTTGGGTCTTTAACGGCAACGATAACAGCCCAAGATGGCTGTATTGAAACGTCTGTGTAAAATACTGCTTGCTGTACCACGGAATACCACTCCGTGCTACTCTATCCTAATTGGTCAATTTTGCGTTGACCGGCCAGTTCCTGACCAATCCCGAATTCCTTATTGGTAATCCACCCTTCGCAGGCAGAATTGATCAATAAGGAAGGACGAACACGGTTTAGTATTCGATATTCCGTGGTACGGTATAGGCATCAAGTGATCGCGGTCTGTTCAAACGTACGGCATATCACGCATACTTACTGTACGGAAGTAGTCAGAATATGAACCTGCACAACTGCATGTCTACGCGAAGAACAATACCACTCAAATTTATCAAAATGCCTCGGAGCTGACAAGCATACGCATCAGTCGATTACGAAGTATGCAGTGTCGCAAGATTAGATTCAAATTTAGAAAAAATATGTCATAAATTTCAGAATTTTTTTTTTTGCTAACACAATGCGACGTCTCCTTTGCCCCTGTTAGCAAGAGGCGACCGCAGTAGCTTGGATTCGGGACCTTATGCTTAGAAGGAAGGCGCGGGTGCGGTGCACAGCATTCAATGGGGTGTTTTGCGTGTGAGAATGGTTAAGTGGGGCGTGATAGTGGTATGGTAGAATGGGACGATGTACACTTCTAATTTACCAGAGCATATCTTGGTTTTCGGAAACTCTAGCACGTGCCTTAGAGTCTTCGTTTCAGCTTTCTCTACGTCGAAGGGCAATACGATGTTTACGAGCGGCCATTATCGAAGAGACACTGGGTATTGGTTTTATTTATAGGTGCAGCAACGTGATGTAGGGGCTATTTCATTTTGAGTGAGCAGTGAAATATCTAACTCTGCTTGTAGCATTCCTCACAGCGGCGCTCCTCAGTTGGTTTCTACTCAGCGTGGTGAATATGCTTTAAGCATGATCTTGCAGGCGTCTCTGAAACGTGAATTTTTGTAACTCAAGGTGTATACTACGTTGGTTACAGCTTGGCCACATTCTTACTTTACTTATGCATGATCTTGAGCGAGCGCGCTCTCTTGTGTCTTCGGACATGTGCTTCGGGGCAGCCAAGCTTCTGGCAATGCAAAATCTTTGGAAGACGCCACTATCTTGAAATATACTCCTACATTAAAAGAAAAACGAAAGAAAAAAACGCTGCGTGGATTTTCTGCTCAGTCCGCCACCAGGTTACCAGTACACCGAGGAACCTTTAAGGCCGGATACCAGTGGTTCATTGCCAACCAGTGACGTGACTTCACCTACCGAGCGCCGATTCCTGCCGACGGGGTGAGACGGTTACATATGTTGACTATATTGACCAACGTTTACATATGCTAACTATTCGTGGGTTTTCATATCTACAGCCTTGATAGATAAATCAGCCAATGAACCAAACAACCATGACAAATAAGAGAGAGAGAGAGAGAGAGAGAGAGAGAGAACAAGCCCCGTATTCGCAAGGACGTGTTCGCTAGGATTACTCGTAAAATAAATTTTCACACAATCGCTATGCATATCATTAGCCAAGCTAGCTGGCCAATGACAGTGAGGATGCGAAAGAACATCATTGCCAATTCGGCCCCTGGGCTCTGAGCCTCATTTCAACTCGACATTTCGATATTAAGGTGCGGCCTTTAAACTCCACTCATTGACAGCGATAACTATTTTCTTTGAAATTAGTGTGGTAACACAGTGTACGCTTTGCTGCACACGCTATGGTAACGATGGACACAAAACCCCGACGCCATTGAATTGTGCATATGATTGCTGCACCAAAACCAAAAAATACCGCAGCAGACAACTCGGCCGCGCATGCAACGAACTCCGCACCGAGGCCATGACGTGTTTATAGCATTCCTAACCAATTGTTATTCAGCACTGTATATATAAGAGAATGCTTTTTGAAATAGGCATCTTGCCCGAGGGATTTCCTGGAGAGTAATTTCAAATTGTCCCCATCTATCCTTTCCCCACAGCCCTGGTCATCAGATTATAATGCAAACGCTTAACCGCACCGAATGCGCAGAAAATATGTCCATAGTTTCGTGGGACGCGTACGGACTAGCCTGCAAAGCTTAAGCCGCCTTCGAGGCGTCGGTGTCATGGCTCCTTCAATGAAATGGTGCGTGATATTTCAGTTTGATCAGACAAACCTTGGATCCGCTGAACGTTTGTCCGAGTAACGCAGCCAATTCCGCCTGACTAGGGTCCCTCCACCTATACATTGGCTCAGTTGCAGTGGAAAGCTGAAAGTGTACTGAACACCCATTCAGTTTTACTAAATTTCTGGGCCCGTATTCACAAAAACAACTTACGACAAAAAAGTTCGTAAGAAAAAATATCAGCCAGTACCGACGCTGGACATATGATTACAGAAGCAGCCCGAGCAATGGCAAAAAGCACTTACCAAAGAGAAGTTTTGTGAATTGGGCCCCTGCTGATACTTATTCTATCCCGTTCTTTGGCTACCGGTTCAGCGTCCAATGATGACAACTATGCCGAAGGGTGCATGGATTCCTCTAAAGAGCGAACCATGTCCCGCGATTAGAGTATCGCTATGCCCTTTAGCCCTTTAAGTGTTTTCATTCGCTCTCACGAATACACCTTGGTACGTGTCTCTGTAAATCGTGAGATGCAGAATCTCCGAATGCATTTTTTACAGACATCTATTTCATCTTTATGCTTACAACTCACGTCATTTCCTCGAGTGTGGCATCCTGATCTTTCCGAATTAGCAATTAAAACGCTTAGCGCTCCGTGTTTACAGAAATAATGCTAGATCGTTCCTCTTTACGAATGTGTCGCGAAAAATTATACACGTGCATGACACGTTTGTTGTTTCCGCGAGCTTATTTCGGCTTTTCGCAGTGGCACCTATTCCAATTCACCGCTGGGCAGGCACCTATGGACACAGTACAGAGTCTTACTGTTGGAGGCACCCAAGCGCTAGAAGCCTAGCATCCTTGCATTCTTTTGCTGCCTCGCTGCCCACAAGGGGAAGTGCAATAGAGCCATAGACCGTGCGCACGCAAAGCCTCTCGGGTACGTAAGACTAAAATGGTGCGCAAGACGTCTCGCGGGGCTTTCGTCCCGCGTTTACGGACATGTGGGACACAGGTAAACAAAGAAGTTAAATTGGTGTTAAGTATAATTAAACAGTCCTAGGGGCAACTGGTTGATCGATTGATTTCTGGGGTTTTACGTCCCAGAACCAGCTGTGATTATGAGAGACGCCGTAGTGGAGGGCTCCGGAAATTTGGGCTACCTGGGGTTCTTTAACGTGCACTGACATCGCACAGCACACGGGCCTCAACATTTCGCCTCCATCGAAATGCAGCCGCTGCGGCCGGGATTCGATCCCGCGACCCTCGGATCTGCAGCTGAGTGCCATAGCCACTAGACCACCGTGGCGGGACTAGGGGCATCTGGAACTTGAAGTAAAGCATACGCGCTTGCGAATGGAGGCTACTTTTCGCACACTTAAGAAAAATAGCCTCACCATGGGCCATTTAACTACAGTATAATTAGGCGATATGAACAGCATCCACAATTCATTGCTCGGCTTCGTTATCTATGGGTTTTCATGGTTGTTGCAAACCGCGCCTCGCTTAGGCTGTACTTCTGCATAAAAAGTATTCGCAGCTAAGCGCTGTTTCCTTTATGACCGGAGCTCCCTACGCAGAGAATCAGTGGAAACGAGGTCCGGGCCAGGGGAGAGCGAGCCGATGTCGCCCGAGTCCCCCGCCTCACCGCCTCCAGGGCTGCAACTTCAACAGAGGAGGTCGACATCAGCTCCGGGCGCCGCGCAGAGCAGTGTGAGCTTCGTGGTCAAGCCCGCGCAGGACGCCGAGCGCCAATCGACCATTTGCGAGCTGATCACCTCGATATCATCGTGCTGCGGTGAACCGGAAGAGGCGTCGGCAAGGGTTCTTGTCGACTTTTTTATTCCCTCTAATTTGTTTTGCATTGAATTGATATCGACGCCAGTACAACAAATAACGTTGCTCTTGCCCTTAGGTTACTCGCCTTTGTTCGGAGTGAGACTACAGGTTCCCCAGCCGAATGTCTTTATGAAGGCGTAGCTTACACCCTCTCACATTTTATGGGGTACAGTGGGCTAGAATGAGGAGAACGCGCCGTTATTCATAGAGAAACATAAAAGCTAAAAAGAAAGAGAAAATGTAAAATTGGTGCAGGGGAAGGAAGGATTGCAAATCGGGAGCGGGGTGGATGTGTCAAGAGATGCGACCGAGGGAGGACATGTATGGGCACCGTCGTCGGATCTTCAATGAAACAGAATTTACAGAGCCGAGGATTTACACTTGGGTTTTTTCATTTCTTTGGGAACCTAGTGTTATTTCAAATGTTTTACACTTGGGTTTTGTCATTTCGTTGGGGACCTAGTGTTATTTCAAATGTGAACTGTTTTGTGTAGTTGCGCTATTCCTACTGTCGTCCGGTCCAGATGCCGATGAAAGCGGTCGCGCGGGTCGTAGTACGTGCTGTGTGGAAAACTGGCCCTTGGATTTCGTTGGAGGAGCATCGGTTATAGCGAAATAGTCTAACTGGCCTGAATTTTTCGCGAGCGATATGATTGTGGTGTAAGGCACTAACCAAAGACCGTAATAGTGCTTCATCACAAAGGTCACAGAGAGTATTGTATAGTAACCGTTGGCATTGGAAGCTCCCATAATGTAAGAAAAAGATATAGCAGGGGGTGAACTTAAGGTTGGTCACACTCGGCTGTCCCGCACTGGGGAAAGGGGACTAAAGGCGAAAAGGAGGAGGTAAGTTCCAAGAAACGCGCACAAAGAAGCTTGTACCAGAGACTAGTCCCAGTAGTGACATTTAACGTAACCTTTGCAGAGCATTGCTACAGGTGGTAGATGGACAAGCTTTCTTGTCATCCTTTGTAAAGAAACTGTGCAGAGGCGCTGAGCGCGAAACACGGCAAAAACGCAGGAGCTCTAAATTGCTACGGGTGTTTTCTTTTTTTTTAATGTTCAAGGGAAATTGTAGTGGTTGAGACCATCTACGTGCTAGCGCTCGAGATTATCAAGCGCCTTCTCCAACATTCATCCGTTCCACACTTGCAATAGGCGACGGTTGCCTTGCTCGGTATACAGACAGAGTTGTGACAGGGGGAGGGAGTACAGGTATGGGGGCAGTCTGGCTTACATCGCCACCGTTCATCGCATTCACGCTGCTTCTTCAAAGTTCGCACAACACGCACTCGTCCCGTACTAGCCATACACAGCAACATCGCCAGGTGAAGCACTGGTTTACATGACGTCTAGACTAACGCGTGGTAATTAGTCGCAGTTCTGTCGTGGTTTCTGGAGCGAAGGAAAGGGAAAGAAAAAGCTAGAATTAATATTCGCAATATGCTGTGTTTTCATGAGCTGTATGCAGCTGAGCTAGCAGAGAATCTCGGGCTTCTTAGCACGTTCGGAACTTTCAGAGCAATCACGTGACGTAGTGGTGTCGACAACAGCGGTAGGGGCGCTTCGATCACCGAAGCGCGCCCGTATAGGTCACGCATATTTGACGAATTTACGGCGGCGATGTGTCGTTTTGGTTAAGGAACTAACGCTGTATCTGAGCTGGCCCCCCGGTATCGCAAGCAGGATAAAGTATATTGGACACCTCCTGGTCACGACACGCAGACAGCTTTCTGGAGGAATATCGTCTTGAGGGGCAAGGCTTTATTATTGCCTTTAAGAGTACCCGTATTACAACACACATCTGTCGGTTTCCAATACTGTATACTGGACTAATGGTGGAGGCAAGCGGCTTGGTTACCTTCAGCAGCTCCTACAACTTTGACAGCACGGGAACGGAAAATTGTTTTTGTTGGCATACGCTGCATTGATACTCGAAATCCCTATCGGTGCGTGGTATACGTGTTCGACGCGTTACTCCAGAGCTAAAAGTTGATCTAATACATACCGGCTTACCGAAGTACTATGCAGATATCGCGGCATTTTCACTCTCTTTGCCGTATTTGTTCTTGCATTAAACTCCTTTTCAGTGCCATTTTTCTATAAGACAGAGAGACAGACATAGTTCAAGAGAATGAATTTAGTGTCGAAGAGTATTATGGCGTTGTCGCCCCTAACGCGGCAGCCTTTCGTAGCGCATCAGCTGATCATTTTAAGGACAAGGAGGTTTATTCATTGAAAAAGAGACTGATTAGCGCTTCTGCATGCACAAGACGTCGGGTAGCTTAACTTAAAGCGGCCCTGCGACACATTTTGAGCATAACAACAAAACGCTGCCGACCATTCGGGGAAGGCTCCTGGGAATATACTTCAGCCAAATATTATACTGCACGCTCCAGGGTATTTGATTTCAAAATACGGCTAGAAAGTGCCCGCTCATCTTTCAACAAATCTCGTCACATGGTCACTACGTCACATGGGGCAAAAATTCCATTGGCTGATTCGCAGACGAAGTTACCGCTCACGACGTGGGGCGTCGTTGCTTCCCCGTAGTAACAATGGCGGCTCGCTTTTCGTTACACCCCCACCTCTTTTTTTCTTTGCATAGCTTCCAGCGAGCTCTCTGGGACGAAAAAAAAAGTGAACTCGGTGGAAATCCCCTCAAGTTTGTAACGCCGCTGATATACCTACCGAATTAGATTTCTTTTCCTTTTTTTGCGCCATGCGATGTGCGAGGTTTGTTGGAGAAGTCATTCAACGATTACACAGAAAAGTGTTGCAAAACCCCCTAAAAATACTTTAACGCATTGTTCACAGCCGTCTATGGAAAACATACAACGAAGCAAATCCATCACGCACCAGGAGCTGGAGCAAGCGTACGAACAGTCACGGCTCGCGGGCATGCCGGGCAAGAAGTCCATGGTCGCGGAAGTGTCCGTCTTGCTCGGATCCGGCGAAGGACGGACATTGACGTACGTATTAGTTCACAAGCCAGTGAAGACACAGAAGTTTGTACTTTCTTCACAGAAGCCAGCCACGGCTGTGCTCATATTAAGCTAACTCTTTAAGCTGGTTTGCATTTGTTGTCTTTGCGATTCAAGGTTTCCTGCACCGTCGCCACACTTTGCCGTCATTTGTACCGCTCACATCATTCATTATTCGATGAACTTCAAGTGCTTTTCTTCCATCCGCAAGCAGAAATATAATGACGTGACGCATTTCCCGCTTGACGGGAGGCTATGTTGCTCAAAGCGCATTTGCATGCTCACTGCGCGCTCAGGCTCTCCTGCTCAGAATAGGTAATAATCCACAACCGCGCCCTCAATGCAGCGAGTTTACGCAATCCATGTGTTCACAGCGTCACCAGAACTTCTCTGTCGTTTTCGTTTTGCAACGAATCGGATCCTTAAAAATAGTTCTCGTAGTTAGCAAGCGCATTCATACCGTATATCATTTGTGAAAGTGCGCCGCCGTCACAGTTTGGGAGCACCGTTTAGCTGTCTGATTAGGTCACAAATTGAAGAGGGGGGCTAATTATCCAAGTGTCGCGCGTCTGTAACAAGTTTCCCGATCAAGAGCTCTCGTTCAAAAGCTTACATTTCTGAACACGCCGTGTTTTCGCATTCGATAAACGTGAGGAAACGTAATTCCGTCTGTATTTCCTCTACCATTGTCCCCTGGCGTTGCTTTATTTATCGACGTGGCAGCGTTCGAAACGGTTATGATTAGGCCTTGTTGGTAGTTACACATCACGTAAACCGCGCAAAAATGGCGCGGACAAAGAGAAGGAATGACGCGTGCGCGATATTATCGAGGCATTCACCACTGTTACACGCGACCCTTATTGCATCAGTTAATTGGCCATCCACTTTCCAGTTACTTCACGAGGAACTTGCTTGTCTGCAGGATTAATACCTCATTGTTAACCTGCGTTTCTCATCTCACGTATGTGACGCGTTTTCTTCTATATATTTTGTGCTCTTGCAATAAAATTTCATTGTTAAAAGTCAGAACCCGTATTACTGTGCTTTCTTGGTGTCCGTTCCGCTTGTGCGTGATATGTGCCAAACAAATGAAACGCAATGCTCAGAGCGCACGGCTGCTGCTGATTTCTGCGTCATCTCTTTGCACTGGCCACACCGCACTGATTCATTGTGGTAATGCATGAAAGCGAGAGACTTTGTGAAGCACTGTGATTCAGTTTCTACGCAGATCACCCAGCGCACTCCAGTTGTACGAAATGCGCCGACAACCACGCGGTCCGAGTCGTGGAGGTTTTGAAAAACCTCCTTAGTCCGAGTGTCGCGCTTCAATCATCGAGAGCTGTACGTACCACGTGACACTATAGAGATAAACCAGATCACTTAGCTGTAGTACTTTAACAGCGCTGGAAACCTTGCATACCAAACACGCACGCAAGACGAGCGTATACTTGGCAAATTTTTCATCCTACAGACAGTGGTTCGTCTTTCACAGGAAATTTACCGCGATTCTACAGTGTTTCAATCGCTTTTGTCGAAAGCCTTCTTCACTTTCTCCTTTTTTTTTTTTTTTCAGCGGCAGTCGTGCTTCCATGAATATGTCAACGTCCCCTTCCAGTCCGTCCAGCACTACCAGCCCCAGCGCCCTGCTTGGATCGTCGTCAACGTCGCCTCGATCTGGTGACACTCCGATGCAGAGGACCTTCTCGGTACACTGCGCGACGCTTTCTCATACATTTCGCGTGCGGCAACTATACGTGTATAATATGGCAACTAAAGATGTCTGGTGAGACAAGTTACAACGCTACCACGCAAATTAGTATTTGCGCGCCGCTCAGGAACGAAGGTCGATAACAAATTACAGGCACAAGCGCAAACAATGAACCAAGCTTCTTTGTCCGCGGGTACCATACCTTACCAGACTTGTGGAAAAAACATGCCTCACCTGAGAAACGTGTGGTCGGCTGCTTAATTCCTAACAGCGCATCCACTCCCTCAGCAACACGTCTGTCACTCTGACTTTGTGGAGCTCGTTTCGCAATCAATCAGGCTGACGTCAATGGTTCCGGAACGCATATTTTCGGCTCCACCGCATACTTCGGGCTCAGCGCCAGCCTGCTCCACTACGCCTTCCGCGGTGTTAGCAGTATATTCCCTGTCGAGAGAGGTTGCAGCGTGGAATATGTCTTCCAGCTACCGACATCAGTGAGAGCGCGAGATATATGAGGCCTTTGGTATCAACGGTAAAGGCGATGCGCACGTGAGCACTTCAGCAGTGTTGCTTCTCTCTGGTTAAATGTCACTTAACAAGTGTAGGCTCAAGCTAGCTGGTACTTCATACTATAATAAATTCAGACGTTTGCGCTTGCGCATGTTTATACCGTCCTTCATTTGAAAAGCATTTTTTGCTTAAGCTCACTGAGTATGAAGACATTTCGCTTGTCCCTTGCGAGATTAGATCTCTGTTGTAATATTCACGTATATACCTTTTGCTTGTGTCTACCTCGAATTTTGCCTTGTATGTCGCATGGTTGTGGTTGTTAGCTTATGTTCTCTTTTTTTTTTCCTCCCGCCTCTCTCGTTCTCTCTCTGTTTTTTATTGTACCTCTAACTACTGCGGCATTGTGCAAAATCACGTTAGCTGAAAAGTGGGGTAGCATTTTGTCCTTTTTCATTTTTTCCCGACTCGTGGGCTTCCCTTTTATATAGCTTCCGCAAACAGCTGAATACCTATTTAATAAACTGTACGTTCCGTTTTTATCTCAAATGCAGTCCTTTCTTTTTCCCTCGTGCTGTTGTATTGTCAAAGACCGGAAAGGAAGTCGAAAGGAGTCGACCGAAATTTTCATGAATGGCGTGTTATGGAAATCGTGTACTTGAAATGTCATGTTCTGTGCTCGATAACTGGCACTTATACGCGTCTTTTTAGGAAGACCTGGTGAGACCTGCGTCAATGGAAGCAGCACAAGCGGTGATGGCATCGGATGCCTCGGCCATGTACGGCTGGTACCAGCCGCTGCATATTGTGTCGCAGGTGCGCTTTTAGTAACGTATAGGAGAAACGGAACGCTTACCGAGGTGCTCCTTCAATGCCATTTGTATGTCCGAACATGCCGGAGACGGGCTGTGAATGATCAAAAAATAACAAAAGAACAAGTTTATTGCACTGTTTACCGCTTGGAAAATGTTTTTTGGTTGTGAAGAAAATGCTTACTGACAAAACCGAGCATACTACTTTAAGTACAACTTTAACGGAAAATCGAGAAATACCGACGCAGGTTCACCTGCCTTTCTGAAAAGCAAAGGTTTATTATTTATAATTGTGTTTTAACCAATCCTGATAGCGTTTTATTTTTTTTTGCGCCGGAGAATAATTTTCTTTTTAAAATTAATATTGCAAACACCAAGTAGCCTGTGTTGCCGGCGTTCCATCACAATCAGGAGGGGTAACGACGAAGATCGAAGCATGTTTCTAAGAATTTTAGAATAATTACAATTGTTTAAGAATTGTCGTGAGACAATTCCTTTAAGAATTGTTTATAAATTTTTAACGAGAATTTCCCACGAGAATTCAAAGAACCTATTACGAGTTCCTTCACGCTTCTATAAAGGCTAACGCAAGAAGCTCCATAGTTACCGACGGCAACCGCGATATCAGCATGACGTGAAATATTTGACAGAAATGAATGAAGGGCAAATGAAAGCGCCAGCGTGTCATGTCACGACATTCTTTTCTTTTTTTTTTGTTTTTGTGACGAGGATTCGTGAAGGAATACCTAAAGAGGCCCTGCAACGCTTTTTCAACATAGCCAAAAAAAAAAAAACGCTGCCAATCAGTCGTAGAGGCTCCTGTGGGCGCGTCAGCAAAGTATCGTTGCACGGCACGCAGCATGGAATTTGCAATTTGGTTCCAAAACACAGCGTTAAAGCGCTCTTCTTCCTCTTAACAAATCACGTCACTGGGCGGGTGTGGACTGCGTAGGAGGTTGCAGAATTACCATTGGCTGATTCGCGGACTCTATAAGGCATCGCCACAAACCACGCCGTGATTCTGACGGCACGCGTGTTGTCACTGAGGAAACGCAAATATGCCCAAACAAATAAAAAGAAGAAAATGCTCAAGGTAATGGCGCGCATTGGCGTAGCTTCTTGACCTCCTTTAGCGGGGAAGCACCTTATGCGCTCGGCCTGTCGGCGTCTTTTGTCGTCGTCATCATTGCCTTTCAAGGTAAAGCAAGTCGTCAAACTAACGTAAACAACAAGCATATAATTGGTCACAACCAGTTTAAATTAAACTACTATGATTTAGAATCACCTAAGAGACAGGAATAATGATGATCTAATCGCATTAACAGAAATTTGTTAAAATCGCTTCTGACACGAGAACCCTGTACGTACACAGTCTGACTGCATTGCCCCAAGAACGACTTTTTGTCGAGAGGGCAAACCAAGTGCGCAATTCATCAAAACCGGTTCACCGCAGCGATTGATGTGTTCGCGGCAATGGGTTCAGTGGGTTGAAGGCAAGAGCAGATCCGCTTTTTTCGCGTATGTGACAAGCGCTACGGGATCAGATGCACGGCGTAGGCCCGGTCTTGAGCAGCTCTCCACTGTTAGTACAGGTTGTGCTGTACGTCAGTGTAGAAGCGGTAAGAGAAAGAGAAATTTCTGCGCATTTTGTATGGCAATTTGCTCGCGTTTCGCTTGCAAAAGACATGACAGTAGTCTTTCACCGTCGAATTTTCTTCCCCATCTAGGTTTCACTGCCCTTGAAATGCGTCGCCATGTTGAGCGCCAGGTTGAATGTTGACAATCAATATATATTAAGTTCTATAGGTCTTTATCTAAGAGGACCGACCACGCTCTTAGCATTGCAACCTTTTTCACCCGCACTGACAGGTTCAAGTATAGCTCTTTTTTCCTTCAATAATCAAAGCCTGGTATTTATCGCCCGGAAGTGTCCGTTCGTTAACACTTAAGAATTTCTAGAAGCCTGTTCATCAATGTTCATTTTGTTGTTGCTTTTTCCGTCCCGCTCCTGCTACCGCCTTACTGAGGTTGCAGTATGTAAAAACAAACAAACATACAATAAATAAATTAATAAATCGAATTTAACGCAAGTACCTTTTCGCTTAAACACGCAAACGCGCAGGCAGAGTGCTCACGTCAGGATGGCTGCACAAAACAGCAGCTTCATATGGTCGAAGAAACTAAGTATTGCGCCTTTACAATAACCTATTCGCACTTGTACAAGGTTCTTGCCTTCTGTGTTTGTTTGTTCACTACCTTTTCTAAAAAAATTACACTTCAAGGCTGCTTTCGTCTTCCTGTTTCTCACGCATTGTATCTTCCTCTTCCATCCGTTTAAGACGACCCGTTCTATCATCACGCGCACCGGTCTTCCAGGCTAGCGAGAGCAGTTCCCAGCAGCCTCTGGTGCCCGTCGTGCTGGCTCCGGCAGAGCAAGAGCTGTTGTCCGGAGCTGGCGCGGTTCCAGGCTACGGAGCCGACTTTTTCGACTTCTCGTGGGACGCCCCTGAGGGAGGGGAGCGGCGGAGCTATGGCTCGGCAAGGCCCGACCGCGGCAGCTCGGCTGCAAGTGGAGCCGACGCCGGCCGCTTTTTCTGGTCCTCCGACGAGATGCGGCGTGTGGCGGAAGGAGCAAGCGGCCAGGGCTGGGACTCCGGCCAGGACCAAGGGATGTCAGATACCATCAATGAAACGTACGTTAAGTATAGGTAGGGTGAATTAACTGGTGGGTGGGTAGCACAAGGATGATACAGTGGGTCGATTATATGATAGTAATTGCGGAGGCTTTGCGAGCGAAAACCGCGACATGATGATTATGTACGCCGCAGTGGGGAGGTCCAGCAATTTTGACCCCCTAGCGTTCTCTAACGTGCGCTGACAACGCACAGTATGCTCTTCCCTTGCGTTTCCGCTTCCATCGAAAATGCAATCGCCGCGGCCGGGATCGAGTCCAGGCCCTCCGGGGCAGCAGTCACGCACCATATGCACTGTATCGCCTAGGCGAAAAAATGATGAGTGAGTGCATGCATGGACGTATGCGTGCAAGGGGGACGTTTCGGAGAAGCGTTTCGGAATGCATTGATATCGTATCCATGGCCGTAGCTGGTCCTCGAGATCGGCGATAACCAAATGTGCAAGACTCTTTCGAAGCTCTATAGTCGGGTAAAGGTATGAGGAATTGAGTGCTGCTTGTCTGCGCCCTTCTGTACCTCTCACAAAGGGACCTCGGTGCTCCTTAAAAGCAGCGTTGCGGAGTCAAGATGGGAACGAAGGGAAAAGATAGGAATCTTAGCTGAGGCATTGCAGAGAGGAATGCGGAAGGATTATCGAGTCATTCTTGGTTGGTTTGACCTGTCGTGTTCGTAGTAATATCGCATGCTCTCAGCACGCCTTGACATCAGCATAAGAAGGTCGTATTCTTTTTTACAACGAGCGCGCGTGCTATGTACCATTAGGACATGCACGTTGAGACCCATGCATATTCGCACATTTGAGCCAATGGCGCTAAGCAGGCGAAAGACAAAGGAAGACACGAAACATACACGGGCGCCTCTCGCGTCTTACTGTGCTCTCTTTTATTTAGCGCCACACCTCTTCGCTCAAGTAATGACCCAACTAGCTCAGCTTCCTGTCCTTTTGAAATAGCCACACAATTGGTGCCTTCTGTATAGTACTACACCATAGCGCTGCAGGCGATAACAACTAACTCTCCTTACCTATAACAACAAGTTCTGTAGTTGTAGTTGCCGAAATCTCGACACATTCATGAGGCACATCATGTATACCTAGGTTTAACTATCGCCAAACGGTATTACCTAACCTCCACTATATTAATGGACGTATATTATGGACCCATCGAAACGCGTCAGCTATAGCCACGAATCGAACCCGCTTCCTGGAGCAGCAAGGTATCAAGCTTTTTTTTTTTTCTTTTGTTAAACAGCGAAGCTGTTATTGGTTGAATCTGTGCTGTCGTTATTGCTTTCCGTGCGGCCTGGTGTCATGCAAGAGGCACAAGCTAACCCACACTTGCTTTCGGCCTAGTACTACGCGGTGGAACTTTCGTCCTTGGTCTGCTACTAAGTGGTAGTGGTTATGCGAAGCCTAATGTGTGGCATTTGCGCAGCACTTGATTAACCTCTTGTGGTTGAGCAAACCTTGCCCCCAGCCTAACGCTGCATGATGGTGATTATGCGAAGCTTAATGCGCGATAAAGTGCAGAAAAGGTGTAGGTAGAGGTTGCGGGTTCAATCCCCTCAGCTTCGGCTGCATTTCCATAGCGCGTACTGCGAAGAATTGAAAGTGTAACAGAATAAGGAGCCCATGACAGCATGGTGAAGGATCATGTCACAGTCAGTAGACAATGACGAAGGGTGGTATAACTAGCAAAACTGACGCGTCATGACATCAATAACTTGACACTCTTGCTACGTGAGTGCTACGTAGTGCTACCTCACGATTAATACTAAAGGAGTAGCTTCGCTTTCCCGACGGTTTTCGCGGCGTGCAACTGGCTTGAACTGTTTTGGAGTCTTTTCGCTAAGCCACCGCGGTGGGCCTAGCGCATGCCAGGGACAAAAATTGCGAATGTAAACTTACATATACATTTAGCAAGAAAACGGCGCGAAGACGCTAAACCCCTGGAGATTGACGAAGAGAGCAACACCAAGTGAAATCAGAGGCGTGCGCACGCTGTCGACAAGCATCGTTGCCAAGGACAATTTGTCTTCCCTCATAACACATGAGGGTCACCATACAGCAGACAAAGATTGTTCAGACTGTTCCCACAGGGAGAATTTTGCCAGAAAGCCGGAACTGCCCACTACTTTTGTGTTATTTTGGTGACGAACGTGTTGAACTGCATCAAAAGCTCTTCTTCTTTTTTATTTTATTTTTCTGGCACGGGAGCCGTGAGAGGAGGGGATGTGGCGGGGGTTTTATGCTTGGAAATTTTCCGGGCTCTCTACTTCACAAACCACCAAAGCATGAAAGAGCTACATCGGATCGCCTTGAGTACATGTAAACACATAAGCTCAACAGAAATGTGAGAAACGACAGTTGCTTTCTCTTTCTCTCTTTCGCTTTTTGTTTCATCGAGCAATGTTTTATGGAATTCAGCGCTCGCCACCTGTTTGAAGGGGTATACAATTTCATTGCTAGCCCAGGCTGTGCAGCGGCCACAATAAAATGACAGACAAGAAGTGCACAGGACAATCGCTATCCCCATTTTCACTCCTTGTTTTGTTGTGAGCGCGGTACAACCTGCGCCGTGAACACGCACACTGAGTTCTTCATTCTCACGCGCAATTTCAAACTAACTCTCAAAGAAGAAAGGAGCATTTGGGGAGTCTCTACGCCAGAGAACATTAATCGTCATCTATCTCGCATGCTTTCTCTGCGTTAATGCCACGTGTTCGGTATATACTACTGTGTAAGGGAGAGGGGGAGGCTGTGAGCCTGAAATAACATTTTTAACAAAAAAAAAAAAACGAGAGAAGGCACAGTTTTCGAGAAAGGACGCACAAACAGTTTAAGTAACGATTAATGTTGTGCGGCAGAAAGACGTCAGAATATGCGTTCTTTAGAGTGGTAGAGTGAACAGTTTTCGGACAAAGGTGTAAAAACTTATCTACGCTCTTTTAAGCCACTTTAGGTGCAAACTTGGCACCTATAGCGGTGTTGAAATGTTGAAATTCTTCGGAGCAGCGCGCCTGCAGAAATGAGTCGTTGGTATGTCAAATTTTTCCCAGAGGAGGGCCGTTTCTAAGGTGATATTTTTGCATCCTTTCCTCTCTTTCAGCGATTTCGGACAGGGAATGGATGAAGGAACGTAAGTGCTAACTGCATAGCAGTTAATATTTCTGCGCATTTATTAACCGTCCTCGTCTAGTAATTCTGGTAAAAGCAGTGCTCCTTTGCCGAAAGCAAAGTGAACTAAATTAGAATAAAACAAATAGCGAAGCTACTTGAGAAATGTTAACGCCAGTGACGTAGGCTACGTGTTTTGTTGACGTTCTTCCGCAAACAGAAACTATGGGGCGCTCCATGAAGTTTGAGAGGGGTTCACGCATTGCATTACCGGAGGTTGGGGTCTGTGGGCTCTGTTTCCTTCACCATACGTCTTACAATGTGCGGCAAGTAAAGTTTGCCGATGCCATATTCTGTGCCATTACCCATAATTACGTAGCAAGGCATCATTGAATCAACCGATCGATTCTGTTCGGAGGCACGGTGCATACTCCTGAAGTTGTGTTTCATAGCCTAAAGTGTTTCGGCGTGCCCAAATGTAAATAATGTTATAGAAATTTACATTGCACATCAGGCGCGCACGCCTCGCCCGTGTTTGAGCTTAAATTGCTGATAAGAAACAAGCAAGGAGCTATGCGACGCCTTTCAGTTACTTGTTACGATACGTTCGGCGGATGCGGTTTGCTTAAAGAAATATATTTTTTTGAAAAGTTACTAATTACACGTGCGCATCATAGATGATCCAGTGTAATTCAAGCATGCATCTTGCCTCTCAGAGCAAGACAAGTGCGTTTTATTTTTGTCTTCACTTTATCTTCTATCATAGGCTTCCGTCACTTCAATGATCACGCGAATAGGGCTTTTAAGAATGACTCAATAATTGATAGCAAAAATATAAGCATCAAAGTGCTTTCTTCCCTTACTCCATCCGAACACAGCTATTTCTTTACCCCTTTCCCACTTTTATTACAGTTGACAGCACGACAATAGGGTACTGCGGCCAATCAACTAATGCCTCTTTTATTACGAATTGTATTGTTTTATGTTGGCTATAAGCCACTTTTTACGGAAAAGAATTGGGTAAATATTCTCAAAATCATAAGACGGGAGCAAATTCGACACTTTGCGGAAAATTTGAGATTCTGGACGGGCGAGCTCTTGAAATTTTCGAGCGAATGTGGAAGTAAAAACGCAGCTGTTTCTTTGCATGCAGCAAAGAAACCGCTGCGTTTCTGCTTCCACATTCGCTCGAAAATTCATAAAGCTCTGCCGTCAGGTATCTCGAATTTTCCGTAAAGTATCGAATTTGCACCCGTCTTATGATATTGCGAATATGTATCTATTTTTTTTTTGCAGTAAAAAGTGGCTTATAGCCAACATAAAACAATATATTCATAATAAAAGGGGCATTGGTTGCTTCGCCGCAGTAGCTTTATTGTCGTGCAGTCAAGCGTAATAAAAGTGGGAAGGCGGGTCACTGGCTTTCGCGAGGCACAACTAAATTCATGCCTTCCACAAACTCAACCACACTGGCGGCATAATAAAGGGCGCCAATTTCACTGGCAACCTGTGAGACGTGTCTGCGATGGTGCTGTGGTGATGGGAAATATTAAATAAAAAGATACGGGAGTTTCCGTTCCTTACCACTGTGCGTGCGTGCGTTTGTGCGACAGCAGCAATATCTTTCCGAGCAGCCAAGCCGGCCTCACTGAAGGGTCTGCGTCTGCGGTTCCCGTCGCCATGGAGACCAATCTGCTCCGCTCTGCAGTGTCCGACGAGGATGTGATCGCAAGGCAGACTCGGGCCCTGCAGTCCACATCCGACGTGGACTTGGTGAGGGTTGCATTGCTGCTGTGGTGAGCACGCGAATAAGAGCTGCCACAAAGGGAGGGACAAAGGCAAATGTCGCGATTGTTGTTGTAACTGTTGTACGGAGTGAAGCACTGTCCGGGCTTAAAAGGACAGAAATATGAGCTAGTTGGCAGGGATTCATAGTGCAAAGAAGAGGCGTGCGAAACACGGACACAAGGGAAGAGGAGTAGACATTCAAACGCCGACTACCAACTGCAACAAAGCACAGAGGCGAAAAAAAAAAGAAGATGCAAAACTTGTCCGCGCATGCGCGGGAAAGGTGGCGCCACCTGTCAAATGGGCACACGTGCCGGTCTACGCGAGAGACAACTGTAAATGCACTCTACGTCTTTTCTGTTTAGGCTAATCGACGCCTAACTCACGCACGCGCTTCCGCTATTATTGATATGCCAGGACTCGACCATTAAACGCGTTTCTTCTTTCTTATGCCTGTACAGAATCGCACATTCGTCTAACATGGGCATACAGTTACAGTCCCGGCAGTGCAACGATAGATTAGATGGCGTTCCACCTGAAAACGACCTTCTACGTTCAATTAATCTGTGATTAATACAACGCCCTGCCTGCCCTACGTAGAAACTTCCGTAACAAAATAGTATCTTATAAACTACACCAATGCGACAGTCGGTAAAATTATTGTTGACTGTGTGCTTAACCTGACACATATCTGTTCGCTTCCTTCCTCGCACCTGCTCATTTTTCCTACGAGCCCGGGCTTACGTCGCAGCTTGGTGAGGTCACCTCTAAACTGCTGCTTTCTTGCCCGCTTATACACATGTAGTCCGTTCCGTTTTTAACGGACCTCCCATATATTTTTGTCCGTAAAATAGCGCGCCCATGTGGCACACTGGCTGGCAGTGACCGCGCAGGTGAGACGTTGGCAAACAGACGCGAACTGACGCAGATGATGAAACATGTGCTCCATCAATATCAGTAATTTTACCTCAAGTTATATTTGTTTTATACTTACTCCTCTCAGATGGCAGGGCATGTCCGCGTTATTTATTTATTTATTTATTTATTTATTTATTTATTTATTTATGAGACTCCTCTCGCGATTAGCAGGAAGTGGTTTAAAGAGGCAAAACGAGAACACCCGGGATTCGCATAGCTTGGGCGTCTGTGGTCGCTTCATTTATCTCGGGATTGTGAGCGAAAGGTTTAATGGTGAAATGACAAGGTGCGACACATAATTAGGCAGAATTATTTTACTGATAATTATTAGGTCGAAAGCCTAATACAAGATTAAAATAGCCATATAATGTGCTAAATCTAGATCGCATGACGAGATCGAATCGTGAAAAATATACACAGCAGTTTTTACTGCAGCTTAGACTGACTGGGAAGTAGAAATAATTCGTTATACAGAGTACTTCGTTAAATCTCGGTTCGTTACGTCGAAGTTGAACTGAATTTGGTTCATAAATTTGTACCCCTAGACGCACTAAGTTTCAATGCAGGGTAATTTTTGCAGCGTTGCACTCGAGCTACTGTCAAGGATAAAAATATTTCATGACAGCACGTGGTTTTAAAATATGACCGATTGATGTCATACGTTACTACGGCAGCATCGAAGCTAGCGATGCCACAGTGCAGCTCATCTCGGAAATATTTTTCACCTAAGCTCTAGCTTTCACGCAGAACGGGGTTTCCCTTTACTACTCACACCATACGATAACGACTTTGCTCGACCATTTATATAATAAGTGAACGGCACAATGGTGTTTTTTTGAAAGTGCAATGAGGAGCAGGGAAGCAAAAATGCTTGAAACACGAGTACTGAAGAGTATGCGTTTTATACAGCCGACCTAATTTAGTGTAAGCCAGTAGACGTCTAATGGAGTACTAACGTTATAATTGAGTATTTCGCCGAAATGACCAAATCAATCATCAATCAATCAACCAATCAGCCTGCACAATGAAGGTACCTTCACTGTAGAAGGGCAGGGAAAATGGCATAGGTCGGCGCACTCACTCACGAGTGCACTCGCTCACACTCACTCATTTCCTAGACGTGAGTGCGAGTGAGTGTGAGTGGAAGTGAGTGTGAGTGCGAGTGAGTGCGGGTCCTGGAAAAATTATGGTGAGTGTGAGTGAGTGTTCTCCCACACTGCCGACCTATGGGGTGATTTTATTCACTGGAGCACAGGTGAGCAAAAGCCAGTAACGTGTCCACGTTACAGGCCGTTGGAAAGCAGAAAAGCGCGAGTACTGAGCTGCTTGCGCTGCCACGCACTAGTGACAACGTCCTTCTCTTTTTCTAACATTTATCGCAGTCAATCAATCAATCAATAACGCAGCGGTATTTCTGGTTGCTAATATGATACCAGATAGATTGTGAATATCAGATCTGTCGAACATATGAATGCGTGTGTGCAGGTGAAGGAAGCCGTGGAGAGTCAAGAAAATCGCCAAGACGAACTGCAGGACGTCGGCAAGGAGGGTGAACTTTTCGAGATGGTCCCCGTCGTGGTGAGCGCTCAGACGGCAAAAATTTTAAGCTATATCAATAAAACGCATCTGCAAGCTATAGATCCATTGTACAAGCGCACCAACTCGCTCGGCTTTTGCGCTTATTATAGGCATTAGTAGAACATGTCTTTATGCGAGTTGGTTAATGCTTCAGACGGAAAAAACGGAGCGCTAAAAAAAAAGCTCTCCCCATCTCCCCATAAAGGGAACTCTGAGTAGTATGCGTAGCAGCCATGAGTCGACTTCAAGTTGTGTAAATATTTTTATTTTCTTCATCACTGTTCACGGTCCTTCCATTCGAGGTTCCCGTGATGTTCCTCCACCGAGGGTTGAGCTCGGGCAGGTGCTCGGGTTTCGGCGGGTAGCGGTAGCCGTTCGTCACGCTCATCGCGGGGAGTCTGCCTGCCACCAACGAATGTTTGCACATAGAGCAAACGGCGTACTCACTATGACAGTCGTCGGCGGCAAACTTCCGCTGCAGAACGGCGATGGCGTTGTCACGGGACTGCTCGTTCTTGATGGTCGAGATCTTGGTCAGTTTTTTATCGAACCACAAGCGGTCACATACCTTACAGCTGTGTCCGAACGTGTGGCCGAGAAAGTCACGCTTAAAGCGCGCACCCGCGTCACCAACCTCAGGTAGCGACCGCTTCCGGCGCTTGGCAGCCGCTCGGCAGCGCTTTGCGAGCCCGAGCCGCCGCGATGCAATCTTCGTTCTTCGAAGCGCGCTCCATGACAGCTGCTGTAGAAGAGAGCGCGCCGGGGGAGAGCGAGCGCTTTTATTTATTATCTCTCGAACTACAGCGCCACTAGCGGTCTCCACACAAACTAGAGCACGCGCCGGAGTGCGCATGCTCCGAGTACTAACGGGGGCAGGCTACGCCAATGCCGCAGGGAGGGACAGGCCTCGTTCATAAGTTGCTTCGCATCTAAAACCACAAAGAACTGAGCAGCAGTCCTGTGTTCCTCTAGCTTTTTTGTCTGTGGTTTTTTAGCGCTACTTTTTTCCCCTTTATTATAGGTAGCCTCTATTGGCTCTATCATTAGAGTGCTGGACAAGGCTAGATGAACACTGTTGCTCGTGCTAGAGGCGTCGCCATTTCGAACGCTGTAATGTGAATTTGGAATAGCTTATCCAGCCGCGTAAATTGGAGTGACGAGATGACGTGCTGCGGTATTTTCCGTTCTCGTGCATCCTCCAATTTTAAAGCGAGGGACTTAAAGGGCTCATGTCACGTAAAAATTGTTGTTCATGTGCGAAAGACTGACCGTATTGTCCACTAACGAGAACTGCGGATGGACGCGAAGAATAAGAGAACTGCTGTCTCTCCTGCAATCGAGAGTACATGCAGGCATGAAATGGCTGTAGCGGCAAAGCAGTTGGGTTGGAGAGGGCCTGACGCCGCCTCTAGAAGGAGGAGGCGACCCGCTTACTTCGAGCGCACCCGTGCACATGGCAACCTTCCACACAATGGAGGACTTCGACTTCGTGCACGGCGAGCTAGGCAGTCCTGCTTGACGCGTTGCAACCCTACCGTGGGAAAAGAGATTTTTGCAAGGTTTATTCCCCGGAGCGTCAAGCCGCCCTAACATCGCGCACTCAAGGTGACTAGCCTAATCTGCACATTCTGCCGGTCACGAGCCAAGTTAGTTTAGTCCTGTTCGATGTCTCGCGCGAGCACTATTTCAACCATGTTAGGTTGCCGACAATGTTACTTGCACAGTTGCAGAGGACAAGAAGTTCCACAGGTCTCGCGTGCTCCGTGCGTTTCGTCTGCCGGCCGGAATGAATGTGCGATGAGGATGTTGGTTTGGCTAAGAAAAGGACGCTAATCCGTGGGGGTAGGGGACAGGGGCTGAAAGAGATAGAAGAGGAACGCCGTAGTGGAGGGCTACGGAAATTTTGACCACCTGGGGTACTTTAACGTGCACTGACAACGCACAGCACACGGGCCTCTGGCATTTTCGCGGTCATCGCAAATGCGTCGTAACACACCACGCACCCCGCTCTTCGTCTCCGCGGCGCGCGTGAACTCCTATACCGAACCTGGCGCGCGCGCCCATAGATGTGGCCGTGCTTCGAGAGTCGGGTTGCTCGCCACAAGCTTCAGCGTTGAGAGATGACAAGTACATGGCGCCTCGTATCCTTGGAATGTTGCTATTTGAAGCAGGAAATAAAATTAAGCGTATATATGTGAGACATATTTGGTCAGTAAGTAGCGTATGTAATGCGGTGATGTAGCAATGGTTAAGTGCAAACTATGATCAGTTTAAATTTTTGACTGGATTCCCGGATGTGCTCACTCGTTTAGGCGCCCTGATAATCTCATATAGATACCCGTGTGCTCTCGTTTGGGTACCCGGATGATCTCGTTTGAAAGCCCATGTGTTCTCGTCTGGGTTCCCGGGCATTGTTGTTGGAGCACCCGGATAACGGCTATGGCTCTTGCCTCAAGGTCGCTTGAAGGTCACTGACAAAGGGAGCCAAATCATTTTCGCTCCCTTTGCTTAAGAGAGCTATGCTTCCATCCTGGATCACCGCTACCACCAGCGGCGACTGGCAGCACGTGGGCACTCGTCGCCTACCCGAGCCGTTCCAATCAAGTGTTGTAGAAGCAAGTGGCTAGGATAACGCGTCTCTATGTCTCGTGAACATGTGAAAACGGTGACGACAGCGTTGTCACGTTCCAATCTTAAAACGCGATGCCTAAAGGAAGCGACAGCCAGTATTCCTACGCCGTTTTGTTTAATGATAGCAAAAGCTTAGAGGTCTGAGTACTAATTCACGGAAACTGCGCTGGGAGGCCTAGAGCAGTGAGAGTCATCGCTCCAGGTTCTGTCGAGCCACACATAATGCGCGCAAAGCCAGAAGGATTCCACGGGGTGCACCGCCGCTCGAAGCCCGTTTTGGTTTCCATTATATCTTCGAACATAGCGTAATAAGGAATAATTAAGGCGGGGCTCCTTTAATTATGCACATACAGCAATTTTATCTAGAGTTATGGAGCGCCAGAAGCAATAAGCCACGTGCAGCAGTCCGAAGGACAACGTCGCTCAGAGTCAAGCCTTCACTACGAGGCGACGCTACATAACAGCTTCTGCGATTTTCAAACCCACTTTAAAAAGGAAGATGTGGTTCAAATTGTGAAAGGAATGTACGACTGGATCGCTACAATTACCGGTCTTTCTGCGCTACAAGAACGCAATCACACGTTCTGGCCGGTTGCCCGTCCCTTCACGGATATTCCAATTGTTATGCTCAGATTCCCTGGAACAAAGCACCGTTTTTGTACGGTCGAATCACGTCGGTAAACTTGTAATATAGCAGATTTGCGCGTCAAAGCTGCATCTAAGATTTTGAGAGAACTTCTAGTACTCGGGCGCTTTATATCGTCTGTGAGCGTATAATTTTGTAGACACAATAGATGTTGACTTCTGCAAAAGCTGGCAAGAACAATGCGTTTAAGCCACTTTTAGTCGCATTCGCATGCAACGTGCATTCTATCGAAGATGTCATTTTTATATAACCTCTCCTGAGTTTTTTTGCATGAAAGTAAAGGCAAATGATGTAATCGGGTGATGTCGGGTTGGAGAGGATAATAATAGGAAAAGGCACGCACACTCAACGCGCAGCTAGTTGGCACACCGGAAACGCGCGCGTTTAGTGACCGACAGCCGTAAAACTGGCCTGGCATACAACTGCTTTTGCAGGCTTCTGCGAGCGAAGACAGAGATCGAGTGCAAAGCGCCACCAGTAGCGGGAGCGAGACGCCGCAGGCATCAGCCGCTCCCGTGGAGACCAACCCTGAAACAGGAGTGGTTGAAGCCGTTGCCCCAGCACCTCGCCCTCTCCCTCCTGCTCCTCAAACCGCCACTTCGCCGCCGCTCGCCGAACTGATCGACGACCAGAAGCTACAAGCCGACAAAGAGGGCGAACGGATGGACAAGGAGATGCGCGACTTTGAGCTCACTTCTGTGGAGTTGTACCCGGAAAGCAGACTAGTCATTCTGCTTGCCTTGCTCTGCATCATCTGGATCTTGTTTCTCATTCTGACTGCCGCGGTAAGGCACGGAATCAGACCCGGCGGCGAGACCACTACGAAGGCCGGCGGCGGCTCAGACCACGAGCACACCGCGGAGTATACTACTGGGGGTGAAGAACCGCCACCAGATCATAGACCGACGGGTCCCATCCCCAGACCACCGCCGGTCGGTCCCGTCGGTCCCGCCGGACCCGCTGGGCCCCCAGGCATTACGGAAGAGCCGCTACGGGACGTGTTCTATTGCTCGACAGAGTACTGCAAGAGGGAAGGCGACCACCTGCGAGGCCTGACGTCCCAGTCATCCAAGCGTGCTTGCGACGATTTCTACGAGCACGTCTGCGAGGCCTGGAAGAAGTACGCTACCCCGCTGCTGGACAAGCAGCCTGGTGCGGCTGTTTCCACTGACACCCTGCTACAGAGGGCGATGGAGGAGCGCTTGCTGGCGTACATCAAGGACCCGGCACACACTGACGTGGCACCGGCGCGTACCATGTACGAGCGCTGTACTGACCGAGCTGACGCTGACGCGGCGCTCTTAAACGTCAAGGAGCTGTTCCGCAGCTGGGGCTCCGAATGGCCGCAAGCCAACAATACCGGAGGCACGTCGGACGACGTATGGCGGTTCGCCGGCAAACTGTTGAGAGTCCTCGGGGTGCCCTCTATTGTAGGTGTCGAGATCGGCTTGGAACCGCAGGACTTGAGCAAGACGATCGTCGAGGTGGGACCACCAAAGGGGGCCATATTCTACTCCAAAGACGTGTCCGATCATCGAGTCATGGCGCTCTTCACCGACGCAACACGGTCCGCCGCGCTGGCGCTCAACCCTCGGGACGCTGCTTCTGCCAGCGCTGCCGCCGCGGACGTGTCTGTCGCGCTCGCGACGCTCTCGCTGCTCCATCTGGACGACCTCGGAACTTCGCCACTTGACTTCGAGGTCGAGAACTTCGGTGCACTGAGCAAGGGCGTACAGGCTTTCATGCGCGTCGTCTTCGAGCGGGTCACTGTTTTGAACCCCAGTACTCGGATAATGTTGCACCGGGGTCGGCTGATACGACGCGAGATCGAGAGTACCCTAAACAGCGCGCCACCTCGAGCGATGCTCAATTACCTCGGACTCCTCGCTTTGGTGTCGCTGTCTCCGTTTCTGCCGGAACAGTTCGCTCAGCTTCGCGTACTTCACTCGGTGTACACTTTGGGCCGTGCCGAGGCCCCCACTACGGAGCAGCTTTGCTTTCGCACTACGGTCCAGGCATACCCGGCATGCGTTTTTAAGGCTTCTCGAGAGGTGCACAAGGACGTGAGGCGATACGTGTGGTTGTCGCAGCTGGAGTCGCTGTTCGTAGACTACGTGCACGACGTGGCGTGGATGGACAATCTCACGTCACTCTTCGTTCGCTACAAGATGCGTCACCACCATTTCGAGAGGTTCTTCCCAACCAGGACCCTTGGCGACTGCAAGCCAGTCCCCACGCTGGGAACACCCAAGACAATGGCTGCTTTCGTGGAGACGGTCGCCCTGCGGCAAACGCAGCTACTCAGTCAGGTGCTACGCTGTTTTTTGCTCTCAACCGTAGTGTTTGTTTCATAAATGAATGCCTTCGTTATCGTATTTTCTGCATTCATTCAATTACGGGTTTATTGATGTAAACATACTGAACATTGCCAGGTAATGGCGAGAGAGGACAAATAGTAGGGCTGGAAATCTGAGATAAAACTAAAGCAGTAGTGTATCGTTAGTGCTCTGTCTGTTTTTGTGAGTGTGTATGTTGGAGCAATAAGCAGAGCCGAAGAGTTCCATGGATGGCTTGATATTTTGCTATGAGAGCCTGTAGCTTCATCATAACTTGCAGTTTTGCTATTATTGTTCTTAGGTTCTTACGCATATGACTATCGCATAGTTCTGGCTTAATTGGGCCATTTTAGGGGCGAAGCTCCTTAAAGCGGCACCCGTTCGTCCCTCGTCGTAGTCGTAGTCGTAGTGCGTAACCAGTCTTACGCTTTGACCTCCAAGGTGGTGCCGGTGGGAGATTTCTCCTGTGCGTTGTTGAACAATAAAAAATTCGCAGCGTGCGCGTTAACTAAAAGCCGAATTCTTCTGTCTCTCATTCCCCATTAGCAGCCATTTGCATGTTCCAGTAGGAAACGTTAGTAGAAGTAGAAGTGTAAGTGTTAGCTAAAAGCCGACTTCTGTCTCTCATTCCCATTAGCAGCCATTGTTTACCTCCGAGTTGCCTTCAGGAACGTCAGGTGGCGCGCGAGCTCTCTCACTCTTCCATCTGCTGTCTTGTGTGAGACAGAAAGAGAGAGAGAGAGAGAGAGAGAGCGAAAGACTGTCCGTTTCTAACGATGATGATGATGGGTTTGTGCTAGCGCGTTACGGCGCGTGTAAGAAGCTGGTGTAAGACGCTGTGGCCTCTCCGCCTTATACTCTTTCAGCAGTAATGTGATGGCGTCGGCAAACGCGGTGCGCGTTCCGGCCTGTGTAAGGGGCTGCGTAAGACGCTGTGGCCTCTCCCCCCTTACTAGAGTGTACTGCATGTTTGTAACGCGTTTGTGCTAGCGTCACCTTAAACGCCAGATCCCAGCGTTCGAATAGAGTGTTTCTGACGTCCTTTACATGATGATCGACTGGGCGAATTACACGGAAGAATAACGGTTTATCGGTGGTTCACTCCGGAGCTTCGCTCACTCATCATCATTCACCCCGTGGATGTGCTGTGAATTTTTTCATCATTAATTAAAGGCGAAAAATAACAAAATAAAACTTGTGGTGTTTCACGCTTCCAAAACAACGATATGATTATTAGAGAGGCTGTAATACTGGGATCCGGAAATTCTGACCTCCAGGGGTTCTTTAACGTGCACAGACATCACACAGTACACGCTACTGTAGTATATATTTTTTTATGCTCGTCAAGCGCGCAAGAGAGAACAAGCACGATGACGTTTCTCTTTCGCACATATCAACGAAAGCGCCCCCATAGCAGCAACACCATGAGAGAAACGGAAACTAGAGACGAAATTCCCGAGTGGTAATACTAGCTGACAAGTCTTGCACGTAAGGCGTTTGAGGAAACGGTTGCTTGTTTTGCACTGTATGGTAACGTTCAATTGTGCTTCCTATAAGAAGCACGAACTCGGCTTCACTTTTGCGGGCTTCTGTGCGTTGAGAACAAGTGGGAACGATTTAAGGCGATTATTACTTACTACGGAAGAGCACCCCCCCCCCCTTTCCACTTCTAGAAAAAAAGATTCTAGGCAGGGCAACTGACAGTACACTTACCTTGTGCATCAATTTGTGAGGAAGAAGTGACAAACAAACAAGAGTATGCTTTTCGTAGATATGTTAAGAACAAGTACCAATGATTCATGGCAATAACACCCTGCTATGGGAGAGCTGTTTCAGTTTGTCCCAGTTATGAAGTAAACACGAAAACGATGTGTTTTGAAAGAAAGGGCGGATGATTCAGCGCACTCTGCATTCTACTATGGGAGAGACACCTAATTCCACGTTTTTGCCTAGACAACACAGGGGTGAGCCCAGCCCATGCTGCTTTTTATGTTCAAGATGAGCGACTAAGAGCAATCGCACCCTACTATGGGAGAGCTGTTGAAGCCGCACCATGCGTGCTGAATGTACAGTGCAGGACATCTCTCATAAAGGCCAACATGTCGTGTGACTGCTTCCATATGTCAGTCTATACAGAACCACGAGGATCGGAACTGCCACACTTGTTGATTTGGTAAACCTTTTGTGTCTAAATATCGCTGGATTTTATTTTCATAATGCATTTCGGTAGCGTTCTGCCCCCTCCATATGCCTTTTATTCATAATGGGATATATGAAAAGGGAGTAAATTCACTGACTTGTAATTTTCGGCAAGCTAGACTGTGGACATGCTTCAGCAGGCGAGGACTCCGCACGACTCAGTTAAGAAGTGTCTTTACGCTTTAGCCAAAGCCACTTTTGTTTAGCGCAAGAAGGTCTACTCTGATGTTTGGTGACGCGTTAGTAATCAATAAAAATATTATACAGCTTTAATATTATGCACTGCAAGTTTATGCTCTTGTATTTCTTCCTGTGCGAAAAACCTGCGCGTACTTTAGGAGCTATGCACATAACTTCCGTGTTATGACCGGTTCCTCAGATCATCAGTTAGCATTATTTTTTTAACACGAAAGTGCCTTATTCCGTGGTCCACCAAGAAATTAGTGACACTTCTGTCACGAAAGTGGATACCTGAAAAAATGAACACGCATTTACAATGGAAAAGTTCCACGCGCCAGAATTCGAACCCACAACTTGGTATTCGGTGATTAGGAGCTGTAGGCTCTACCGATCAGACCACCACCGCATTAAAGATATAGGGAACAAACGGGCCCTACGTCTTCACTACACTGCTTTAAAGTTTGCATCTGGCTGATGTCCGGTTAAAGCATACTTGCTCGTAATTTAACATCACCCCCCGTTCATAGCACGCTTGGTTCTCAGCGGTGGTACCGCCATCTAGGAATGATGGAGCGAAGTAGTAGATAGTCAGATAATGCGCGTCGGCAGTTAGCGCTTCGGTAGTCTCAGCGCCTCTATCGATGGTTGTCGGCGTCCTGCCGGTGCGTTGCTTGGCCAGAGTACAACCACGGCCGCTGTAAAATTTGCCTTTTGTGGCAAGTTGTGTTGCAACGCCGCTCTGCTCCAGAAACGCAAAGACGGCCGCCAACAAGCTCAATTAGCAGATCGAGTGCGTTGGACAGGCGTGGGTCCCGGGTTCGAACTCCAGACCACGATGAATTCTTCGTCAACTAAGAAGCCTTCATTTCAGAGGAATCAGTACGGGCTTCCTTGTACCTCTGCGCTACAAACGAGTGGGTGCTTATTTTTTCCTTTTATGTTCGTTAAAGCACTTTGCGAATTTCCGAAGAATTCATCTACCGTACAGTGATACATTGCGAGTGAGGAAGTAGCCCAGAAAAAGTACACATCTGACCGGTGATGACGGAGGAAGTAAGTGAAACTTTCAAAGAAATGCGAAGAGGCAGAACATCTGGTGAGGATCAGATGACAGACCTCTTGAAGGAGCTTACACTGAAAAACAGGCAAGCCTGTATGCGTAACGCCTAATTACCGTGAGCGTACTGGGATCTTGAAAGAACGCGATCACCTTGACCCACAAGAAAGGCAACATGAATGACTCGAAAATTAAACACTGATCAACTTAGCGTCAGTCGTTTACAAGGCGTTTACCAAAGTAATAGATAACAGAATTTGTGCCACGTTACATTTCAGTCGGCCTAAAGACCAACCAGGCTTTCGTAAAGACTATTCAACAGTAGACCGTAATCACACGATCGCTGGCACGATAAAAACAAGGAAAATGCGCGTACTAAAGCCATACCCTATATACAGCCTCCATAATTACGAGAAAGCATTTGATCCTGTCGAAACGTCATCAGTCGTGCAAGCGTTGCGGTGTCTGGGAATATACGAGCGTCTATATAGGAATTCTGGAAGATATCTGCAAATGGCTCCACAGCCACCGTAGCCCTCCATAAGGATAGCAGTAAAGTACGTGTAAGGAAGAGTGCAAGAAAAGGAGAGACAATCTTTCCACTGTTGTTCACAGCATGTTTACAAGAGGTATTTAGAACACTGGATCGGGAACAGGTGGTCGTAAGGCTTAACGGAGAATCTCTAACTAACCTCAGATTTGCTGATATTGCTTCGCAAAGCAATGTTCCCCCAGTTGCGTTGCTCTTAAGTGGCTCGGGGGTCGACATACAATGCATGGGTACCGAACGAGACAGTCTAAGTAGAAATGTGGGTCAGTAGATTAATGTGAAGGAAAGTAATGTTCAACAGCATTGGAAGAGCACAGCGGTTTGAGATAGGGGGCGAGGCACAATAAGTGATAAGCGAGCATATGTACCAAGGCCAGGTAGCGACCCCTGACCCGAACCATGGGCTGAGGTAATGAGAGTAGGGCAGAGGGCATTAAGCAGGCATTCTAAGATAATGAATGGCAGTTTACCATTTTTATTCAAGAGGGAAGTGTATAACAGCTGCATCTTACCGGTACCGGTGGCCTTTTCAGGTTACCGGTACTTTAGGTTTCAGGTTACCGGCAAAGCAGCAGGAGAATATGGCTTAACCGCCGATTAGATCAAAGACGGAAGAGACATTATATTTGAAAAACTTGCATCGCTCTTCACGAAATGTATAAAGACATCTAGTGTACTGCGCAGCTGGAAAAATGCTAATATAATCCTAATCCACAAGAAACGTGATATAAAGGAGTTAAAGAATTACAGACCGATTAGCGTACTCCCAGTAATATACAAGCTATTTATGAAAGTATTTTCTGCTAGGATAAGAGAAACACTCGACTTTACCCACCAAGTGAACAAGCTGGTTTTAGGAAAGGTTGCTCAACAATCGACCACAGCCACGCTATCAACCTAGTAATTGAGAAGTGCGCTGAATATAACAAACCTCTTTATATGGCGTTTAGAGATTACGAGAAAGCATTTGACTCCATAGAAATACAAGCAGTTCTAGAAGCTGTAAGCCGACAAGGGGTACCTGACGTATGCGTGCAAACCATAAACATATGGAAAGATTGCCCAGCCACACTACTCCAACACGAGAGAAGCAGAGAAATCCCGACCGGAAGATGTGTCAGACAAGGAGATACGATCTCCCCGATGTTATTCACTGCATGTTATGGGAACTGTTTAAACGTGTAGACTGGGAAGAGAAGGAAATTAGAACAGACGGAGAATATCTGAGCAATTTAAAGTTTGCAGACGACATTGTGCTCTTTAGAAATGATGGAGACGAACTACAAACATGATTGATGACGTAAACCGGGAATGTATTAAAATTGGGCTAAAAATGAATAGGAAAATAACCAAAGTTATGCTCAATAGTCTAGCTAAATAACAGGAAACCTTAGAATGTGCGAACGAATACGTACACCTGGGACAGTTACTAACAGGGACGCCTACCCTTCAAAAATAAATTCTCCGTAGAATAAAAATGGGCTGGAGCGCATTCGGAAGGCATTCCGAAATCATGACTGGAAACTTGCCGCTGTCACTAAAGCGAAAAGTATTTAATCACTGTATTCTCACGGTACTAACGTACGGTGCAGAAACATGGAGGATGACGAAAAAACTAGAGATGAAACTAAGGAGCACGCAGTGTGCAATGGAAAGAAAAATGATAGGTGTACCGCTAAGAAAAAAAGAACAAGAAACGAGCGGGATGGATCAGGGAACAGACAGGAGTAGGTGATATTATATCAATTAAAAGAAATGAGTGGACCTGGGCGGGGAATATCATGAAAGGACCGATAACAGAGGGACAGTAAGAGCGACGGAATGGATACCAAGAGAGGGAAAACGCAACAGAGGCAGGCAAAAGGTTAGATGGAGCGATGAAATTAAAAAAAACATTACAGCATATCCACGGAGTGAATGATGATGAGTGGGCGAAGCTCGGGATGTGCATCGTAGATCGTGCCGAGTTCCGGATTAATTTAATATATATATATATATATATATATATATATATATATATGGGTTTTGCCGGTGAACGCTTCTTCAACGCGAGCAGTCGGTATTTCTCAATCAAGAAACTCGCTAGGAGACGCTGCTTGCGCCAACGTTGTCTCTCGCGTTTGCCGGGGCAGTGTCGAGTTTGCCGGGGAGCGCGTGGCTCCCGGCGCTCGCGGCGAGGGCGAGCGCCAGGTGCCACGCGCTCGCCCTCGGCGCGTGCGTGCGCTCCAGCAGGCACGCGCCGGTGGCTACCTACTACTAACTACTACTACTACTACTACTACTACATACATCGGGGACGCACGAAATGGCTGCTAATGGGGAATGAGAGACAGAAGAATTCGGCTTTTAGTTAACGCGCACGCTGCGAATTTTTTATTGTTCAACAACGCACAGGAGAAATCTCCCACCGGCACCACCTTGGAGGTCAAAGCGTAAGACTGATTACGCACTACTACGACTACGACGAGGGACGAACGGGTGCCGCTATAAGGAGCTTCGCCCCTAAAAGTTTGCGGGCATGAAGTGGAACCAACTCGCTTAGGATAGGGTGTATTGGAAATCGTTGGGAGAGGCCTTCGACCTGCAGTGGACCTAGAACAGGATGATGATGATGGTGAAGATGAAGGTCTTTAGTGAGCTTCCATGTTTCTGCCCAATAGGTACTTACTGGGCAGCAACTTGTACGCTCACTAAGAAGGAACAGATAGAGAAGGAGAAATTGAGGATGACGCCGAGAGCAATGGAATGATAAATGATAAGTGCAGCGTCAAGAGCGGAGTGGGTCAGGGAACAAACGCGCGCAGGGATACCTCAGTAGAAATGAAGAAACGGGCGTGGGCAGGGCATGTAATGCGAAGGCGAGACAACCGTTGGTTATTAAGAGTGGATACTTATAGAAGGCAAGAGGGGCAGGGGGCAGCAGAAAGCTAGGGGGGCAGATAAGATCGAGAAGTTTTCGTGGTTGCAGTTTGCACATGAGCGGTATAACTGGAGATCCATGGGAGACAACTTTGCACTTCATTGGGCGTATCCACACTGCTGCTGCTGCTGATGATGATTGCGCGATCTCCCGCGCGCCATGTGCAGTACGGAAAGAGTCTGCTCCCCGTCGGTCTGGGGTCCCCGCTGTCCGTCTGGGCCCGGTATCGCCTGTGCCTGCAACTGCTGCAGATACCCGTGGGACTGGTCAACAGCTCGGTGCCCACGAACGGCACCTTCTTTGCGCTGCACCTGTCGCGCTTCGCCGTGCGCCTGTACGCCGGTTTGTCGCAGCTGCTGTACGAAGGGACCGTGTACGAACTCGAGATACCGCTCTACTTCACCGAAGACGCGGAGCGCATGCTCGACGAGGCCCTCGACTGCCTGCTGTGCGACGCGCGACGCCGGTTCCCGCACGGACTCGACGCTGACCGGGTGCGCAATGCCCTGCTCGAACAGGTGCGCACACCACGCCGTCTGTCGACACCTACGAGAAAAAAATGTCGGCCGGCTCCGTTACTCTTGTAACGCAAGGAGGCGAAAGTCGGGCTGCGAATCCGCCGCTCATGGAGTTTAGACGATGCGACACGTAGTTTAACTGCGTAATAATAATAATAATAATAATAATAATAATAATAATAATAATAATAATAATAATAATAATAATAATAATACAAGCCGCATGTCTGCTTGCTTTGCTGCAATTGACATCAAAAGACGATAGTGTTCTGCTGCCCGTGATACGTAACAACGGCTCTTTTCCCCCTCCCACCCCTCACGCTCTCCAAGTGGTCGAAGCTTCCGGAGCTCGTCACTACGGCGTCTCCTTTAGCGGCGTCGCAGCAGTGACACTCCCGCACTCGTAAAACTACCAGCGAATAGCCCCGGCGACGGTGCCACATGGCCACAGCGGGTTCGATCCCGGCCGCGGCGGTCGCATTTTCGATGGAGGCGGAAATGCCAGAGGCCCGTGTACTGTGCGTTGTCAGTGCACGTTAAAGAACCCCCGGTGGTCTAAATTTCCGGAGCCCTCCACTACGGCCTTTCTCTCCTCTCTATCTCTTTCACTCCCTTTCCCCCCACCCCCACGGACGCTTAGCCGTGCTCCCATGACACCCCGCCGAGATTTTTACGAGTGCTAGTGAAAAATAAGAGTCATTTCTTGGACCTAACTACATTTAACGTGCGTTGGCATTACACTGTACACGGGCCTCTAGCATTTTCGTCTCCATCGAAAAGGCTACCGCCACGGCCAGGTACGAACCCGCGTGCCGCGGGTTAGCAGTCAAGCATCATAATCACTAGGCTACCGCGGCGCACAACGCTCGAAGACCACACGTAGGAACATAGGAATGTGCACGCACGCACGCACAAAACGCCGAGTTCCAACTCAGTTTGTTTTTTGAAGGTAGCAAATGTAAAATTATCTGCGAATAATTTGTGGAGTTTTACGCACCAAAACCATCTCATGATTATGAAGCACACGCTGTGCGATTACTAGAGGGCTCCAGAGTGTACTGTTACCTCATGGCGTTGTTTTACGTGGAAATAGACGGCTTGTGTTTTAGCATTTCGCCTCGACCAAAATGCGGTCACAGTGGCCGGTCCGGGTTTGATTCCACGACTTCCAACTACGCAGGCCAACGTTCCAGCTGCTAAGCCATCAAAGTGGGCTGGAAAACAGAGGGAGGTATGAAAAAACGAAGAGATCTATCTTAGATGAGCGTACAGGACCCGACCGTGCATGTAACGCACATGCGGCCCTCCTAGTTTTTCGGTGCCTCGTCTAAAATTACCTGCGCGGTCCCACCTAGTTGTTGATTTTTTTTTTTTGCATTTCCTCATAAATTTGCTGCTTTCAAGAAATAAACTTACTCGGGAGTCTTCGCCTTGTGTGTTTGTGTGTCTGTGTTCCGAAGGTCACCCCTTTTTCGCGCCGTTGAAACATTCGCCGAGTATGAACCTACTAAACCAGTATCATGCCTTACTGAAGTTTAGACCTCAGCAAGCCACAGAGGAGCCGTTCCGAGGAAATACGTGCAGGGAATCGAGGCAATGCTAATGAATGCCCAATGATCAGACACTTCTCGTAAAGCATTTGTTGTAGGCGTCGGTCGCATCACCGTGCATCATTGGGCACCAGTGCCCCGCCACGGTGGTCTAGTGGCTATGGCACTCGGCTGCTGATCCGAAGGTCGCGGGATCGAATCGCGGCCGCGGCAGCTGCATTTCGATGGAGGCGATATCTTGAGGCCGTGTACTGTGCGATGTCAGTGCACGTTAAAGAACCCCAGGTGGTCGAAATTTCCGGAGCTCTCCACAACGGCGTCTCTCATAATCAGAGCTGGTTTTGGGACGTTAAACCCCACAAATCAATCAATCAAATCAAATCATTGGGCACCAGTGAGCATACCCGTTTTACAGCAGCCCGGCCTGCTACCCTGGACATAGTTGTGTTCCACCGGGTTGGCAGCTTTTGATTGGCCCAGATGGTAGCTACGGGCTCTCTGAATGCTTATAGAATGCTGCCATTACATGATTTGACAAGATGGCGGAATTCGACAGTGTCCAGGATAGCAACTCCGGACATCCTCGGACGCATGTGGTGCATTCGTTTTTCCCCGTCAAAGGTTTGCCTATGCACAAGAACTCCGCACATGATGACGAATAATGCCATCCCGCTCCCCTCTTCCCCTAAAGAAAAAAGAAAAGTGCGAGAGACGGTGGTGGGACGCCGTTATTCAGTCCACCAGTTCGGTCCTTGTTGTGCTGTGCATTGTAACTCACCGACTCAGTCGAAAACAAACAAACAAACAATAAATAAATTAGATAAAGTGTTTCAAAATTAACATGCGTATAACGGGAACATTCTAGCATTTCGATTCTTATCTGTTCTTTAAGGTTCTGGCGCTTCAGCTGGGATTCAAGGCATTCCGAAACCTTATGGGCGTGCGTCGCATTTGGCATCGAGACTTCCAGCTGTCCACATTTCCGAATGTCACGGCGGACCAGCTGTTCTTTCTCTACTATGCCCTGGACAACTGTGAGCTCAGCGACGCCGTATTCGAGTCGCATCAGTTCGAGGCGCATCGGCGCTTGCCTGCCTCAGTGCGCGTCAACATGGCTCTGCGCCAGTTCATGCATTTCGCACACTCCTTTGGATGCGCTGCCGGTTCTCCAATGGCGGCCGGTGTGCCCTGTCGCCTTCTCCGCTAGGAACCGCCGCTGGACGTGCAATGGCTACCACGCCTGTGTATCGTTTGGAGGCGACGCGTGGTGCTGCTCTCGATCTACGAAGAGTTTTAACGCTAAAGAGGAGAAAATAGTTTTCTGAACTTCTATATTGTTCCTGCGTGTACGGCTGCGACACAAGTCGCATAGTGCGGGAGTAACAACCCTGCTTATCGCTTTGTGTAGAACACTTCCAGTGAAAGTGATGAACACGACGCCTGATGTCGTCTTCACCGAAATGACTGCGTTGAGGACGGTGTGAGATTTGGAGAGCGTTGACGCTTTCTGCCGTGACTCGTCGTGGAAAGTCTCAAGATGTCGGCGGAGTATTGTGGTGTTATTATTACGTACTGATTGCATCTAGCGAAATGCGTCCTGCGAAAGCGCCTACTGAATATGCTCTTTGAGATAATATTACTCTTACGCTTCGACTCCCATTTCACTTCTCATCGGCTCGACAAGCTAACAAATCCAGGAATTATATGCATAAATTGCATTTGCGTCTAGTAGTGAAAGTCTGCCCTGTGTGCGTGCGTGTGTCTATGTTAACGACGTTTCGTCGTCTTAGCGCAGTTGAAATATTCACTAAGTCTATGTATGAACTGACTAATGAAGTGTCATGCACATGTTCTGTATATGATTTATACGTCGCAAATGTTTCAGCTGTCAACATCAGGTCAGCGCTGCTTCTCTCTCAGTTATTTACAGCTTCTGGCGCTCTCGGTCGATGAGGCTTTGCGGGTTTGCACAATGTGCAATCAGCTTATTGGTAAAGCACTTCGGCATTCGAGATTCGTCTGAATAGCGAGAAGTGTTGTGAGTATAGTGCGAGTAGTGCGAGTACAGTGTCAGTATAGTCCTGCCACTTCCTTCCTTCCTTCCTTCCTTCCTTCCTTCCTTCCTTCCTTCCTTCCTTCCTTCCTTCCTTCTCTCTTTCTTTCTTTCTTGCTTGCTCTTCGAAAGTCCTGAGTAAAAGTAACAAATGGTGAAGTTTTTCGTGCCAAAACCACGATTTTCATTATGAGGCAAGCCCCGTAGTGAAGGGCCACAGACCACCCTAGGATTCTCTGAAGGGAACCCAAATAAGCATACGGGCTTTTTTTTTTCCCTGCATTTCTGCCCCAACGAAATGGAGCCGCCGTGGCCTGGATTTGATTCCGCGACCTCGGGCTTAGAAAGTCAACAAGCACAGCCTCAACGTTTCGGCAGCCGCTGTAGCCGGAATTCGATGCCGATACCTTCGGATCATCAGCCGAGTGCCATGGCCACAATAGACCACCGTGGTGGGGTGAACCCTCTACGCGCGGGCAGCAGCATTCTCAACGTACCCCCGTGTCATAGTGCGCGCAGGCAGAGGTCGAGTGAAATTTCCGGTGCGATACCATCAAATACCACATCTCTTGAAATAAAACTGGGAATAAGCTTTGACATAACGCGAGAGCACTCTACCATATTTCCAAGCAGGTATCGCCTTGCCTTTTCAATGTCAAGCACTTTCACCGTGAAGCCGCATACGACTAAGTTTCCGGGAATTATTCGTGTTGTAAGAGTGCGCAAAGACGCGAGGCACAAAACACGAGCGCTGTCTTCTTTGGGTGGGTACTTTTAGAAGAATATATACAGCACCTGGCCCTGAACACTACGCTAGTCGACTATTCGCGAACGCCCACATCTACCGAGTTAGGTATTCGAATAAGTGAATCGAGTGGCTGCAGGACTGATATTAGGCGTGTCGGTGAGCGTCCGTCGTTAGTGCGCGCAATGAAAAGAGATGTAGTGTAGTGCTTGTTTGTATTCATTCTGCGTGTCTCCGTATATTGACCGCGCTACACAGTTCATCATGACGTGAATTACGCGCGCTCCGGTAAAAGATTTCCCCGAGTTCTTTTGAATACATCGATCAGTAAAAAAAAAAAAAAAATCAAAGCCGCAAATTCCCAACGATACCTTACCTCGGTAGTTTTGCTACTGCCTACTGGATAATTCAGCCATGACCAACGTTCAGCATTTCATCTTAAGACGAGGAACAGAGAAATGGGCGCCTTTCCGCATTTCATACAACTTCCACGAATGTATTCCTCCCTACTCAATGAACAGATTGAATACCTTCCTCCCTACTCGACGAACAGAGCGTCGGTCGCTGTCCTGACGGAGACAAGTCCGCTTGTCGAAACGTTGGCTCCTGCGACATTCCCTGTTCTCAATCGTTTTAGGGGCGAAGCTCCTTAATCTGTCCGTCCGTTGTAGCAGCGCGTTACCTACTATAGAACGCGCTACTAGGAGGGCGCGTGTGGGAGGCGTGCGAGCTCTCTCACTCTTCCATCTGCTGTCTTGTGAGAGAGGGAGAGAGACAGAGAGGGCGAAAGGCGCGCTTTGACCATGGAAACGCTCTTTCTTCGATGAACGCGCTACCAGCTCGCAAAGAAGGAGAACGCGCCCTCACCCGCGAGAGACAAGCTTGACGCAGGCAGCGTCTTCTAGCGAGTTTCTTGATTGAGAAATACCGACTGCTCGCGCTGGAGAACCGTTCACCGGCCACCCATATATATATGGGTGGCCGGTGGGAGATTTCCCTTGTGCATAATTGAACCATGAGGATTCGTAGAGTGCGCGTTAACTAAATTAATCCGGAACTCGGCACGATCTACGATGAACCTCCCCAGCTTCGCCCACTCATCATCATTCACTCCGTGGATATGCTGTAATTTTTTAGGGGCGAAGCTCCTTATAGCGGCACCCGTTCGTCCCTCGTCGTAGTAGTAGTGTGTAACCAGTCTTAACGCTAGTACCACATCTTGACCTCCAAGGTGGTGCCGGTGGGAGATTTCTCCTGTGCGTTGTTGAACAATAAAAAATTCGCAGCGTGCGCGTTAACTAAAAGCCGAATTCTTCTGTCTCTCATTCCCCATTAGCAGCCACTGGCATGTTCCAGTAGGAAACGTTAGTAGAAGTAGAAGTGTAAGTGTTAGCTAAAAGCCGACTTCTTCTGTCTCTCATTCCCATTAGCAGCCATTGTTTACCTCCAAGGTAGTGCCTGGTGAGATTTCTCCTGTGCGTGATTAGACAATAAAAATTTTGTTCAAAACGCCGTTGATTGATGAAATAAACCAACGAAAGACGCCAGGCACCCGCTCGCCCTCAGCGCATGCCTCCTGCCCTCGGCGCGTGCTGTCTTGTGATAGAGAGAGAGAGAGCGAAAGGGGCGCGTTGACTATGGAAACGCTCTTTCTTAGATGAACGCTCTACCAGCTCGCAAAGAAGTAGAACGCGCCCTCACCCGCGAGAGGCAACGTTGGCGCAGGTAGCGTCTCCTAGCCAGTTTCTTGATTGAGAAATACCGAATGCTCGCGTTGAAGAACCGTTGACCGGCCACCCATATATATATATATATATATATATATATATATATATTTAGGCACTGGATCTTGACTTGCAACGAAGTGCCGGTGGGAGATTTCACTTGTGCGTATAGTTGAACCATGAGGATTCGTAGCGTGCGCGTTAACTCAATTAATCCGGAACTCGGCACGATCTGCGATGAACCTCCCGAGCTTCGCCCACTCGTGATCATTCACTCCGTGGATATGCTGTAATTTTTTTAAACCTCCTTGAGCACAACATTATAACATTGCACCAAATCACGAGTATCACAACACAGGAATGCATCGTGTATAGCAGAGCGTTGTACATACCGACTCAGCAAAACAAGGAAATCGTCACAGTTAAACTCAGCATGTCGACTATGCGCCAGAGGGTTATCGAAACAATGCCTCAGTGTCCTCTCTGGATAAACTGAAGAAATGCTTTTTCGTAACTAGTCAACATTTCGCGCACGCAGGTTAGAACGCTTCAGCTGCAACGTACATCACAATTCCTTCGAGTCCTTTATGCTAACGTCACAAGAACGGTTACAGCGGGAATCAAACCCAGGCCGTCTGCGTGGCAGGCAAGTGTCCTACCAAGGAGCCACGCCAGCCGCTGACGCTGCTTCGGCCTATAGTGAGCAAGGAGGTTTAAAAAAAATTGACGGCAGATCCACGAGGTGAATGATGATGAGATTGGGCGAAGCTCCTGGAAGTAATCATCGGTTAAACCGTGAAATTTCTTCCGTTAATTCGCCCGATAAAATTGACGTGAAACGATTGATGAAATGTTTTATCAAACTTTTATTGCTGGTTTCCGTTGTCCTTTCATGCGGCTTCTTGTTCCCGTACAGCAGGATCTTGGCGGCGACGTCGCGCAGCTTCCCGGCGCGCTTCTGCCTCGCGGGCTCTCACTTCAGGGTCCTGTCTGCGAGCGCGCGCCGCCGCTGCCCTGCGCGCCCGCCTTTCGGCATCCTTATCCATACGAGCACACACCGACGGCAACGAGCATCGTCAACTACAAACCTGTATCGCGATATGGTTTTGATTATAAAACCATTGCTTTAGAAAACACCTGGCGTCTTTCGTTAAGCAGCTGGCGTCTTTTCGTTTTGCTTTAGAAACATCTGGCGTCTTTTCGTTTTGCTTTAAGAAAACATCTGGCGTCTTTCGTTGGTTTATTTCATCAATCAACGGCGTTTTGAACATTAATCACGCGCAGGAGAAATCTCACCAGGCACTACCTTGGAGGTAAACAATGGCTGCTACTGGGAATGAGAGACAGCAGAAGTCGGCTTTTAGCTAACACTTACACTTCTACTTCTACTAACGTTTCCTACTGGAACATGCCAATGGCTGCTAATTGGGAATGAGGGACAGAAGAATTCGGCTTTTAGTTAACGCGCACGCTGCGAATTTTTTATTGTTCAACAACGCACAGGAGAAATCTCCCACCGGCACCACCTTGCAGGTCAAAGCGTAAGACTGGTTACGCACTACGACTACGACGAGGGACGAACGGGTGCCGCTTTAAGGAGCTTCGCCCCTAAAAAAATGCCGCCCGCATCTTCCCACGGAGGAACTCGAGTAAATGCGTCGCAGAGTGGTGGGGGTATCGCGTGAATGTTGCGTAATTGGGTATGGTTTGGGAATGCTTAATTGTTATTTCGTCTTTATTATTCTTATTTATTGAATGAAGGAGAAGCGAAGGCAAGGAGTGTAAAGTTAAAGTGTGTCTTTATTGCTTGGTGCCGTCGTTGTATTGGGCGGCACCAAGGTGGGCGCTTGCGTCCACGAGCAGCGTCCGGAGCCGCGTCTCGTTGACGACGTTTGCACGCCGCTTCTCGCTCACGTACCTGGGGTCTTAAAGCTCGCTGCTCACGTTTCGCCGCTGCTTCTCGTGCACGAAGTTCGGAATCCGCAGCTCGGCGTTGCCGTTTCGTGGAAGCGTCGCGCTGCCCGAGTGATGGATTGAATTCCGAACGCGCGCTCCTCCGCTTATATACACACCGCCCGCGTTAGAGCGAGAGGAGTACGGGGGAGAGGTCCGCACCCCCACTGCGCTGGTCGGCTCGCTGAACGCCCGGTGGGAAGGCACGAGACGAGCCGAGCATGCGCATTGGGGGTGTTGACGGCGCCGCCGACGCCGAAGCGCGACATCGTGCGACTAAGAAATGCTCCGCATTTAAAAAATGCTAGTGAGACAATGATTTGATTGATTTGACTGATTTGTGAGGTTTTACGTCCAAAAACCAGCTACGATTTATGAGAGACGCCGTACTGGAGGGCTCCGGAAATTTCGACCACCTGGGGTTCTTTAACGTGCATTGACATCGCAAAGTACACCGGCCTCGACATTTCGCCTCCATCGAAATGCAGCCGCCGCGGCCGGGATTCCTAGTAAGACAAATGGGCGGCCTAGGAAAGTACGGACCGCCGAGGAGGAAGCTGCGTACCGCGAAGTTAGACGCGCCGCTAGCCGGGAGTGCGTGCGTGTTCAAAGATCTGCCCCTGCCGTTCGGGCAGAAGAGGAGCGACGGCGAAGCAGCGAGGAGCTAACGATCCAGAGTATGCGGCACGTGTACGGGAGATAGAGGCTACATCGAAGCGACGACATCGCGACGATGCCAACGTTCTCGAAGCGGAGTATGAGAGACGAGGGGCCCACGCTTGAACCGGGGCTGCCGATGCCAGGTTTCAGCGTGAGTTTTAAAGACGATTGTCTTTCTTGGGATACTTGAACGTAGAAGTAAAACCTCCCTTGCTCGCTTTCTCTCGTCGCCGCCATGCGTAGTCGGGCTTCTGTGGCTTACAGCATGAAGCAGCCATAACAAGGGAGCCCTGACGGGCCAGTATAATGTGTTGAATGGTGAACATCGTGTTTCTGTACTCCCTGCACAGGTCTAGCGGAACGCTTTTGGAAAAATAGAATTTGTGGGCTACTTCCCCGAAGTCCGTTTGACAAGGATAGCACCATAGGGCAGCGGCTCAAGTGTGTTTATCCTTAATTAATTGGTTAATAATTTAACTCCCTGGCAACTGCATTAAGTTTGTCCTAGACAGTAACAGCACCAATCATTTTTTTTTTGTTTCCCGTGACAACACGTTTACCATATCTGTGTCTTCAATAGCATATTGTTAAAACTACAGGATTTTTCGCTTAGCAAATGTCTTCAAGACTACTGCCAAAATATGAAAAGGGAACCTTTTTTTTAATACCGGAGAGAACAAATTTGCGGCTGCCATGAAGACGACGCTGAATGGCTGTATGAGACAGGTGAAAATGCTTGTTCAACCGCTCGTTTACCCATTTGTCCTTTCAGACAACATCCTCCTCTGCGCAAGTCACTGGGATCAAATAAATCGTACCCACCGTGCTCGCTGCAAGCCGGTTCCTATGATTATAGCAGGGTACATATTTCTCTGAACGGTTCAGCACTCACGCGCCACCAGGGTCTTGATAATTTCTTCCGGGCGTAAAGAAACAATAACTTCAATACCTTCTTTAATGCTTCTGTTCTCTAAGCTGTGCGAAATGTTGGGCAAGTAAGGGAACAGCGCGACTCGTTTCTTGTCACTCGGCAGCGCTATCTGCTGGCGCTTTTTCTCTCAGCTTATTTAAATAATTTTTTTTGCCGACATCAGGAAAAAGCTCAGTGCACCCATCATGACATATCATATGGGAAGCCTGGAAAAGGAAGCTGCCCACTGAAAAAGGGCAGTAGGACAGTTAAGGCATGTGTGAAACAAAGCTTCACAATGCCTTGTTTTACCAGCTTTCGTCTTAGTGGAGTGGGTGGTTAAGCGCTGTCAGTGTGCTACAAAGCCCCAAAAAACGACTGTATTAATTTTTATAGTTGAGTAAAAAAAAGTTGTGCAGATGACGAGTGGCTCTCAGCAGGCGGGGCTTTGTGAGAAATAGCGCGAGCAAAAGCAGCGGTATCGTCCAATGACATCCCGGACTGAGGATGTCACCTAGTCTGCAGGGCCCTTTAGGGGTCTCATACGCTCTCTTCTGCAATAAAGTTTTAGGGGCGAAGCTCCTTATGCCGTGGGTCTGTCCATCCTCCGTTTGTAGTAGCCACCTCTAGTTCGTGAAGTGCTCACTAGATGGCGTGATGGCGCTGCGGTGCTCGCTTCATTCAGATGTATGGGAACGCGTAGTATGGGAGTCTGTCTGTCTGTCTGTCTGTCTGTCTGTCTGTCTGTCTGTCTGTCTGTCTGACCGTCCGTCCGTCCGTCCGAGCGCTGCGGTGCTGCTTAGCTAGTACGTGAATTGATCAATAGATGGCGCGGAGGCGCTGGCTGCGTGCTCTAGTGTGATAGGAGAGCGCTAGATGACGACACACAGTGTATGTCACGTCTTTGATGATATACTGGGCAAGATTCACGGAAGATTCACGGTTTTTACCGATGAATCTCCGGAGCTTCGCCCACTCATCATCATTCACTCCGTGGATATGCGTGGATTTTTTTCACCACCACACAGTTGCGCGCACACACACATACACAAATAAATATTTGTGAGGCTTGCACTAGTGGCGCAAGGCTAGGGAAGCTGATGGGCACTTGGGTGGTCTGGGATTGTCCCCGGCACACCTGCATTTCGTCGTCGTCCGAGGCTTCGGGAAATGCCTCGCGAAGCACTGCGAGGCCCAGCGAACGCTTCTGAATGTTTTGCGCCGAGCTCAGCGTAAAGACGTCCGCATCGAACCGCAGGCGGTGGCAGACGTGGAACGCGTGGCCTCGGCTTGACGCCCTCCCACCCCTTTATACTGCACTGCGTTAGTGCATAGCTTCGCGCCATGAGGGGACGCATGCTCTCGTGGTGCGAAGCTACGCGCAAACACAGAGCTTTGCAAGACGCTGTGCACCAGAGAAGACGTAGATTTAAAGAAAACCGAATGACGGACACCAACTCCGGGGGATTGGTGAAAAGCCAGGTAGTTAGAAGAAAGGAAAGGCTCTACAAACGCTCCAATAACGGCTGGCTAAAAAAAAAAGCAGGTGAAATTTTTGGAAGAACGAATAAGCTGAAGCATAGAGTAATTATGGTCGTAAAAATGAGTAAAATAAGTGACACTCAGTAGCACATATAAGTGGGCGAATTGGTACGTATTTATGATTCATGAAATAAACTTTACTTGTGAGTCCGGCGTTCGTCTTCGTGGTTTCTTCTTCTATAGTATCTCGTTTGTGTGTGCTGCGCCGTTTTCTTAATCATAAAATGAATGAAACACGAAATAATGAAAGAGGGACTACTGCGTCTATGCACTAAACTTTTTCTAACCTTTTATATACTCCTGCAAGTCTGCAAAGCATTACAATCCCTTCTGTCACTGTGCCCTAGAGTGAAGGCTCTCAAAGGAAGGAAAGATGGAACGCTTAAGTCTACTCTGATGAGGTGCAACACAGTATGTATAATAATTTTACGCAAACGTGCAAGGCGCCTACATGAACTAAGAAAAGGATCTATTGTCTTGTGGACGCCACAAATGGAGCGGTTTCGCGAAGATGCCAGATCAGCTCTGTGTAAATAAACGCTTGGATATGGTATTAGGCGACGTAGTCTAGTGATTACTACTTCAATTGCTCTTGTTGGACTGAGAAATTGGTTGGTTGGTTGGTCCTTGGGTATCTTGGCGCAACCCACTCTGGGGGATCGGCCATGAACCGGAAAAGAAATTTGTGATTGACGCACACTGTCTTTGTCTTTTTTTTTTCTTCTGCTTGAACACGTGCGACCGCCAGCTGCCGTTTTGCTAGAGTATTAATGGGCTGAGGTTATTAACGGAATAAAGGAGAGCGCGTGCGAAAGCTGCACATTGGGAATTGCATAGAAGCGCACGCGCACTGTTGAGCACCTGAACAAATGAAGATGATAATTTTGTGATACAGGAGATCAATTACGAGGGCCTGAAATGCTTCGCATTTAAGATAAATTTCTAGGAAAGTACCATGCCCTTTCCTTATGTTTTTTCAACTGGTCAAACATTATAAAGTAAGGGCTGCATCATGCTTGGCTGAATTCAAGAGCAATTATACCCGGGTACACCTGACCTTACTTGATATTCGGTCAGCAGAATGACATTGCAGCTCTGGTGCATGTATCTGAAGCCTTACGGCACTATTTTCGGGCATAACCTATAAGATTTACGTCTTGTGTTACTTGCTGTTGTATTTTACTATTCGAGTAGCTTAATGTTGTTTTGAGGCACTGATGCGTAAAGCAAGGACGACCACTAGAATTCCTGAAATTTCGGGAAGGTTCTTTAACGAACGGCTCAGACGTTTAGCGATATATATACGCGAAATGTAAGCTTTTGCTCTTAACAGATGCCGCTCTTCGTGAAGCACACCCATCCGTCTGTTCACCCATCCATCCGGGGTGAGTTTCACTACCACCAGTTTCCCTCTTCTCCTTCTTCATATTTCTAACATGTCACATGCTCAATGCAGGAGATTGGCTAGGACAGAATGGACTTGACCACTTTTCTGCGGGTGGTTTGACTTGGGGTAAAGGTACACGCGTCCTCTTCTGTAGGCACGCGCTAGAAGAGAACGAGAGCCGAAAGAATATCGCGTTACTGTAACCATCTCTGGAGGTTCAAATTTTCGCTTCATTTCTATTACTTTACTCACCTTTATTGAATAATGGTAGCTGCTGAAATAATGCTCTGTGGAAAACTGCGTAGCTCATGGTCAGTGCTTCAGAGCGGGTGTGTGCCGGAAGGTTGGTCATACAGTCTGCGCGGCCGAACGAGGAGAAGGAAAAGTAGAAGAAGACTAAACATCCGCCATGGCTTCATCAGGTACGGGGATTCGCGCTAGAATAACCCTTATTGCGTGTATTGCCGCTGTTAGCATAAGATACTTAGGGCAGCAGCACCGCGGATGAATTGTAGAAATGTACAATTTTCATTGATATCTTTATGCGGGTTTTTTTCGGCCCTTAATTTAGCGCGTTGCCTATAGGGTGAGTGACGGATCCCAGGTGATTACCTCTAATGCACTGCTAAATAGTGGCTCCGTTTAATGGCGTGATTTCGACTTATATTTTTCGCGGATACGCTCGGTACTATATATGCGCTTTGTTTTGTTAAGCGCGAGACTTTGGTGTGATATGTCTTGCCGATCGCCATGATAAAGTTACGGACATGTCTGAGAAACCAACACCGCACCCGTGGTCTGCTTCTGAGTCAATATAGCTGTCTGAGTGTGTGGATAGTGCCGAACTTTCTGTGGAACTGCGAGCCCCCACCTCTCCCCTTTCCTCCTCGTTTATTTTCTCTCACACATTTATGAATATACGAAAACCATAGGATGCCACATGTACAAACACTTGCACACATCCCGTGTCGTTCTCTTATCCTTTTGTTAGCGCATGGGTATGAAAGTGCTTCCATATGATGCCTCAGTAGGTATTGGCCAGAATAACCGCAATTGGGCGGCGCATTCCATCGGCGGTTACACGCTGAGGATGAACGCCCGCCATTTTGAGTGCAGGTTACGCCAGGTGCATAGAGAGGGGCAATCGCAAATTTCGTCCATTCCCAAGTGACCAACTAGCTATAGCACAAGAATATTAGTGAAACTCTGCGTGCCTAGTTTTCTGAAAGCATAGAGGAAAGCTGCCCGTAATAATCACATCGGCTTGTCATCGAGAAGGGTGTCGACGTGGACTTGTTGGTTTGCAATTTCCAATTTGTGAGACCCCTACGTTGAGCGAGGGCACCCAGGGACAAGACAACCGACCACCCATATCCCTAATATACAACAAAACGTTTGTACGCTTTCCAGCAGTGTTTATTACCTTTCACGTCCAATCACACGCGAACAATTTCATACAGAAACAAAACCGAGGAAACTAACGAACCCTCGTCATTGCGAACTTTTCTATTGGGCAAACGAAATTCTACCTGATCCACAGATCACAGATAAAGGTTTTCTTTTTCTGACGAGGCCAGCGATGAGCTACTAACGCATGCCTGACCAGATTCTGATATCTGCTGTGCTTTCATGATGAAGCATGTATTTTCACACCTGACTGTGTCCAGGATAACAGTTTCCTCAAATTTTGGTAAAGCCTACATAGGGCACAGCGGAAGACGCATTAACGGAAGGTTAAGTGAACACAATAACAAAGTTGAAGGTTGAGGTTGACGGTTCTCTCGCTTTTCATTGCGTTAGATGTAGCTACAAGCCGAGATTTTATGATAATGTTATCTTGGACAGAAGCGGATGCGAACATAGAAGCGCCGAACATATCAGCATGTGGTCACGCACGCGTTAGTAGCACGTCAGTCGTCTTGTCACAGAAAGAGAACCGTTATCTGTGTACCAGGTGAAATTTTGTTTCCAAAGTAGTGTAGTTCTCAGTGAAAAAGGCTTTTCTTGTTGTGTTTTTGTAAGAAAGCATTCACGTGTCAATCCATGTAAAAGCCTGTAAACACTGCCGGAAACTGTAAATAAGCCTTTTGTTAGAACATTCCACTGTGTGTCGTCAGTTGTCAGCTCCCTGTGTATTCTCGTTCATTGCGGCGCTCTCACAAACTGAAACTGTCAGCGAGACGTGGCAGTGACAGGTGAGCTTATAGTGTTCTTCTCGACAATGTCTTAAGTGGTTGTTCTTTGTGTTGCAGAAATGCCCGCTCCTAATCCATCAACTGCGGAGCTCGCACCACCAGGCGGTGCAGAAGGTGCGTTAACGTTCCAGCAGGCAAAAATGAGTCGAGGTTTTCCATGGCAGCCGTCACGCTTATCCTAGCATTTGCTCACTGCGAGGTGAAATATTTTGCATTGCGATAATCGCTATTATACTTCATAAACGTCAAGTGATTTGTGATTTCTGTACACAATGTGGTCAGTTGCTTAAGGGACAATATGCATATGCACAGATTATTTCTAGTGATTCTAGTGTTTTAGGCGCCGAAGCCCTGAAAACCTACTTATATGTCCATGAAGGCTGTGGACTAGGGGCACCCCGGAATAATGCTGGCCACCTAGGGTCACCCTCGTGCACCTGAACCTCGATACACAGACTTTGTTGCAGTTCGTCCCCATGGAAATGTGACCTCTATGACGTCGAATTGAACGAGCGCCTTCAAGCGTAAACGGTCCCTTTAACACTCTTCCAAGTAATGCTTGAATGGCATCACCAAAGAAGTTCCTAGACTCATGAATCGCCTGCCGCGAGACTTTCATGTCTGCTAGGTGTCAGCGGAATTACAGCGTCAAGCTTGAGCGGAGATCCACTGTCGGAGCGTATTTTCTCTCCTTTCTACCCGACCACGGCCTCCGTGATCCCGTGCGCCGGCAGATGCCACGCGCTCGATCTCGGAGGCAGTGATCCAAGCTACACAGAGCATAGAGTTTCCTATGACACAGAGGGGCCGTGGTAAGAAGCTAGAAGCTACGCCAGCACGACTCACGGGCGGTGACCTTGAGAATTTCTACGTTTTTTTTTTCTTTTTAACGTATTTGCGCTTCCCAGATAACGACAGCTGCCGCCAGAGTCACCGCGGGGAAGTGGTGGCCCCACTAGCATTGCTAAAGTGCGTAGTTGATTTCAGCGTACACACTGTTCTATGCCGCTGCGTACTTATGCAGCTGCCGGGGTGTTGCAACGGAGTACTCTGTAGCTGTCGTAACTATATGCAATCAATGATATCCTTTGCCATATGTCTGATATACGAGGCACTTTCTCGTGTAACTTAATACGTGTAACAATTGATGCCGCTATGTATAAATACCAAGTATGCTGCCGTAACGTGAGAGACACGAGTGCGCCTTCTGTCTTCCATTTGTACACCGGCTGATGACAATTCTCCTGGTATTTTTTTTATTGCACAGGAGACAAGATTGGCCAGTAAGTACACACATATGCAGGTTCACGTTACCAAGTACCGAATACCGATATTAAGATGTGTATTTACCCATACAACCGAGTGTTTCAGTTGCCGAAACAAATTTAAAAATCCACGTGCGTGTAACGGGAATAGAACCACCTAAAAACAGGTTATTTAAGGAATCAATTATTTACCTAAGTTCACTGAAGAAGAATATTTTGATATGGCCAAGGCTGCAGTGAACAATATATGGTGGCTGCATTTTCATGAGGCGCATCCGCCTGGATCTTATTAAACCACGGCGGAAATTAGCTGAAACACCATGTGAGTGTATATATATATATATATATATATATATATATATATATATATATATATATATATATATATATATATATATATATATATATATATATATATATATTAGTCCAATAAAATCGCTGTGTAAAAGGTAGCGCGAAAACATCTATTCAGATAAATTGTCGGTTACTTTATTGAGGCTGTAATTGTAACCTGTTACCTTTTACATCGGCCACATTTTTTCGATAACATGCATAAGTCTGAGTGTCGCACAACGGAGTGCCAACAATATGAGCATTGTCGAAATGGCGTGGGATAGTATGGTAGCATGTCACAACGGAATCGCTTTATCGCTTACAAATTGCTCACTTCAGATCAGCCGTAGAGAACGTATAAGTGGTATATGTCGAGCAGGTGGGATTGTTCTATGAATCTCACGCGTAGTCATTGAACAGAGTTATACGGAGCTAAGGACCCAATGTATAGGTGTCTATAAATCAATTAATGATATATGAACATTGCAGGGGCTCACTCACAGGACTCGCGGGACTAAGCATCCTCGCCGTAACCGTTGTCCTAGGCATCGTCGTGCTCGCCGTCCTGTTGAGCCGTAAGCGTTACTCGGTGCCGGTTATGCGTTACGATACCAGCCTTCCCGCAAACTGTCTGAATGCCGTTGCTCGAGTTAAAATAGATCCGGACTAAGTATCCTCGCCGTAACCGTTGTCCTAGGCATCGTCGTGCTCGCCGTCCTGTTGAGCAGTAAGCGTTACTCGATGCCGGTTATGCGTTACGGTAGCAGCCTTCCCGCAAACTGTCTGAATGCCGTTGCTCGAGTTAAAATAGATCCGGACTAAGCATCCTCGCCGTAACCGTTGTCCTAGGCATCGTCGTGCTCGCCGTCCTGTTGAGCCGTAAGCGTTACTCGGTGCCGGTTATGCGTTACGATACCAGCCTTCCCGCAAACTGTCTGAATGCCGTTGCTCGAGTTAAAATAGATCCGGACTAAGTATCCTCGCCGTAACCGTTGTCCTAGGCATCGTCGTGCTCGCCGTCCTGTTGAGCAGTAAGCGTTACTCGATGCCGGTTATGCGTTACGGTAGCAGCCTTCCCGCAAACTGTCTGAATGCAGTTGCTCGAGTTTTATAAAATAGAGCCGTGTTAGTGGTTGCGACACACTAATAATGGGTGGAAGAAAAGTACGGACAAACAGAGCAGCTGTAGCGAAACTTTACACAGGTAAAAAGAAAATCATGTCGGTTTACCCGGAAATGCTAAGGAAAAGCGATAGCATTGAATTGTGGGACGGATTAACAACGCCGTCGAGCCACTGTAGACTATATTGTCAGGTAGCTGTGACGCTGAAGAATGCAACACCGAAACCATCAAACTAACCACGGGGCAAACTACTGTCCAGGAGAGCGAGTGGCACGCAGAGTACAATGAGAGCAGCGGGCACGATCTCCGATTGCCGATAATCTGGTCTTTCGGGAAACGCGCCGACCTTTACACGGTCGTCATCACACATTCAAGTCTTATAAACGGTGCACTGGAAATTTTCAGGCTATTCTCAAGTATACGCGTCATACGCGCGGAAAAACCAACGACCACATAAAGATCAGTCATCTTCAGAAGATTACTGGGTCGCGCTTTGAAGAGAAGAAAGAATATCAGTCCAGAAGAAACACAAGCATGCAAATAACACTAAGTATCGAAAACTTATTCATAAGTAAATAGGCTGATTCACTAGACCGTGCCAACGGCCGCCACTGGCTGGTTCTTGTCCTCCCCTTTTATTTTTTCCCGCTTTCTTTCCCCATTTGTTTCTTCCTTTTTTTTTCAAATCCGGTTTTACTTAGTGGTACGGGAGGGGCCTTATATATAATAGATATTATAGTTATTTATTTATTCATTTTTTATTCGTATTTGCGCCCCAAGTTAACGTAACTCAGTCTCTCCGAACATTTGAATAACCTCGAATGTTCAGTTTCTTCCAATATCTCATTTTCAAATCAAATGCGAATTATGAAAACCCGTCATTGCCAAACCATATGAGCACCTCAGCCTGTATCGTTACTGTGCGTCATTAACGCCCTCGAAATAAATCTAGCAGGTAAATACAGACGAGCTGATCTTCAATTCATGAGCGCCGCGCTAGTTTGGGCTTGCATCACGCGTGAATTCACAGTTTTCAATGCTGTGACGTGATGAATGCGCCCGTATACGTACGTACTCAAGCGTATAGATGAGTCTGCTACAATGCTGTCCATTTAGACAAAACCACCACTTATCAGCCGAAGATAACACCACCAAAATGCGCCTGTAACAACGTTATAGGGATTGTGGCGAACAAGAAGGAATGCAACTAGGTTTTGGGTCGGGCGGTTGTGTACTTGCACAAGCAGTCTACTAGAAATTTCACGAATTCCTGAACAATAAAACATAAAGAATACTCATGCACTACACGACAATATAACATAGCACAAGACACCCAACGTGATAAAAGCGGCTATGATAAAAAGAAGAGCTGAAACACCATGTTGGCGAGCACCTGCTCAGCTCACACGTACCGTTTCTGTGCTTATGGCCGCATGTACGGTGTGTCTTGAAAAAAAGAAAAAAGGAAAAGAAAAACAAGCAGAAAGAATCAACTTCATGCACGCTTTAGATGTCTGCAATGAGAATTGTGTTTGGCTATGTGTTTGTGCTTGTCTTCTTTCAGATCTCCTTTTTACCGTTCTGCCACTATTCCTGCCACTAGTGCATCGCGTTCAGTAGATTTAACACTTTGCACGCTCATACATAATTATTACCGCTTCCTTGTTTATGACCGCATGCGCGGTGTCTCTTCAAATATAGAACAAGGGGGTTTTATACCCGTTTTCTAATAAACGTATTAAGGATTGTGTTGGTCTTGTGCCTGTGATTTTCTTTTCCGTATCTCCTCTTTACCGTTCTGCCACTATGCCTGCAACTAGTGCACCGCTTTCTCTGTACTATGATATGTCTGCATGCGCAGCGTGTACCATTCAATGCCTGCATAGATGCCTGCATCAGCAACGGCACCAGTTCTGGGTTGTGTTTAGCCGACACTGACGCAATGCTGTTTTTGTCGCTGCTCGCCGCACGATGGCGCGAGCGTTTTTGCCCTTTTCTGTGGTTAGCGAGTGGTGCTCACGTAAGTACACGCCATGAGAAGCTTCGTCTCTCTTAAATTCTGTTGGCGGTACCACCTTACACGATTCTCTTTGTGTTTGCTTGTTGCACAGGTGGAGAAACTGAGGCCGCAGTTACACCGGATACTCGAGCGCGAAGGAACGGGTGGCAGCCTTCTTATGCTGTGGTCCAATTGCATTCCGCGACGAAAAACGGAGACGATGTGATTCACCAGGGGTCGACTGGCCAAGCGCAGCGTCTTCAATGTTCCCCGGGCGTTATATAAATATTTTCTTGCACAAACGACTCCCCCCCTTTTTTTTCATCATCTCGCCATTCGCACACACCGAGCTATTAAAATGAACATTTTTTATCCGTCTGTTTTATCCGTCGGGAGACTTAGCACCCGTTTAATGCTCTTGCGCATTAGCGTCTCTATCTTGGCCACATCTCTCTTAGTCAATTTCAACGCCGAGGCTACGTAATATACGGACTCATGAGAAAGGCGTGGTAAAGTCTCATGAGATTGCTCTCGCTCAGCCTTCCCCTGCGGTTGGTCACTCTTAGGATCGATCGGAACATGTTCTCAGTTTTGTACCGTCAGTTTCACTAGGGTTTTCGTGTTGCCGCCTTTGGCCTCAATTAGCAGCCCTACGATTTTTATAGTGTCCACTCTGGGGATCGGCTGGCCGTCGCTCGCGTATAATTTGATAGGGATCTGATCAATTGGGGTCAAATTCCTCATGCCCTGTTTTGAGGGCCTGTAGAGCAACAGTTCCGATTTGCTCGGTGACAGGCGGAGTCCCGTGTCCTCCATGTATTGCTCCGTTGTGTTCAACGCCTCTTGCAGTGCCCACTCGACTTCCGCGTAGGACCCTCCCGTGCACCATGTCGTCTGCGTATAGGGCGTGATTGACATTGGTCACTCTCATGCTAGAAATTAAGTCGTTTATTACGCTAGGGCGGACCGTACAGGCCAAGCCCGGCCTCCAAGCAGGAGCTCGGCTTTAGATGCAGTCGCCGGAGACAAACCCTCTGGCGTCCTTGTGCTCTTTACAATGACACCCCGGAAGCCAAGATGAAGTCGTCGGCGACTCGACTAGTAACTACGGCAGGATCTTAGTAGGTCTCGAACATGCGCAACGTGCCGTCAACGACAAAGTAAGTCTGATGAAGCGATGACGGGTTCAGTTAAATAATTGACTGGATACGTGCGCTTGACGATTCGGCAGGGCCGGCAGGGGCCTTCATACTTGGACATCGGTTTCAAAGCCTCCGTACAATCTTGCGCCACCAAGTCGCCGCGCGATTGAGGAAGGAATCACTGGTGGCGCCAACCTACAACATGAGTACGTTGGTACTACCAAGCTGAGCAGCACCACCCAGCATAGCTGAGTGGGGCTGTAGTTGTTGCAAGAGCCAACCGCCCTAGCCAAGCATGGCGTCAAGAACGAGGATCTCGATGCGAGCGCCGGAGACAAAAGCCCACTGGTGCGCTCTTTACATTGCGATTATATTGATCGCAGATCTTTGCTCTCAGGAGAATGGAAGAGTTGTATTATTGCTCAGGGTTCGCATTATGCACAAAAATAAAGAAGCAAAACACCCAATAATGTCAAAAGTGCGGGGCTTTTTCCTCGAGTGCCATGGCCTTACAGAAAGTATCTTTTCCATCGAACGACGCGGTACTACAGGACTTGTTTCTCAGCCGGGCAGTGTATTTTCCACGTGATCGACCTATAACTGGTGGCACTATTACCTCTTTAGTGTGGATAGGCGGTTGGCGGCACGTATTGAAATGTACACAACTGCGCTCCGTTGTTTACGGTCTCAGGCAATTGTTAGCTGAATAAAATGTATTGATTACAGTCACCTAAACATACAGGTGTTCTTCAATGTCACGTCAGTGCACGAAGTACGTAGCACGTTCCCGTTACACGTGACAGAAGTGTAATCTGCCATTGAATGAGGCCCTAGCATCACGATGCCAGTGTCTCGCTGAACAGCAGATTACGCTCCTAGTTCCACTGCCCGACTTTATCAACGTTTCTCTCTTTCTTTTCTTTGGCCATAGTTAGTTTCTGGTACACTTGCAATGTTTGCATTGCTGTTATGCGACTTAAACGGCCAAGTATTGATTTCTCGCTTACCTTTCACTATTGGCTGAATAAATAAAAAGTGTTGTGACGAAGCAATGAAATTAATTGCCAACTTACGTACCCTACTAGACAGCTAACACGCATATACGTCCGCATCCCCTTTTTTATTGTAATCTTCCCTGAAGTACAAGGGACTCAACATGTTGAAGTGTGTAAGCTACGAGAATGCAACACCGCTCTAGCACTACCAGAACGTTTGGCCCACGCTTATGCAAAGCAAAAATATTAATAGTCAAACTCACAGCCTTATTCGTATGATTACAAACACGACTGCCGTACGAAAAAGTTCCAATTATTCTATGATCCAAAAGCGCGCGATCTTCAAGCGAGAAATGTCTACTAGCTTCAATCATGCGAAGAATGCCACACCATAGCTCAAATGACTAGGAATTCCGGGCGACTCAGTTTTACTACAGCCGCGCCATTCATGATACTCGCTTGTACTTAGTCTTTTTCTGGGGACAGTTCATGTATCCAAGTACCACAAGTCACTTGTGAGGCGAAAACTTTCTCCGCAGGGGTACCAAAACTGTACAGTACAAAAGCACAATGAAGGTTCGTCATGGAACCGCTGGGTCACAGGCACGAAGTTATACGCCAGAGGATTAGTACGTAGTTGCATAAGTGCATGTGTGAGGTTATCAATTTTTAATAATAAAGGGGTTTTAAGTGCCAAAACTACATGGCTACGTTGCACGCCGCCAACAGAGGAAGGCTGCTGAAATTTGGCCACCTGGAATTCTTTGAAGTCCACACACAGTAGCCGGGGCTCTAGCATTTTCACATCAAGATTACCATTTTCGTATACCGCTAACGGATTTTTCTCAGATAATTAATGCGTGCGAGCATTTAACGCTGCACTACTGCAAGAAACAGTTATACGGGAGGGTATGACGTGCACGCACACGTAAACCCGCAATGGCTAGCAGACAACGCAAGAAGCCATCCACACTACGGAGCTCCGTCTCTGTTCGATCTCGCAACGTCCTGCGAGGTGCCTCACGCATACAGACTTTTCTATATTAGAACGTGTCCCATAGCCCCCCTAAAGGCTAGGTTGAATGTTCCCTTAGGAATGGGTGTCGCTCCCCCAAAGAAAATTTCGGCATATCTTAATTCTCATATTTTTTGCTACTTGACATCTCTGTGGAAACGTTTGCGGTGCCGAAAGTCGTCGCGAAGGCAGTCCCGGTAGCTCCGACACTGTCGTAAGATTGGTTGTCTTTGAAAAAAATCCGGAATCCGGAAGATCCCTCTAGCGCAGCACACTTCGAGGATCGGCCACATACCATACGGTCGCAATGAAGTCGTCGATCTCATGTGATCTTGGTTCGCAGCCATTCCAGCAGAGGTTGGGAATAGGCGTGACATTACTAGGGGCAATAAATCAAGCAGGACTCTTGACTGCAGGATTATGATGTCCATGATCAAAAATCAATAAGAAACCTTCGTGGTACGTCGAAGAAAGGCATGGGAGGGAAAAGGCATTCGTCGATGAATAATTTTATGATTGCCAACAACTTGAAGAGTAAAGCGTGTGCATAATTTTATCGCGACAAAGCTCCCAAAACACCAGTTCACATTTGTAATAAACATTCCGTGTGCGGTTTTTTTCGAACCATCCTTCTCGCACGTGAAGCTCACAATGGGTTGTGCCTGCGTGGGACAAAATATAATATTACATGAATATGGTTAGTGAATGCTGTAGCTAAGAATAATTTTCTTTATATGAAGTTACAAGCTGTATTTCAAGCTTATTCTCCTTAACAGAGAGAGAGGCAAATGAGAGGAAGGCAGGGAGGTTAGCCAGAATTAAAGCATTCGGCTGACTACCTTGCACTGGGGGAAGGGAGGAGGAAAATAAGGACGGAGGGAATAAATGAATTAAGAGGCAGAAAAAAAAAACGACAGAGAAAGAAACTGAAAACGGCACTAGTATTATAGTCTTTTCAATAAGCTATACTGTCGCTTAAAAACTTCAACAAAGCCTTCACCGACTTCCGGTGCGATGCCATTTGAGTCCGGCACTACGAGACTGTCTGCTCTGAGAGCGGCCTGTCGTCAAAGTATGCCAGCGTAGACGCTAGCGGGAGCCTATGTGCGCTGTAGCGACAGTAACACAAAACTTATTCGATGGTCACCTCGCTGCCGCAGTAACAGCAAGCAGCGCTATTGTCCATACCAATCTGGAAGGCGAATGATCGCGTGAATGCGATGCCTAGCCACAGCGAAAACACTGCAGTCTCGCGTCGAGATTGTCCAGACGGAGCTCGAGTTCAAAGAGACGGATCCAGTTGACTTAGGCGTGTGACCATCAAACTTGGTCTGTTCCACTGAGATCTTCTGTCTTCATCTGCGAGCGCACGAACTTTCAATGCCGCATAAGTTCTCGATAACGGTGATCATGCAGGCCCTCCTCATGCGCAGATCGAGCAGCTACATCGGCGCGTTCATTACCAATGATGCTGAAATGGGATCTACTGAAAGTCATATTGTGTCCTTGCTCGAGGAGGTGGTGAAGGGTCAACCTGATTGAAGAACAAATTCCTCGTGGGGTCCACGGCGTAAGGCGGAAACCTGACAATGAAGGGCAGAATTTGAGTCGCTTAACACACTCCCTTTCTTGGGCGGTTCACTAAAAATTATGCGAAGTGCACAACGAATAGCTGCAAGTTCCGCAGCAGTCGATGTCGTCCTTTTATATAGACTAATATTTACGATGGTGTCTTTTACAGGAAAGATTACCTACTCAGCAGGCGTGTTCACCGCCGTTGACGCATCGGTATATGGATGGCAGTGGTAGTTTTAATTCTCATACATCTAAAGCAGGGGAAGCTGCTTGAGTGAAGGAGACGCATGTTGAGCTTTCGTCTGTATCCCTGGAAATATCAGGCGGACTGGAGATTGAGTCGAGCACCATGGGGGAAAAGGGGCTGTCGCTGGAGATGTGAAGCCTGACGGAAGGCGCGCACAATAGACCTGGATATCCATAGTCAGAAGAAGAGGCGTCCAAGACACGGACACAAGGGGAAGAAGTGAACAACACTGACTATGGATCCTTACCAACTCGCCCAACTTTCTGTCCTTTTGAGGCCTGGATGGTCTCGCAAAAGAAGTCACGTGGTCGATGTTCTGGCAGCGAGACTAGATGGTGGGCAGGGGCTCGGGCACTGTGCCTGACGTGTGCTCTGAGCGCTTCCATAAAAATTTGAGGCTTCGCTGGGTGGTCGTTTGGAATCGCTTTGGTTTCCGCTGTTGACGAGCATCACGGCAATCCAGGACACGCTCTAAGCGCTCTGGCCTGGACGCTTTCAAGCATACGGATGCTAGCTCTGCAGGTATTCATCAGCACAGGCAAACTGTATCTAATATGCCCGAGAAAGAGCGTCCTGTATAGTTGCATCATTCCCTGTGCTGAAGTACCTCCTCCTTTTTCTCCTAGAAACTTGGACAATATGGGACACCTGCCAGGTGCTTCTTTAGGCGTACCACATAAGCAGTGGCGTAGCCAGAAATTTTTTTCGGGGGGGGCTCGGAATTTTCGACGGGATATATATATATATATATATATATATATATATATATATATATATATATATATATATATATATATATATATATATATATATATATATATATATATACACTTTCGGAACGAAAATATGCCCGTGACGCATTTGCGCGGACCGTCGCCCAATGAGTATACATTTGGACAGCATGTACGGCGTACTTCAGCCTTCAGTTGTCATGTCACTGAGCGTCGAGATAACGATACTCTCGCATATTCAAAACTTTCACCAACGACAACGTATATGCGAAAGCTAGCAGAAAGACTATTTCTCCACCACTGCGAAGATTCGTCACTTGCGCACGCTACTACGTCGACGATAATTTCAAAATAAACTATAATGATCGATGTACACATACGCATGAAATGCTGTAAAGAATTCGTGATAGAAGGCGCAGCCGGGAATGGCTGGCAGCATACCTGAGGTAGGTAAGCTGAAAATGACGCTACAGCAAACACATTTTTTTAAAACCTTTATGAATTGACCATGTCGTTGTCCAGATAAACTCCGGAAGACTTTCTCCAACATGCTAGTAAACATACAGGACAATATTTTAGTATATATTTCGTATTTATGATTTCCTCACCCAAACTCACCGGTTCGCTACATTATACAGGCGCTTCTTTCACAAAATTTTCGATGCATTTGCAGGAAGAACCGAAATTCGCCTGCGATTGTGATTCTAAGTAGCTCCAAATCTATCTGTCCTGAACATTTTACCACATCTTTTTTGAGAGAATTAAGCCTGTTGCGTTACAGAAAAATGCCGTCCTCATTAACATGGTAGGCCTCCCGAAACATGAGCTTGTCTCCACTAAACTCATAAACACCACCATCCAGGCCCTTTCACGAACAATTACTTGCACATTTATTAAGTTGAAAAACGTGGTAAAATATCCCTTCATATTGAAAAACATTTTCATGCGGTTTGCCATTTTACAATTCTAGCAAGATAAATTAAAAATCCCAAAGTGCTGTTGGGACTAACGCCAGTGTAACCCTACAGTTACTTCGAAACATGCTGAATGCAAGTTGAGCTGGATAAATCTGATTTGGAACTCAATGAAGTGAACATTGGCATGGTGAGACGTCCCTACTTCGCGCAAGGGGGGAGGCGGCTCTACGCCGCAACACTTCACAAGTGCCACAACTACGCTACTACTCCGTTAGAAATGCTTCACGTAATATCACTATACTCGCTCACCCCCCCTTTGGCCACACACCTCAACAACCATTTAACCAAAACGAACTCGTGCTGGGGCCGGGAAGAAAAGAGGCAACAAGCTTAATTAACTCAACAAAACATGGACTTTAATATGTCAACATGATCAAAGTGTACAATTAACAATTAGTAGACGTAATGATGCAAGGCACACAATGAGCAACATAAACGCATAGTGCAGCACAGGAATTAACAGGGCAAACAAACTCGTCAATGAACGGCAGATACAAGGGGTAAAACTGCTCATAAACTAACGGCGCGATGTCTTAAGTACGCTTGCTGCCGCCAACGAAAGGAACGCTTATCTGGGTGGGCTCCATCGGCGCATAGGTCTCATCGCCGGCCTGTGGACTGGTGCTTTGTTAGAAACTCGGATATCGATCACGAAGTTGCCGTAGCTCACGTATTCTCCCCGATCATTGCTGCTCGCATCCTGATCTCGTAAAGACTAAATCGTCTCTCCTAGGTTGGAGATCCGAACGCCCAGGCTCGCACGGGGGATCGCAAGCGAAGCTTACTTCTTCACATGACTCTCTGCCTCTCTTCGAGTCTCTCGAATCTCCAAAATTCCGCCCTGTCCTTTGTCCCGAGACGAGTTTTTCTCCCTGACAGCCCCGACTCACCGGGGCGTCTATCCAATGGTTGTCTACGGCAACAACGCCGGTAGCAAACGCACCAGCCCAACCCGCCGTGCGACTATTTTTTGGGACTCGCCTGCACAGTGTAACGCAGTACGAGCTTGTCTCCAAAAATATAGAAAGCAAAATATAAACATACACGAAACTCGACAGTCGGACAGGACGTCGGACAACCTAACCGGCGACACTTGTGTACAGATTACGGTAACGAGCCTTAGCTACCACCGGTTCCATTCTCTAACACTCCAGGTGCAAGCAATTTGGCACCGTCTAGACGCCTTCACGCTGGAAGTGCCCGGTGAAAAGACGTGCCTGTCGGCAGTCGCTCCTTTGTGGCCGGTCAGATGTCCGCGTCCGAGAAGCATTTCTGCTTACTGCATTGCACGGTGATCGAAACATACCGAGGCTTTGTTCAGGCACTTACGAGCCGGCTGGGTTCGCTTTGGCTTCGGCACTCTGTCGTCTTCAAGGTCGCCGCCTAATGCATAATCTCATCTGGTCCGCCGCGCAAACGTCACCTTTGCTGTCAAAGCGCGGTTTCCGCAAAACTCGCTGGTAACGAAAGTCCCAGCGATTCTATGACCGCAGCGGGAGCCGAAAAATAGGATTGCAGAAGGCGAAAAATTCCCGCGTTACCGTGTCTCGCCCAGCCGACGCCAGTCGGGGCGTCACAATTGCACAAGGATCGGTATTACGTCCAATATTTCCTGCATCAATGACGTTCGCCATAAGCTTTCAACTTACGAAGTTCACAAATGTACTCACTTGATGCAGCACCAGCATCGACAAATACTAGATTATCAACTAGTACTAGCCGTATCTCACTGGTATTTGCATGTCAGAGTTAAGCGCGGAACTTATTAGACGCGTACTGTACAGGAAAGTAACACACACACAAACGAGCTGAACACACACACAAGCTGAAACGTCATTTGCTTGAACCTTACGCGATCGCTTGCTACACTGAGTTGACAATATTACATGCCTAGCGATCAATTTAGACACATCAAGGTTTAAAAAAAGTCTGTAAAAGAAAGCTGTCTTATCGTTCTCACACGTTATTTTCCCTATGACCTTCGGCGGGCTTGGTACGCTTTTTTTTTATTATTTCGCTGTCACTTAGCTGTCACGATGACCTTAGCCCGCGAGCTTTTCACCCGCAGCAAAACCACGCAGGTTTCCGGGTACGCAGACTCGCCGTATTCTTCCATCACCGCAGAGAGCTAATTGTCAACACATTGCAAAAGCGTCTGCCTGCCGCGGCGCTGTGCTGCAGAGACTGCAAGCTCCCTTTCCAAGCTCTTATCGCAGCACTCTTTCCCGATAAATGACAGGTTCCCCTCATTTGCCACCACCGTTTCATGCAGACAAACTACAACCTTCCTTCCCCGCCATAGAGTGACAAGTCAACTTCCTTTGTGTGTTGAAAGAGCCGCGTTCTTCGTTTTTAAGCCCACCGCAGAGACGTGACCGCCCATAGCCGCACCTTCGCCGAATGGACACCTTTGTTCGTATATGTGATGGGCCAGCATAGATAGGCAGGGGGGCACGGGCCGGAAAAATTTCGGGGGGGGCTTCAGCCCGGTCAGCCCATGCCTGCCTACGCCACTGCACATAAGGACTCCAACAGAGGTCACGATCAATGATGACTCCTAAGAATCGATACGTCCTGCCTAAGAATCGATACGTCCTGACATAAAGGATTATTTGGCTATCGACAGACGCACCGTACTGTCGCATTACCTTTCGGTTGAACGCAACCAATGAACATTTTTCTGGCGATAACTTGAGGCCCTGTTCTTTAAGATATGTCGTTGTTATCGTCGCAGCTTTTTTGGTGCCTTGCGTGTACCTGAGGACGTGTGGCACCAGATGCAGGTGTCGTCGGCATACAGTGATAACTGCATTCGGTAGCCATTCCACAAAGCCAATGAGCGCCAGGTTGTAGAGGGTGTGACTCAATATGCCAGATCGCGGAACTCCACGATGCGCGTAATGATGCGAGCTCGGGCCTGCTTCGGTGTTCACAAATACCGAGCGCCTATTCAAATTACTGAATATCGAACAAAATACGTGACCTCATAGGCTTACCGATTCTAATGCTTCATGGACGGCGTCGTGCTGCACGTTGTCATAGGCTCCTTTTTTATCCAGGAACATTGCGACAGACAATCTCTTACGCGTCTTACGGCCCTGAGCATAGGTTACCAGATTGATAACACTCTCGATGGAACGTCGGTGACATCAAAAGCCAACCATGGCGTCTGGGTAAATTTCGTAGTGTTCAAGGTACCATTCCAGTCTTACGAGGATCATTCGCTCTATTACTTTCCCAAGGAAGCTTGCCAGCGCACTTTGTCGGTAAGAGGTAATCTCTAAAGGAGACTTGCCAGGCTTGAGGAGCGGTACTAAACGGGTGAGCTTTCAATCGTGACGAACCTTGTCATTACTCCAGCACTTATTGTATATATCAAGGAGCTCACTACGTGCCCGTTCACAAAAGCCCCGCCATGGTGGTCTAGTGGCTAAGGTACTCGGCTGCTGATCCGAGGGTCGCGGGATCAAATCCCGGCCGCGGCGGCTGCATTTCGATGGAGGCGAAATGTTGAGGCCCGTGTGCTGTGCGATGTCAGTGCACGCTAAAGAACCCCAGGTGGTCGAAATTTCCGGAGCCCTCCACTACGGCGTCTCTCATAATCAAAACTGGTTTTGGGACGTTAAACCCCACAAATCAATCAAATCAATCAAAAGTCGCAAAGTATACGGTACGATATGTCGTCTCGAACAGGCGACTATGGTCGGTCACATTGTGCGAGCGCCACATCGGGCTTTTGCCTTATGAATGGCAGATCTATGCGTATATCACGTGAGTCCGGACTGCGGTTCAGTGTACGCGAATCTGTGCACCGTGTCTGGCTCGCAATCATTGCACAGAAATCTTCCGCTATGCCAATGTCACGTCGGCCTTGGAATAGTGCTAGGGCCTTAAGGGGAAAGCGCCGTTGCGAAACCGAACGCAGACATCGCACAGTTCTCCATGTTTGAGACAGCGGTTTACGGGCATCTAGCAACGCACAAAATCTCGGCCACCGCTGTAACTCAAGCTTATAAATGCGCCGTTGGATCTTCTGCATTCGCCGTTGTCCTGAATTGCCTTAGTGCGCCGGTATCACCTTTCAGCAGAACGGCGGATCGAGCGAAGTCGCCCAAATTCCAGGTCGAATTCAGGGTACCGTGGAGAACACGTGAGAATACGCATGACTCTGTGCGCTGTTTCCTTGATAGTTTTTTGAAGCTTATAAGGCCTTTCTGACAAGCGTGCTCCAGCTGAGTTTTGAAAATAGACCAATCTATTCTTCGTATCGTGTTGGACGAGCGCCTATTGGGCATTGCCTCAATCTGAAGGTAAGTGGAGGTGTGGTCGCTGCCATGTGTTTCAATGTCCAGAGACCACTTCACACGTCGGGCGACGCGGCGGGGTACGAAGGTCAAATCACGGCAGCTGCTGTAGGTTGTGCCCCTCAGAAACGTAGAGCTCGCGTCATTCAGCAGGTGCAGGCCATTATTAGCAGCTAATAAAGCTTGTCGACGTCCTGTCGCAGTGGCCTTATGAGCTTTCCTCTATGGTATGGCAGACATAGAAGTCCCCAGTGATAATCCGCGGACCAGGTGTTGATTTTAATATGTCTTCCACTTTTCCCTCCTTAAAATAGCAGCGAAAAAAGTATGGCTATGCGCGGAGGTAATTTTAACAGCTTCAGTAAGTATTCGACATGTTGATTCCGAAGTATTTCGGCACAATATTCAGCGTGCATTTAGCAACACCCCTTTGAAGTCCTAGCTTTCTTACGCTCCCGAACCAATCACAACATACCACAGGCCGGCATAGGCGCTCTTCAGCGACGTCATCTCCAAACATTTAAAAACGTAAACATAGCGTTAAAATTCGTAACATTCGCCTACTCTAAATAATAATAGATTTGAAGAATAGAAATTAAGAAAATGTTTAAACGAAGTACGTTTTCGTGTGCTGCAGCCGTACGGAAGCAAGACAAGAGCACGCTTTGGTCCACCATTGCCTCCGAGGTCATGCAAGTATCGTAGGCCATGACGGCGACCAAAATGAAGTCAGCTGCAGAGTTGGGGTGATGCGCCCCTCGAAACCGAAATCGCGTTTTTGTCGCTGTTACTCAGGTTCCACTATGCAACGAAACAATGCGTATAGTAGACTGGAGGGCCAAGGTTCCGAATACACACATTGCACAAAATATTTAGACAAAGCTTTAGGGCCCCTTTACTGAACTCTTGTTGCAAGTGGTTTTGTGCTACGTGGGGATACTACCGCAGCAGCAGCGATTCTATCTCGTGACCTTCGGGTCAGTAGCCAAATGCCATAACCTCCTGACCTCGGCGGGGCAAATATTATTTAAAAGACTCACTATTACTTACATTACTGAAAAGAATTTCTTATTTAATCACTTTCGTCGCAAGAATATTGCAAGCAGGGTAAACGTTAAGCCAGATCGGACAGGTCATCCTTGTTGCCATCATCAATTTTGATAATTTTTGCTGTTATATGCGGCGCATTTCCTGGCGAACTGAAGTCACTTTGGCCGTATCTATCTATCTATCTATCTATCTATCTATCTATCTATCTATCTATCTATCTATCTATCTATCTATCTATCTATCTATCTATCTATCTATCTATCTATCTATCAGCTTACGTCTGCTCTCCGGGTCGTCTCGTTCACCTGGTATGCCCCAGTATTTGGAGGCAGGGTTTACATGTAGCACGAACATTGATGGCTGACCTTTACACCGCTAAAATGATATACTCGTCATGTACGTCATGATTAGCGATAATGTAATAACGTGTAACTCACAACTGTAGTGCTTGGCCCATGGTAAGAGGGTATGAGCCATGGTGTCCGAATTTTATAAAGTCTATGTCAATCAAGGATCAACTTAATTGACATATATGAAGCAGTGTGGCTGCGGGAATCGAACTCGCAACATCGAGCGTTGTTTGGTTTTATCTGCACCTGACATGGTGCACGGCCTCCAGGATCCACCGACATTTTTCTCTGCGGAGTTGAGATCATGAGCTCCACTGTTAAAATAAGGAAGGAACGCCGTTTGTCTTCGCTTGCGATTAAAATGTATACATAACAAACACACTTTCCAAGCGGTAATGGGGCACTGAAGATGGGCCCTCGAGGTGCCAAACAAGCGCGCTACCACTTCTATGGTGGCTCCTCCCACACGGTATATAGTGTAAATAAACCCATTACACGAGCAATTTTAATGATGGTGCTTGTGTAACGTGTAGTTCGCTTCTCGTGCCTGATAAGAATAATTACAACACTACAGCTAAAGCTACACATAATTTTCCCTACGGTTTCCTTGGCCCCATTGTCTCACAAGGGCTGGTCTATTTGTTAGACACATTCTGATGTGTCTAACAAATAAACCAGCCCTTGCTTCATCCTCCTTCGTTATTTCATAGAGTGGGTGTCGTTCTGGCTGGCTTGGTGCCTTCAGGCAGCATGCGAAGGCGTATTGGTAAGTAGCCATGTCGTCCTAAGATCCCGTTCTATGTGACGCCTTCCGCCGAAAAGAGTGTTCCACACTCGCCGCCTAGGCTACGAGTGGTGGTAACCCTCCCGGGATTAATTGACAGAAATACCCTATAAGGCGAACGATGGTATGACCGCTGCTCGGGCTCAGTTGGCAGAGCATTAGGCGCGTTATGCGAAGGTTGTTGGTTCGGTCCTAACGATGGCTGGTAACCATTTTGGTCCGCTTTAATTCCTTTCCATTTATATCATAATTACCACACTGGAGCTAAAAACTACACAATTTTCCTATGCTTTCCTTGGCTCCACTGTCGGTTCATTAAGCGGTGTTTAACAAATGAACGAGCCTTTGACCCATTCCCTTTCGTTGAGCACTACTATAGCAATAAGTTCTGCTACCATTTGGTGCGTTTTTGTGCAACTTTGCTCAGTCCCGTATAAACGAAGGATGGTTATGATAGCACGTCAACGCACCGTATATTACATTTCTTTTTCGACAAAACGGACGTCTGTGCCTTGGACCTACGTGAATGACAACGTTACGTCGTATCATGAACTACCATCCTGTCGCCATGGTGCTGTCTGCTCTTCCTGGTTAGCCCACTTTAAGCACACCCATGAGTGGATACTCATGCGTTTTGCACAAAGATTTTGACCCGCTTCGAAGAACACAAATTTTGGCGAGAAAGTGTCGTGGTCTTTGTTAGTGCTTCTGATTCAACATAAACTCGTACAAATTAGCCCAGTTAGCGATCGTCCTCTTCTTTTTGCTTCCTTTGTCGTGGTCTTTGGGCTTCCGATTGAACATAACCTTAATCCTGCTTGTAAAACTCGGCTGAAATTTCTTCGCTGACTGCTTCGCATGGCACTGATTGGCATAATGCGGGGAATTAAGCACAAAATCAAAAACATGGTATTAAGTCAAGGATACCTGTAATCAAGGACTATGTTACTGTAGACTAGTTGAACTAAGGGTAATAAAGCATGGTGGATAATCACTTTTCTATTTCTGCTTTCTTTGGATATACCTTTCGAGGCTTAACCGAGGCTCGTTACCATGTTGCGCTTCCCCTAACACGGTAACAAGGAAGGCCAGGCGTGTTGTGCTTCCTTATTACATACAATTTTTTCTTCGATCTGCTCCTGGGATGCCCTTGCCATGTGAGCCGCCTATAGACGCGCGCTAACAAAGCCCCACAGGAAAATGAAGATCAATTACTCGAAATGCGAGAGGCGAAGCGTCGGAGGCCGAGACAATCGACAGTTCTTTGCCACGGCCAAGAGGGAAGTTGAATCCAGAGTATTTCTGTAGTTGCGGGGTCCTCTCACCTTGTGGTGATACCGGACATCATTCGGAAGACTGTTTCGGAAATGATCGTCTATTCGTGCTTTTCATCCGAGCACATGCGTTTCAGCACGAACACACAATCTGGAATTTTATATCTTTTGAAAATAACTATATTGCTTATCGATGAACAAATCGCAAGGTACGATTTAAAACAGGGAATGTCGCGGGAGCCAACGTTTCGACAAGCGGACTTGTCTTCGTCAGGGCCGAAGACAAGTCCGCTTGTCGAAACGTTGGCTCCCGCGACATTCCCTGTTTTAAATCGTACCTTGCGATTTGTTCATCGATTCAAGCATCCATCTTCCCCTGAGCTTCTCTTCTAGTTTATATTGCTTATGTAATAGTTATTGCTGTCCTCACTGACTCGTCCGGACTATTACGAATGTAATAGTTAGGACGAGTCTCTACGGCAGTAATACGCTATTTGTAGAAAAACTACTTCATAGTCCCAGCAACTATGTTGCAGAAGTCCACAATGACCCCCCCAATACTGACATCTTCAAGCAAACAAGTTCGAGCAGGTGAGAGTCCGGCGTACCGCCCCTCTGCACAATAGCGACGATGCAATATTTCGTTTTAGAAGATCAGCGCATTGCAGAGATAGTAAGAAGTTTGTGTCTTCATCCAAATGAGGATTTGAACCAAACTTAGCGAAAATATCGTTGTCAGTTGTTTTAGTTACTTACCTTGCCAAGGATACAAGAAAAGACCGCATAGGCCTGGGTAACTGTACCAAAAGAGCTTTTTTTCGATATCTCCCATATCTGAACAGTAAAAGAAGAACCAAACGAGAATACATAAGTGTGATGACATAAACTGACGTATAAAATATGTTACGTGAAGGCTGCGCTTGTCTACAACGCAATAAGTAAGTCATGTCAAACCAGTCAAACACCCCGCAGTCACTGTCACGTTTTACAACAGTAAATAATTTGCGATTCATTTGCAACCTTAGAAAGTTGTATTCGAAAGGCAAGTGAAGCGTAATTTTTGGATAAATGAACTTTATTGAAATGCAGTCTGTGGACTGTTTTTTATAGCGTTTTCTGAAAAATAAAGAACAAAAGAAAACTGTGACCTATCTCTTAAGAACTGCATTTCCCGGAAGGATAAAAAGCGCACGTCTTCCTCTCGAAACTTTGACAGCGTTGGTTCCACACGTGTGCAGCGAGGGCCCGAAGCAACAGCGGTTGCATATATTGTTGAAGTGTGTAGGGATCGCCTCCATAGGGACCCCAAATAGAAGAGCTGACGACGAAATGCGCGCGTGCTGTGCGCGGCTCGCACCAGCGGGCTAGCCCAGGCCGGCCGGGTCTGGACTTGTTCAGGGCGTGGCGGCCCTGAACTGACAGGCTTGCCGGACTGACCGCATCGGGCCGAGATGCGGCCATCTGCTAAAATGGCGCCACAGCGGTGGGCCTCGGCTACACTTTGGGATGGACCATTCTCGTGGGAGTAGCCGCGTCGCCTGTTCAACTCGCAGCCTCTACTTGACCGCCACCTAGGCTGTGTGGTGTGCAACCATGCCAGCCGCAGAGTCATCGCGGGCAACCGACGAGTGGAGTCGAGTGGCTACGTCGGTGCTCTCACAGTTCGAGTTCCTCGGAGAAGAAAGGCGACGTCGCAACACAGCAGGTCAAGGAAATTATCTTAGACGAGGAGAAGGGTGCCGGCGACGAAAAGACGTCGGTTTTGGCAAAAGCGGACCTCACATGGGGTCAGCCGGACAGATGGATTCAAGAAACGAGGGCGAGACCATGGGTGAACACGACGGCCGCATTGATGGCGCCGCGTTTCCGGCTCTCTTGAATAAAATAAATACGGAATTGGAAGTTTTCAACAACGGCAAAGCAAGGCCGCAAGTGTAGCCGATGGGCGTTTCACCGGTGAGTTCCTAGACATAGTGTTTGTCGATAGTTGTAAAGTATGTGAGCACTTATGGCTCCGTTAGGTTTTCGGTACGATCACTAGACTAAGAGATGACGAGGAAGTGCAAATTGGCTCGTGCCGTTTTGAGCGACATATTTCCCGCTGAAGCTCACGTAAACAACACGAAGCTGTGGGGGCATGTAAAGGTACTTAACGACCGGAGATATTCCGCAATTTAGCACGACCAGTGGATACCTGTACTCGCCGGAACCATCGCATTCAGCGATGTTGAACGACGTAGAAGAACGGACAATTGCCTCAAGTTTACCTTTCGCGAACATACGACAGCGTACACACGGAAGTGGCACGGCAGCCAAGATATGCCTAAAAGTCGAGTTAAGCTTACTGAGGGAATGCCTTAAATCCGGAGAATGAGCAAGATGAACCTCAAGAGTAAAATTAAGCCTAGAGAAACCGCGTTAGTAAACTTATGCCCAAAGAAGCCATGAGAGACAAGTTAAAACCACCGCTAAGGAAGGCCCCCCAGCTCCGCTTTTTCTTCAGACATGGTCCCAGAGTGCGAAACTGCAAGGTTTTCTTAAATTTTTTAAAAATTTCGCCTCCGCTCGAGATGGCGGCGCCATGGCCGGTTCTAGATCCGGTGACCTCCAGTTTTTCACGCCAACACCGTATCCACAAGGCTACCGCGGCGAGTTATACACGCATACACAATGCGAGTATGAACCACATGTAAGGACACGGAGAAACGTCGGTGCTCAATGAGGCATTATTGGAGAGCACAGACAATATGCAAGTGTTGCAAAAGAATTTCGATGGGGCTAATGTGAAATGGCGTATGTACGTTCCTGCAAGCGCTGCATTACATTTCTCTCAGAATTTTTATAGCACTGTATTTATACTCACGAGGCCAATTTTGTATCTTCATGTATGGTCCTGGATCATCCGTACCATTTCCAAGTTCCGCATGAAGGTGGTAGGGATTTCCATTGTTTTGTACGTGGTGGCTATAAAGGAAAGTTAGAAAGAGGCCACTATATACGCTTACTGCAACGTTAAGCATGTAGCTGAATTTAGAGGAGGATACTTTTCTACACTTGCTGTCATGTGTTGATGCTCGCGTTGTCTTCTCCTCTAATGATATAATCACAGCTGGTTTTGGGACGTTAAACCCCACAAATCAATCGCCTCTAATTTTGTGTCCGTGTTTTTTACACCTTTCCTTTGCATTATGAAGCATTACCAACTCGCTCCCTTTTCTGTCGTTCTAAGTCACACGTGCGAGCTTCACCGCTGCCAGTACTACAACACCACTTTATAATGGGGCCGACGCCGTGTGCCTATTGCATGCAGCATTCAAAACAGGTTTTCTTTACGCGAGCTATATTCATCGCGGTATCAGTGATGCTCCAACGTATCGCGCGGCAACATTGTGACCACAACACTGCCGTTGCATGAATTAATAGACGTTTTTAGTTTAGCGCGTTAGCGTGGTAGCGAGGGCTAAGGGAACATCGCTACCTTACTGCAAGCGTTCGTTACAGAAACTAGCTTTAGTTTAGCGGGACTGCGTGCACGGCCCGGTAGTTTATTGTGGCGCTCCCTAGCGAAGGATACATGCGTTAGAAAAAGGTGAAAAGAAATAAAACTTAAAATGTTCACTTACGCTCCCGCGTGCAGCGGCATTCTAACTATTCGAGGATGAAGATAGATAAATATATGTCAACCAAGCTTCAAGATCATAAATTGACATGTTGAAGAAATGAAAACAGATGCTTTTTCGCTAGGTCTAGCTACGTTCGAAATGGGAAGCGATCTCGAAAACTCGCCTGCGTTATACTACATCGTCGAAACTACTTGAAGGCAAGCGAAGCCAGTTTACACAGTCATTTGCTGAGAACTGAATCGTGCCACAGCAACGCCTAATTCAGTTCGAAGCGGGGGTCCAAAACCGCCGCCATGTTTTACGTAAACTACGATAACCACGCAAATAGAGTAACGTTAAATCCGCGAAATACCGTGGGCATGCTAAACGGTATAGGCCGTTTACGGTACTGCGTATACGTATTCCTTTTCCGCTATTCCGAGAACTCCGCTATTACGCTAGGCCCGCTAAACCAAATGTCTACTAACACGGTCGTAGTGGCATCCGAACCACTAACGAACATGAAAGAGAATTATGGTTTACAAAAATACCTGCGAAGCGCCAAGTGATCGAATGCTCACTACGGGCGCATCAGTGCATAGCCCTCATCCCCTTACTCAAGGGTGTTTTTGCTGGGGTATTTATAAGTATTTTTTCGAGTAGTTTTGTTGAGCAGCTAAGTTCCAATTAAAGTATGCTGTCATGGCGGCTTGAGAAGCATTCCGATAGGACTAGTAACCTTGTAGAGTACGTACCACAAAAAAAAAAAAAAAGAGCTCGATTGTGACGATTCGACCAAGCAAATCTGTAAACCAAGGTGTGCACCGAAGGTTTGCTATATTTCAGCAACCCTGTAATTTTGTACGGGTGACAATGCGATATACAAAGACACGCTAGCTTTGCAATACATAAAAGCTTGAGGTTCTGGGAGCAGCATGGCGCAGTCGCGAACAGCAAGACGTTAGAAACAACAGCGGTTTAACATTCATTATCTATATTCATAGTTCGTCGAATTTATTTTTCTAAAGTAATTAGAGATTCATCTAAGAGTGTTGAAAATAAGGCAGAAGAGGCTTCTCTATCCAGAACAGGCTCTTTTGAATTAGATCGCGGAGTTATGACCACATACAGCTATTACTCGTCGCCGGGGATAACTTAGACAATGTAGCTTTTGTTGCCAAACGGCATTCGAATTAAGAGTAAAAAAAAATGGTTTGTTGAGAGCTAGGACTCCAAATTAATACAGTTCGCTTATTTAAGCTAACGCATAGCATACGTACCCATTGAACCCAGGCAGATATAGCGAGAAGTCATAGTCGGTGTTATTCAAGTCGATTTTGGTGTAGTACGAGCACATCTCCTTGTCAAGGTCATCGGAATGCATGATACTTCTTGCGTATATGAATGTTTTATTTGTAGTATTCAACATCTGAAACATTACGCACTTCTTTAGCAGCTACACATATACGCTACATCGAGGATGACTGTCGCAGCAAAGAGACCCCACAGCACACCATATGTGAGCGGCCTTGCTAAAATGTCCACTGACGTTCATTCTTCGTCGCTGTAGCTAACGCTGGCCGTGGAAGAACGTCAGTAGAAACCGCTCTGGAATGTCAAGTCCTCAGACGTTACCGCAGATGAGGGCAACGAAGGCATCGTTGACAAATTTAAGCAAGAACAGACATGCACCAACAGCCGCAGGATAATAGTGATGCCACATACCGCTCAATATCGCATGGCAGTATGCTCGCCGTCTCTCTCTCTTTCCCTATCTTTACGCAGCCTTTCAGTCTCCACAACACTTTTACCAGAGCGGGGTAGCGTAACGGTTATGCTCAACTGAGTAACCTCCTTGCCTTTACCCTCTCTTCTGTTTCCTGCTCTCTCTTGTTTTCTTGCTTGCGAAAGTTTCATTCAATGGCACCTGGTTTGTTTGGTAAGTGTACAAGCATACTCCTGCAGCAAAACAAATCCATAGCACAATCATCGGAAGAAGCCGCCCTCATGCTGTCATGAAAATGCTTGTAACTCGCGCAATATCTCAAATTCTGCGTACTGGAGGGAATGCAAGTAGGCCATATTTTAGCAGCCCTCCCTACACTGACACTACACTACACTGACACTGACACTACACTGACAGCAGGTGGTCGCGAAGAGTACAAAAGAAGACGAACATTTTTAAGCCGCGAGGTAGAGAGCGTTAGGCGAACCAAGGTTTCTGGTAACAAACGCACATGGTGTCCCTTTAAACGACACGGATATCTCCGTGTATGTTGAGGCGTACCCGTAAGACCCATCTTCTCAGAAACTGCTAAATATAATGCTACAGAAAATATTACATTCATTTCGTCGCTTTCCGTGCTTCACATATTACCAATATCCGAATTGCATCTTTTTTTACCAAAGCAATTTTTTTCACTATTTTTCAAATAAACTGCGAAAAGAAAAACTGTTCCGAAAACATGGACCCTCTTCGTAAGGCAGTTGTGCACTGATGTTTAGTTTATGCTAGGTAAAATCAGCCGCCGGTTATTTCTTGTTGTCCTGATAGGGAGGCCAACGTAACAAAATATGATTGCGAGATATTTATAGAGTGAATTGCAAAACATAGTTTAATTTAATTCTTATTTAAAGACTATGCACTGCACCGTTTAATTAATGGCCACCAGCTGTATAATAGTCACCAGAGTTAGCTTTTCACTATTTTTCTCGTTTTCTTGCTTCCCTGGCTTGTTTGGTCATATATTGACAAACTAAGCAGGCGACGGTTCATCTCACCCAATCACATCAAGGTGTTGCACCTTGATGTCAACACCTTGATGGCACCTTGGTGCCACTTTGATGCCGAGTTAACATATTGGAGGCATTTGGCACCTTGATGCCGACGTGCCTAGAACACATTAACTTGGATCATGCAGCGTTCTTTGAACGTGAGCACAGCATCAAAAGTAGATTTGACCAGCTCAATGCCGAGACGGCACACTTCAGAACGTAAACACCACCGACGCCAACACGCTCCATTGCGTTGTCCGCGAGTTCGATGCATTCTCCATTTTCTCTTCCGGCGCCGCTCCTCGTAATGGTGGTCCACATATCCCACAGAGTGTAAGCAATGTCACCTATACACATCATTTTGTCTCGAGTCGTTGAGCTGCTCTAAATTTCGTTCCTACAAGTAATTGCTGAAGTGTGACAAACATGTAGGCCGTGTTCTTTTCTGAGCCACGTGGGCTACCTATGGCTTCCCTAGACAAGCTTTTTAGCGAGCATCGGCGCCTCGAGGACTACGACGTCATATAGCGGGCAGACGCTTCCGATTGGGCGCTTCCCCTCGTAATGGTGCGTAACAAAGATGCGGCCGTCCGGGAATGTGCATGGATTTCTGCGGTTCAGTTGTGCCCGTTCTCGCAGACGGTTACTTCTTCCCTCGTGTTAAAGAGCTGTTACCGATTTTGCATGGTGACTGTATTTTCAAAGTCGCACTTAGCATTCTTCATATCACCAGCTGTCACTAGATGAAAGCAACAACGATCTCACTCGAATTATAATTCACAAAAGATTGCTTAGATTCAAAGCTGCGGTTGGCACAAGCCTGGCGTCCACTGCAAGTTGTTTCTCGCAGATGTTGTGCCTCAAGCTTTGAAGAACTGTACAAATGCACTGTGTTATGGGGACTCGCACAGTAAGGGCATGATGCGAACTTGAGAGAACTATTAGCCTGCATTTCGCAGAGAAGGATGGCACCTAGTGAGAAATGTGTTTCTTAGATGAACGCTGTACCAGCTCGCAAAGAAGGATAACGCGCCCTCACCCGCGAAAGACAACGTTGGCGCAGGCAGCGTATCCTAGCAGGTTTCTCGATTGAGAAATACCGACTGCTTGCGTTGGCGAACCGTTCACCGGCTACCCGTATATATATGTATAGGCACTGGATCTTGACTTGCAATGAAGTGCCGGTGGGAGATTTCACTTGTGCATAGTTGAACCATAAGGATTCGTAGCGTGCGCGTTAACTAAATTAATCCGGAACTCGGCACGATCTACGATGAACCTCCCGAGCTTCGCCCACTCATCATCATTCACTCCGTGGATATGCTGTAATTTTTTTTTCGTTGAAGTCGAAAACATTCCTTGGATATGAGGCGTGTGACTCGGCTGCGGGCATTTCGCCAATCGAGATAAAGTAAAACAATGCAGTACGTGCCTTCTTCCACAAGTGTTAAGTAGTTACAATCCTTCTGAAGGCGGAGCCGCCAATACGCAAAATTCACGCATCATTATGTGGGTCTTGTGGAGCGCATAAGACTCAAGCTCATACAAGGTCAAATACGTGTTAGTCTGATGCAGTGCAAGGCAGATTATTTGTGAAGAGAGCAGTGGTCGCTTCAAATAATAATTGTGGATGGTTTAATAGATATTATCATGAGGAGATTGTGACGCATGTCAGAGAGGAAGGCTGTACATTGTTGACGCTTCTGGCGGGCTAGGTGGTGCGTACATTTTAGGTAGTTTAAAACTGTGCGAAAAGACCTGGTGGACATCTGCTCGTGGTGTTTTGTGTTTGTTAAATTCAAAGCATTTCTTGGTGAACTTGAGTAACTTTGAGCGTATCTATCTATCTATCTATCTATCTATCTATCTATCTATCTATCTATCTATCTATCTATCTATCTATCTATCTATCTATCTATCTATCTATCTATCTATCTATCTATCTATCAAATTAATTATATAAAATTATCTATCTGTATAAATTTAATGAATGCATATCCCTGAACTCTCTAAGCTACTTCTCTTGTTTTCATGGTTTCGGCTACGAAAGTATTATTTTTGTGCCTGCTCGCTCAGTTTATGGCAGTTCCAGCACTCTAATTGATCATGCATTGTCCAATCCTTTGTATCCTCCTGATGTCCGTGGACTACTTGAAACTGACCGCACTGCCCACTTCTCTGTCTTTTTGTGCGCCTCATCTGTCCTCTATTCCTATTTATAACGTTACAATAAGCTTCTTTTCTAAAAAGTAACATTATTAGAAGCTGTGTGCAAGGCTGCCTGATCTTCCATTCATGACACAAATGATTCGCATAGAGAATACTCGCGATATCTAGCAAAGTTATCCTCATATTGCCACTCTTGGTCTCAAATACGCAAATGAAGAAAGAAAGCTTTGTTGTTGTGTGTTCTTGTTTGTTGTTTAACGTCCCAAAACCAGCTCTGGTTATGAGAGACGCCGTAGTGGAGGTCTCCGGAAATTTCGACCACCTGGGGTTCTTGAACGTGCACTGACATCGCACAGCACACGGGCCTCAACATTTCGCCTCCATCGAAATGCAGCCGCCGCGCCCGGGATTCGATCCCGCGACCTTCGGATCAGCAGCCGAGTGCCATAACCACTAGACCACCGCGGCGGGTCGAGAAAGAAAGTAGCGTCGCCTAAAAATTTTTGGGCCACTAATACTCTTCTCAAAGCGATGCGCACCCTCAAGAACCTTTAAAAAAACAACAAAAAAGAGGCAGCCATTCAATGTAAACGTGCATGCGCTGCATAAGAAATCTTGCAACTCAATTTCTGTTGGGCTTAACAAAGCGAAAATAAAACAGTATTAGGGAAATATACTTAAATGCCAACGTGTTGCTAAGAAAAAAATGGGAAAGAGTAAATTCATTTTTAGATAGGAAACAGCGAGCAGATAGTATTGACAAAATGTCCCATGATGGTAATATTTATCTTTCGCCAATAGCGACTGCAGGTGCTTTTGATTACGTTTTCCTTTCCTGATTTTCTCGTACATGCAATCCAAGTCATATGCGCCTTAAAGCGCCTTGTACAATCATTTTATAGGTATTCAACAACTCCTGATGAGGTGTCAACAATTATAGACAGTTCAAAAATAACTAGCACTAGGCAGGCTAACATTCATGATGATCTATCTATCTATCTATCTATCTATCTATCTATCTATCTATCTATCTATCTATCTATCTATCTATCTATCTATCTATCTATCTATCTATCTCTCGGTGCTCTCGTTGTCACCCCGTTCGCCTGCGATACCCGAACATTTCCATTGTAGGTTGCAAATGTATGACGAGCTTTGCTGATTGATCTTTATATCACTAACATGATCCACTCATGTGCGCCACAATTAACGATACTGCAATCGTGTGTGACTCATACCAGTAGTGCTCGGTCTGCGGTATGCTGGTATGCGCCAGAGGTGTTTGAATTTTGTACAGCCTATGTCAATCAAGGACCAACCAGAACAGACTTGTGACATATGGTTAGAACACATAAGAAAGGCACACCGATGTCGTAGCTTGCAACTGCAATAGGTATAGAAAGCGCACAGGTACACACACACACAATCCATATATGTTTTACTATCACTCGGCATGCCTTTGTCCAACTTTGCTCGATCCCGTAGGAATACTTGAACAAACGGCACTTCTGGTGCGTCCATCAGTGCACAGTAGCGTGCATTTTACCTCCATTGAGGAATGGTCTTAGCTGTGTACTGACAGGAGTGCAAATGTCACGTCATGCGATGACCTCCATTCGGTCGCCATGGTGCTATTGACGTTCCTGGTCAGCGCGCGTTAAGTATAAGTAAACGCCCGCTCATGCCCTTTGCACAAAGAGCTTATTCCTACGCGTGAGACTTGACTTTATGTCAAACAATTCGTTGTAGGCAATTTCATCGCTGGCTGCTTCGAATGACACCGATTTTGAAAATGCGTGCGATCTGCAGGATTTTCTTCCGCTTATCCTTGGCCTTCCGCACAGTTTTGACCTTATTTAACGTAGAAGGGGCCTCGGAAATTTTGAATACTTGAAACATTAACGGAAGCGTAGCACAGTTCAAGTAAGCTAAATACGGATATGGCACGCTTCCCTGTGATACGACCACTTACTACAGCAAGGCCTGTCATTGTGCCTGTCAAGCTGTGCATCGATAAGCTCGGCAATTTAGCAAAGCCGCACAGACATTTCCTTCCTCACACTAGAGTGCAGTTGCTAAGAGAAGCTGTAAGTGGGTAAACTGCCGAGTCCGCTCAAATGAAGGTGGGAGGCACCGTGAAAATAAGACACTGTATATAAGGACTCTCCAAATATATTAAGCCACCGACGGTTACGCCGTAAGTGCGAAAATCTACGTTCGTGCGGATTGATGGAAGGGATTCAAATGTGCCACGGTGAACTTGCATATATGAAACGTCGGAGAACACTACTCAGAGTGTTGAACAAGCTCATAGATGAATGCTCCTTGATTGTTTTGTAACTGTGGGTATTTGCTTTTGCAAATATATTTTGCAACTCTTAACCACCCTTGCAGAGCGTGGTTGAGCATTTAGGCCGTCCAGAGAGCCCGCCAGAGGGCCTTCAGGTTTGAACTGATGGGCCCCGAGTGGACCTCGCCTCTTCGCGTGATTTCATTGCAGACGGTAGGAGACTAAGTAGACGCGCGTTGACTCCGTAGGCGCTCGCACGCTTGACAACCGAAGTGGCACGCTATTGGCTGCGCCCCCGTGCACCCTCCTGCTTAACAAGGCTCTCTCGCTCGCTCGCCGCCGCCGCCGCCGATGCTACGGCCACAATACACTCGTATACCGCCACCGCCGATCCGGGAAAGTGATGCTGAAAGGAGCGGCCGCCACGGCGCCAATTAACATAGGTCGCTGCTTCGCAGTGAGCCTTCGGCGCTCTCACTATTTTGCTCGTTTCAGTACAGCAAGAGCCGGGAGCGTCAGTGATGAGCGCGAGCACGTTCGCCGCTGACACCAATGCAATTCTGCAGCATGGGCTCACTAAAACGGCTAGATAGATAGATAGATAGATAGATAGATAGATAGATAGATAGATAGATAGATAGATAGATAGATAGATAGATAGATAGATAGATAGATGCGGTCAGGCTGACTGAAGTGTGAGAAATGCTTCGAATTTAAACTACAAGTTCAGGAAAGGCAGGTTGTCGTATTTTCTCAACCCAGTATTACTGCGTTTTTGACAAACATATCTTGGCATTTACATCTAATATTCCAGCAGTTATAGTTACCAGAAGGTGCTAAAGTCTAGTTATATTTAAGGCCCGGTGCATGTGCACAGAGCATACAAAACGCTATGATGAATAAGTATATACTTTCTTCAAAGGAGTTTCGCTATAACCAAATGGATATGTAAGTTAAATAAGCTGGCCCTTCAACAGAAGTGTGCTTCCTGTTGCAAAAAGAGCTTATGAAACGAACAGAGCAAGCTATATGTTGTATATAAACACTTACGAAGAGAAGGTCCCTGAATTCGGCTAAATTGCCGTGGCAAGTTGGTACCCATAGCAAGATGCCTTGGTACAATACAAGTGCTGAAACAAGAACGAAGTAGCGCTTGGATTTTGTTATATCATGAAATGGCTCCATGAGGACGGGGAGCCGCTGTACGAAGTGCCACTTAGAGTGCTTTGGACTCGTATATATACGAGCCGAAATAACTTTCAGTGACACTTTATACGTATACATGTGCACGTATGTGCACACATTATTAACAGTGCATTCGCACTTATCGCTGTCTTGTATCTATATTTTATATTATACAAGGGCTAGAAATGAAGGTGCGGGAACACAATATGCATTGTACTTAAAGAACAGTTTTGTATCGTGCTTGCAGGTGGCATATCTGAAAGTAAGCTCCTTGGAAAAAGAAGCCTTGTCGCGCGCTCAAACCTTCTATGTTGATCTGCGTAGTAGCAATAAAGTTTGGGGCAATTTCTTGAAAAGGCTTCTTCATGACAGCCGTGTCTTGGTGGGAATTTCGCTCAGCAGAGACGGATGGGGCGTAAGAATACGGTCAATGGAAGCGCGCATCAAATAAAGTAGCACTGTCAAAAAAATTACCGTATATCCACGAGGTGAATGATGGTGAGGTGGGCGAAGCTCCGGAAGTTATGGGTGTCGGATCGTCGGTGGGGCATGGACGAAGCGGAGCTGAGGGCCGCGGCGGCTCGTGCTCGTCCCCAGGATCCCGCGGTGCGAGCCCGAGAAGCAGCGGCGAAGCGAGCGCGGCGCCTGGCGGATCCCGAGACGGTGCGCGCCAATGACGCCGCGGCGCAACGTGCACTCCGAGCAGCGGACCCCGAAAGGCGAGCCCGGGAAGCGGCGGCGAATCGAGCGCGGCGCCTGGCGGATCCCGAGACGGTGCGGGGTAGCTACGACGCCGCCGCAGCTGTAGCGCCAAATCGGTCTCCGTCGATGGGCCGGGCGGGCGTCGTCTTGGAACGGCGACGATGCATGCGACTGAGAGAGGCAGTCTCGTTTCCCGCGCACCCAGGCACAGCCCGCGCAGCAGCCAATCGGAGAGTAGCGGCACTTCCACAGCCATCTAGTGGCGATTCACACAAGCGCACTATTGCACACACTTCTATTGGACCAACGCCATCTAGGAAATGAGACGAGAAATGGTGATGACGACACAGATTGTGTACAGCGCCATCTAGAATATCATCACTCAACTGCAGTTTGTATGTACTTCTATGAGACAGCGCCATCTATTATACTGTTCGGGAGATACTGCCGGTTACGCGTGACGCGTGACAAGGTTAGACTAAGAGGAGCTTCGCCCCTAAAAAACTTGGACCATCTCCCCGAAGGGAACCCTGATGGGATGCGAAGCAGCAGCGTCTCGCACGGGTGGCGTCACGGGTTGAACGGCGCTACGCGGGTGCTGGAAGAACAGTTTGAAGCGAAACTCGGTGTAGCGTTTACTGGTGTAAACGTCTGTTTGAAACGCAGACACGGGAGGCGAGCGGGCGTTGGAGCCGGCAGCTGCGGGCGCTCCGGCGGGTGAGGGAGAGAATGACGTACGCACGCACCTGCGAGGGAAGCGTGCGAGGGGAGCGTGACGTCAACGCCCGGCTGCGGCGTGACCTACTTGGCACCGCTCCAACACCTGCGCCGAGGGAAGCGCGTTGCCTCGCGCTTGTGCGGACGGAGAGACAGCGTTACACAGGCTAGTCAAAGAGCTGCTTCGCATCTAATAAAATAAGGCTAATCGCTAAAATGCAAATACAAAGAAACGGCTCAATAACTGCGAAGCGCACTTCGCACTAGCTTGTGAAGCTAGTGCGAAGTGCTTGTGTAGCTTGTGTAACTTCGCACCCGCACTGCGCACTGCCATCGCGTTGCTGTTAGTTTATGGGCTGATGCTGACGCTTGCTTGCGCCAACCCACTAACTGACGGTACTGTTGCTTCCATCACACTTCATCGGAAGCATCAACGGAGTCAAGCGGAGTGAACCGAAGCAAGCGCTGAACTGAACGCGCGCAGCGCTCTACCAACGCCTCCAGGAGGCGTTGGCTCTACCCGCTTCATATTCGCACTTGAAGGAGAGTCACGCATGCGCCGCAAGAGCAGAAGCGAGAACGCAGGAGAAGCGCGTGTCCGCCGCGGTGGTGTAGTGGTTACGGTATTCGGCTGCCACCCAAAATACGCGGGTTCGATCCCGGCCGCGGCGGTCGCAATTTCCAATGGAGGCGAAAATGCCAGAGGCCCGTGTACTGTGCGTTGTCAGTGCACGTTAAAGAACCCCAGGTGGTCTAAATTTCCGGAGACCTCCACTACGGCCTTTCTCTCTCTCTCTTTCACTCCCTTTCCCCCCATCCCCACGGGCGCTTAGCCGTGCTCCCTACATGGGCTGCAGAAATTAGCGTCCTTTCCTAACCAAACCACAATCAATCAATCAAGCGCAAGCAGGTGGTAGGAGAGAAGTGGAGAGAGTAACGCGCAGCTGTTGGAGAGAGGGAAGGAAGAGAGTTGCGCATGCGCAGTGTGAGTATGGACGCCGACGCCGCGGGACATGCCGCCGCTAAGAAATGCTTCGCATTTAATAAAACGCTTCAAACATAGTCGTGTAATTGAACAGCCATTCTTAACGCGATTCTGTACTTAAAAAAGCAAACGCGCCTGCGTTTATAAGTGCACACTTATGTCCAACATGAAAGCAATCTCTTGCCATGACAATAGCTAAAGAGAAAACGGCCAACTGGAACTTTGTGTGGACGAATGATGAGCATATTTTTGCACGGAAAAAATGGAAACTCGCATGTGCTGCGTGAATCATATGATATTGAAAAGATTGCCTAGAATCGCTGTGTATACTGCTGTGGTGCATCTTTCCAACTGTCATGGCGATATCGTGCTGTGACGTCAATAATCTTTGCGAGTCGCTTTCGCGACAGATTGTGCTGCATCAATCTAAACATTCGTTCAGCCCTACGCAAGGAAGATTAGATATCTGCTTTTCTTAATACATTTTCTCTTACTTTTGACATTATTGTGATTACGGTAACTTGGTATACTCTATAAGGCAAGGTTTACAGGCAAGATAATTACAACCCTTCGTTCTGACCCATGCAAAGAAAAAAAAGGGCGCTGGCCTTGCTGTTGGAATAAGAAAACGGCGTAGACACTCAAATAGTGCCAGAATTTTCTTTTACTAATTCTGACACTGAATTCTTAGCTCTAATGTCAACCAGTATTTCCCAAACACAATGGCGTACAGTCTACTATTAAGTTACTGCAAATACGGCCGATTAGACATTCATAGCTATCTTCGACAAATCTATCTATAACATTTTAAAGAAAAGGTTGTAAAATATTCCGTAAAAGTCGAAAAGCATGGAGAAACCCTGAATGTAACAAATGATCAAGAAGAAAGTAAAAAGCTTTAGAAGGTCTTTAAAAACTAGAGACGTGTCACGCCTAAAGAAATCTGAAAAAAATCTGCAACAGATAAACGGATTTATTATGAACGAAGAAGGAAAGAAATGATTTATTTCGACTATTCATGCGGACGGCTGCAATGGGAGTGCAAACATATGGACGAACAACGGAAACACAAATGGACGGCCGCATTGTTAAAGATTTATACCTTGCGGGAAAATTTATTCACTATCTATTAAACGTTCTACAGCCAACGGTAAATCGTGCAGAGACTCAAGAAACGAACAGGGTGTTTTTCGCACCGACCGGCTATCAAAAAATAGCACTAAAGGAGCAGCGCTCGTAACACACAATGCTTTCAGATACCTCTGAAGAAACATGTAATCCATATCATAGCTCCTGTGCTCGCTCATAATCATAACGTTTCTTTATCGACATGCTGTTTCCCAAAACATATGCAAACATCTGTCGTCACTGTGCTATATGAAAAGGAAACAAAAATGACCTTAGAAACTACCGACCTATTTCTATATTACGGATATTTTAAAAACCGCAGAAAGAATTATTTCTGAAACATAACGTTTTGGGTCAAATTTCACATAAGAACAACATGACAGTACGGTTTCATGAACGGTCGACTGAGACTGCTTTACTAGGATATAAGAATTTCTAAAGTCGTTTGAAGAAACTCTGCATTGTAATCCTCCATTGTAATTTTTCTGAGGCCCGCGATCGTTACTGTCATTGCACTGTATTTTAAAAACCATAATTTTATGGCATTCGTGGCATCAAGCCCTAACTACCGTAGTCATACATTAAGGACCGATCGCATTATGTTAAAATTAAGAGTACTTTTTCCCCCTTTAGCCGATAGCTAGAGGGGCACCTCAAGGTAGCATTTTAGGACCACTGCTTCTGAACTTGTACATCGACGATGTGGTACAAACTATTGATAAGGCTAAATATATAACCTATGCTGATGACGCTAGCGTTTTCTTGACTAGCAACGTATGAATGCATTGACTGCACTTAACAACAGTAGAGAGACTAAATGCATGGAGTTAGTGAAATTGATTAGTCAATAACGTATCAAAAACGAAATCTGGTTTTTTGTACAAATGGATGGAGATTATTTCTTTCAGGCAATACTCTAACCTTTAGCTAGTGCGGCGATTGAAATGGAAAAGATGGTTAAAACTTTAGGAGTGCTTTTAAATTGTATTATGACATGAGAACCACAAATTAATGAGTTAATAACTATTATTTCAAGATGTGTAGGTATACTTGCACGTTTGCGTTCTTTGCTTTTAATTTCCGTTATGATAACATTTTATAACAGCTTCTTTTTATTGCTTGTCAGTTTTTTTTGGTACGGGCAAGTACAACAGAAAAGAACATTAATAGAACATTAATTAAACTACAAAAAAAAAACGATTAGACACATTGCTAACGTTGATTACCGTGCACATACAGAGGTACTTCTTGAACGGCTTAACATTATCCCAATTTTTGTCATTTTTCAAGTATTACCAAGAATAAGATTAAAAAGATCCCTTTTTAATAACAATCGCACTCTTCGGGACGTATTTCAAGTAGAACCATACATTATACCATACACTATTTGTCACCAACAGCAATGGGGCATTCCAGTTTTGAGAACACGGTTTCGTCGACAGATACTTGGCTTCACTGTTCCAGTTTTACTAAGCAGATTCATGAATAACGATAATAATTGAAGAATGTGGAGCACTTGAAATGAAGGAAGCACTTTTATCATGAAATGAATGCAATATTATTTAGCACTAATTAAACTTTAACTCTATACTGCAGTTTCTGTGCATGTATGGTAGGGTGTAATTTAACCGCCAAGGAATCTGTTTAGTTATATCTTCAATTCACGAATTACAGATGTGCATGTGTATTACGACTTGCAAAATACTAAGGAGTTCTTGCGCTGAATCGATTTTGTTCTTCTGTCCTCAATGCTTTCCATGTATCGTCAAGCTTCGTGTCCCCCTCATGTGACTAATGTCATTTTTTGCATCATCCTCCTTTCTCCCTCTCTCCATGTATTTCTTTCTCTCTATATATATATATACTTTCTTTCTGTCGCTCATAGCAAATCGTCTTCGAATCATCCTAGCTCCACCTTATCTATTTCTTTTTCTCTCTGTGTGTCTGTCTCTTTCTTTCCTCCACCTTCTCCTCGTCCTCTCTCTCTCTCTTTCTCTCTTAGTTTCTCTTCCTGTCGTCCATACACTCTTAGCACGGTCACCTTTAGCTTATTTTATAGGTAAACAAAAATGTGAAAATATGCTCCTTTATAAAGGTTAAAGTGCTTTTAACCTTTTAAAGGAGCATATTTTCACATTTTTGTGTACCTATAAAATGAACTAAAGGTTACCGTGCTAAGAGTGTAGTTGTGTTGCAATCGTCGGTACAACGCAATCATACGGTTCCCATAAATGCATGTTCTGCAAGCGTGAGTGTACAGCCTATAGCGGTTATGACGCTCGCCTTCGGACCGTATAGGTACCCGGTTTCGAATCTCTCCTCGCCAAGAAATTTTTTGTTTAGTTTTCTCACTCTCTCTTTCTCTCTTTGTCATCCGTTGCATCTCGCCTCCTCATTTCGCACTGTCTCCACTGAGTTTTACGCGGTCGCCGGCCAGGGCTGGCCTTGCTTTCGAAACTGCGCAGTCTACTGTAACAGCATTCTTCTACAATGGCCTTTTGTGCTTTATTTGATAAATAGATGTTTTTTTATGGATCGCGCTTTGTTCATCAGAAAGGTGGCGAACACTTTGACGCACGTTATGAAACAGTGCGAAACCACACCTTACTGTTCTAAATAGACATGGATCTTCGAAGTGTTTACGAGAACAATAGTCGGTAGACTTATAAATACGCCAACTTGATACGAAAAACGTCGCCACTTCTTCGGATGCTCATGCCATTGTTATTAAAAAAACTGTGCAGTAGCACACAGTTGCACAGCTGCGGCGTATTTTAAGAACCAAATGCTTGAGCAGCTGCGGCAATTCGTTTCTGGGTGGGCTCTGAAGGAAAGCCGTAAAAGAAAAGCAACGTTTAGCACACTAGTACACTGGATATTTGAATGAAGCCTAAAATGGAACTCCAGTGGTTTTTTCACCATGTTCTATTGCTGTTTTTCAATGGAACTGGTAGTCCTGTAAAAGGCAGGATGGTTCAGTTTGCTTAGAAACTCGGCATAATTTTTACATAACCGAATGAACGCTGTGTTCAAACCAAATCTGAAACGGGTAGGTGCACCTCGCAGCCTATGCCATGACGCCACATCCTACCCGCCAGTACGGAGCTGATGCCCGAAACCTGAAAATGGCGATGTCATCCAACGATCTATATAGTTATGCCAACTTTTCTGAAGTTTACAGAGACGATTTGAGCGTTGAAGGCGGTATCGCCGTTGTGTTCTTGACCGCCCGCCTTTCCTCCACCTTCTCCTCGTCCTCTCTCTCTTGGTTTCTCTTCCTGTCGTCCATAGTTGTGTTGGTAATGACGAGAAAAAAACACAGGGTGGCCTGCAGGGGACTCCACGAAAAAAAAAATGAAATTCGTTTTCAGACTTGAAAACTCAATGTCTTGCAACCATTTCCTTTTCGCTGCTGATTTTATCAAGAAGCGTTGTCCAACGACGGACAAAGGAAAAGAGATTTGATGTGATAAAGAATCTCTACGTGTTTCTTACCGCCAGAAGTATGCTCGAATTCTCCTTTCTTGGCTTTAAATTACACTCTAGAAACAATCTATGCTTTCGTTACTGCCATTTTCCAGCATTTTCTCCGACATTTCTGGTGCTATTATGTTTGCATGTACTGTCAATTTGTCTGCCTTGTAATCGGAAAGTGTCACACTCATTCAGTGTATACTCCGAATTGTAGGTAACTATAATTCGTTAAATAAGACACGATCTATGTACTGCACTACAGCAGTAGAGAGCGACACAGACATGCAAGCCATATCTCTACTGGTGGCAACGTGGCCTTTGCTGTCAAAACAGAATGGTGTCTACAGAGGTCGACGTTTAGACATTGGCTCGAGGCGTTGCTTTAATGCTTTCGATTTTGATAGCCGGGAACCCATTTGCTCTGATAGTTCAACTGATTTTATGATATAACCAGTGCCGCAACGTAATGTCCCTATACTTAAGAAGTATTTTTGAATAAGTTTGCCGGACAGAGCTCTCTCCCGGCTCAACGAAAAGCAGAATCGCTTGCTCAAATAAAAAACATGGTCCATGGAACGTCATTGAATATCCCCGTGCTATTTCACTGACGTCATGCGCTTCCAAAAGAGTGGCGAAATTACAAGAGCCGAACGGGAAGAAATGTGCTAGCAGGCACTGACTAGGACAACATGAAGGGAAGAGATGTTTTATTGGTGGCTGGTTGCTGGGTTCAAGTAGATCACATGGACGCTTTAGCTGTTAGCACGAATCGGTTCTCTTGCCCTGTTTTTATTTTTGTGTCAGATGCTATGAAACATTTTGTGTTCGGTAAGTGTTTAAAAACTAGGTTAAGTTACGTGGCAGTGCCACTAGTTTCTACAGAGGGATGTCAGGAGTGTAGAGTTGTGTCGCACACAACTGCTTTCTCACGTAAACACCCCATATAAGTATATTATTATAAACTTTTCTTCATGATCTGTGGCTTGCTCGGGTTACATGTAGCCACACAAATCATGTAAGCATCGATTTTAAAAGTGGTTTTGTCAACGTGAGGGGCTTTTATTTTTTTAGGTATCCCAATTGTATACTGTCTGTATATTTACACTCTTTTGCTCTGAAAAATCAAACAATTTCTGGCTTGCGCTCGCTGTTAGTGTGTCCACTTCTTTTTGAGTACTTTACATGATTCCTTGGGCAATGCACCACACATTCCCGAATAAGAAACGTAGTTTGCCAAAAGAGCTTTTCAAACCACGAAGCTTAGAACGCTATCATCGCTTTCCGAGGGTCAAAATTTTACAAATAAGTGGCACAGGTAAACACATCAGTCTAGAGAACAGCGTGTAAATCGTGCGTATGCTGCATACATTCGAGTAAGAAAGGCCGTCTTTCAGAATGTGCCACCACATGCTCTGTTAAAAGCACGTGCTATCGTACACTTGGTATACTTTTCGTCCAGGACATGAATATTCGTATTCCCTTTTGCAGTTTTCTGAAGGTCCAGATGAAACGTTTCCTCTCCATATGTGGAGTTCGCATTTCGTCGTGCCTGCCACGGAAACAAAAATTCTTAGCTTTATGAAGGTGGGCGTAGAAAATGAAACGTGCTACGAAAAGCCCGTCTAAATGTTCGTTGGTTTATCGAACTGATACCATCTGAAACATACACCACAGATATGAGAAGTGCTAGACACAATAACAGTCTATAACGTTGGCATAAAGTTACAATTTTTTTTAAGGAGGCATGTTTCGCATATATCAGAATCTCTGGGACATGGATTATCACGTATCAAATATTTCAGAGCGATTTGTTATTTGGATGGTGCTAAATTGTGCAACTGCAAAATGAGGAGACAAATCTGGTTTATTGTCTCATAGGTTTTACAACATGGATATAAATTTCAGCGTGTTCTTTCAAGTTCGAGAAAAAAGAAATGTTTTATGGTAATCTTTTCCGAGCTGTAGTCATGGCACACCTTGAACTAGCAGTACAGTACGATACTTACCTTGGAGGTAAAAATTAGAAACACGTCTATCTGATTGGGAACTCGTACCTCGGAAATGAATTAGCAAACGGTAATCGAAGTGTGCACTGAGAAAATCCGATGTTTCTGAGCCAGACCCACTCCTTCCTCAGGGACGACTGGGGCCACGTTGCATGGGCCTCTTATTGTCCTAAGCGTGGCGATCACAAATAAAGCGCTTAGCTGTGGAGCGCAGTCCGTGCGAATATACGGGGGGGAGGGTCCAAAGAGAACGTTTCATAACTCGTTCTGTTGTCCGATTGCGCCACGATACAAGTAGCAGAGTTCTCCACGAGTTTGGCGATGGCGCTGCGTTCTTTCTTTTTCCTTCGGAAGCCATTACTGTATTTCTTCCTGTAGGGAACGGTACGGCACATTCTTTGCTTGAAGAGTGTATGAAACAGTTACTTCTTGAACAAGCTATTAAGCATAGGTTACTTATGACGCCGACTGTATTGTGTGATAAGTTAGGACGGCAACTATCTGGTATGCTTCCTACCTGTGGCAACAGTGTGTATGGTCGCGCATTTCTGTAGGACCGCTGCAGGATGCAGCTTCTTATTCATGCTACTGCAGTGGCCAACTTCCGGTGCCCGCTGAGTGTTTTTGACAACGCTATTACTCTGTGACTAGTGCAGACAGGCTCTTTCCCCGCTGATTTAGCGAAAGAATGCTTACGCCTGTTGTCTTGGAACGCTTTTCTAACACAGCAAGAAAACGACGCCGATCAATCGGGGAGGCTCATTGAAAGTGCCCGCCATTCTTTCAACGAAACGGGTCATAAATTATAGCGGACAACAAAATAATAAAGAAACGATGATAATGATGATGACGAAATAATCTTGAGAACTACCATCGTCTCATTCCTAGCGGCAGTTTCTGCAGATGCCATGCGGTGGCTCGACGTTCCCACAGTGAATCTTGCCAAAAGCTTGTCGTCACTGACCGTATTCGTTTCCCAAGTCCAGGAGGGCGCCGGAAGCTCGCGGCGTATTGGTTTTTCCCGGAGACCTCCCGGAAGCATCGCCCCCTGGCTGGCCAGGGGACTTTTGAATCACGCGATAGCGGCGCCATGTCTGTCAAAGAGGCGCCCGCGGGCCTCCCGGGACTCGCTCGGGACTTGGTAAATCGAAAACGCTCAGTGCGGCAGCCCGAATACGTTCAAAGAAAAAAAAAAAAAGAAAACAAGAAAAAGAAAATGTTCCAGGTCATGGCGCTCTCTTCTCTATAACCTTCTGCAATTATTTGGGTTTTCTCGTGGCAGCATAATGTTTCCTCCTAGATTCAAACCACGGCCAGAGCTATCATATGCGCAGGTTTTGGTTAGGTCGTAGTTTAGAAATCTTTTGACGGATTCCATTTTGATAAATTCAGTTTTTTGAACTAACGCAACTATGCATAGTCGAAAGCCCGGGTGTGGGCGTAGTACGTACTGCAGTAAATGGTGGTTGTTCGCAATTCATTTCAATTCCATTCAATTCAGTTTATTTTCATTTTCTTGAGATGCACACAAAAAATTATTATTGGCGAAGGCGCCTACGCCGTCGCTGGATTTTTTTTTGTGATAAGAGTTTTTTAACTCAACCGCATTAAAACATGATCAGTGACCTGCCCTTGAAGATGAAACACGTGTATCTATGTGTCACGTTGTCTGCCTTCTCAATGTTAGTAATGAAAGAAAGACTTCTTGGGACACTCTGAATTACGCATGCTAGTTCTACGTAATAATTTACTTACTTTCAGTCTGGACAGCTATACGACCGTAATACATATGCCAAAATTTGCATGTAAGAGGAGTCGTGGGCATGAAGTTTGGGGCCGGTGTAATGCATATTTACTCACATTTGCCGTCGTTGAAAGTAATGACAGCGCAGACGGCCCTGCTATCGAAATACTCGAATCGGTACTTTCTCTGGATTCCTAGAAGAAGCGAAGAAAATATGAGCACTTTTCAATTCAATCGTTTACGACCGCAGGCATGAAAAGGTCACGAGATAGAAAGGTATGGCACAGTCCCTTTTTTATTTTCTTATTATCTGATGTGGCGTGTGAAGGGCAGTCCGCATGCGTGCATCACTGGTCTTTCGAAAGTAGGGCGTTCGAAGGCGCTAATGTTACAGCACGCAGGCGCCTAGTCACATGGTACCCCTTAAGATGTCATGCGCTTTGTTAGAAGCCCGGAAAAATTACAACCACTGCACCTATTAAAATGAAAACACATTATTCGGAGAATAAATAACATTCTCTACCATTTCTTCATGGAGCTTTTTTTTGTTGTTGTTGGAAGCGACGGTTGAAAAGCTGTCATGGTGGAACAGCGCGCACAAACAGGGACCAAAGACAAGGAAAGACGACACGAGCGCTGACTAACAACTGAAATTTTATTGAAATGATAGCACATATATAAAGGAGGAAACAGCACGCGAACCATAATGGGCGTGTCATGTCAGAGAAAGCGGATAAGCGCAACAAGGCTTCTACTGATTGTACCCTATGCGCCTTCCAAAAACCTGATCTCTTTACCAAGAGATTAAGCGACGCTTGACTAACGCAATCCTCTCCCCCTTTTTTTATAAGAAAGGCTTCCAAATCTCCCTTACGGTGCGATTTTATGTCTGAAAACAACACTTGTATTAGTAAGGATGGGATGACATTCACATTTCTTGCAATGGGTGGCGGAATGAGCGTGCTCTTTTTTCTTCACTGCTAACCTGTGCTCATTTAATCTCGTGTTCATTTCTTGTCTTCGGTCCTTGTTTGTGCGCGCTGTTCCACCATGACAGTATACCAACTCGCCCAACTTGCTGCCCTGCTTCAGTTTGAAAAGCTGGTTCATCAATTTATAATATTTTGCGGAGCTCATTTCAGAATAGTATGATGTAGTGAAGATGCGTCCTCATAACAGGCACGTGGATTTTTTTTTATGCTTGGCGCAAGTGAACTAAAAGATCATCTATAACGTGCAGTTTATAAAAATACAGCAAGTTGCGCTTCGGTACCATAAGACCACGCTTCGGAGGATGTTTAGATTATTAAATATTTATACTTTGTTGCTTACAAACACGATGTTGAAATTGGACTCCGCAAGAACGTGGCGAGCGAAGGTCGTGTTTGACTACCATGGAAATGTGTCTGGGTTGTTTATGATTAATTATGGTATACCTCGGTGTATCGCTCAAGCTGACCTGAAACGCCGGCGCATTTCATACGGCTCAACCCAATAAAAAGATATAGGGAACATCTGTGCGATACACATGGCGTAGTAACTAGAGCTTCAACACATGGCAATAAGAAATATGTGCACATACATAGCTGAACACATTGTTGACGTTCTTCCACATGGTGGTGCTGAAGAATCATACATGGGCGCTTCGGAAGCCGTGGGAAGCGCTCAATCTAGCTAGAAGCTCACGTGACGTGACGGATACGATGCGTGTGCCACGAAACGTCCGCTTAGGTGAACACATAACCTCTGGACCAATACTGCGCCACTGCAGGACCTTTTTTTTTTTTTCCCTCTGAAGCAGGCTCAAGCAACGCCTAGTGGCAGAGTAGCCTAGTCCCTACGTGTTCATTTCTGGCGGCAGTCGGACCATTTATCGCAATGTGCCTGACAGCTTCAAAACACCCCTGTGGTGCCGGCTGCGGAAGCATCGCCACAAGATTGCCTCTTGAAATAAGCTAATGAGAATTTGCGCCACGGAACGTACATTCTAGCATAAAAGAATTACGTTTTTTTCTCTCAACCACATCCGAAATAGAGAGCGGACCGGTTTCTTCGTCGGGGATGTATTCTGTTACGAAGAAGAATAAGATATTTGAAAATATAAAATGTGAATAAATAAGAATTCTATTATATGCATATAAAAAAGACCCATCATGCATTCTGTAGTGGCGCTTCTTGCAGCGGCACGTTTTCGTCGGCGCCAAAATGCGACAGCTTAAAGGAGTACTGACACGAATGTTCGACATTCTCGTATTGTTGCTGTAAATGAATGCACTGGCGTGGAGAACCCCAAAAAGAGTATCATGGTGCCTTGCAACGCAATGAATATATTTTTAATACGGCCCCCTTAAACGCCGAATTTCGGTTTCGATTTCGAGGGGGCGGTTTCCTAGTGACGTGTCAACACAGTCGGACGTACGTCTAAGTCACGTAGGGACAGCAATTCGTTATAGCGTCGCTGGCAACTCTGTCGTCTATGGACGTTCACACGTGGGGGACGCAAACAACGACAATTTCACGGTCGTCTAGTGACTCTGACAGCGATTTCGGCGATTTTTAAGAGGATGTGTTCATACGTCATCGTAGTGTCCATTGCGCTAGGGCTGGCTTGCTGTGCTGTGCGACGAAAACTTTAAAACCAAACTAAAACATTTTGTACGTGTTTCCTGGCTTTCGTGTGCGGAAGGCGTTAACAATACAGGGCTAGAAAACGAAAAATGTATATTTTGCGCCACCGCAAAATCGTGTCAATGCTCCTTTAAGCATTCCTCAAACTTACCGCTTCGGGTCGCGCGGATCACTGGAGGGCTGTCATAGGCATGCCTCTTGGATATTCTTGCAACTACACCGTAAACTGTGGAGCTGAAAGAAAGTAGTAAAACATCGGTAGAAATCAAAGGAAGTGTCCCAGGAAAAGTACTCTAAAAAGATGCTGTCCGCAAAGAATTTATGGTTGGACGTTTATTCCTCGCTGGCTTGGAAAGTTCATCCATATGAAAGTACTGATAGGTGATGTACCCTAAAAATTCTATATAGTGACTGGAATTGGGCTTTATTTCTGAAATAAAGTTTGCAGAATCTCGTCATTTAATTTCGACCCTTACCTGCGTTAACAGTGTGGTGTCAAGTTTTACTGTCAGCGATCTAACATATTGTTACGGATGAAGGATGTTTATTTACAAGTGACGGTCAGCGGGGATGAGGGATCGCCAAGGTAGATAGCCACGGAGATGGTACAATGGCGCACTCCACTTCGTCGTCCTCTTCTTCATCTCCCATCTCCTATTCTTTCCGTTACAATATATTCGCCGCCACCGTATAGGGAGACACTGTTGTAATAGCAAGAGAACCGTGTCACTTAATAATAATTATGGCCCAGTTAAGGAAAGGAAGCTACTTTCTGCAGCCTGTGCGGGGCACGGCTCAGCGTCCGGGGGGGTAGGGGAAAGCAAAATGAAAGAGATAGAACACGAATACCATAGCGAATCGTTCCGGAAATTTGGGTTACCTATAGTAACTTAACGTGCACACTATAGCGCCCAGTACACATGCCTTTCGCTTGCATTTTCGACTACGCCGGACATGCGAGCGCCGCGGGCGGGGTCGAATCTTCGTTCTTTGGGACCGCAGTCAAGCACCGTACCCACTAGAACACCGCGGCGAACCTGATTCCCTTCCTCAGATGTCCTCAGAGGACAGGGCAGGAAATTAAAGAAAATATATATTGAAAAATAATTAAAATTAAAAGAACTGTTAAGACTTCTGTATGACAGATAAATTATGGCATAGGTCTTTTGTTCTTTAGAGGCATTTAACCATCAGGATAAATATTGAAAATTAAACATTCCACTTCCGGTTCAGGACATAAATAAAGTTTTTCCACTCCACTCCGGTTCACCTTACATTCACACGCGGGTCACACTTGCCTTATGCGGAATGAGTAACACGTAAGAAAGAAAGAAAGAAAGAGACCAAGCTTAGCTCATCCCAGCATAGTAGACTACGAGAAAGCCGCCGGATTACACCAAAACCAAGGTACGAGTGCCGCAACGAGACACCTAAAGCAGAGATGTGGGTCGTATACCAGTTTCTTTTTGTTTCCGCGGACGAAAACGTTTCCGCAGAATAGGCACAGCAACACTTGCGGCCCCGTGCTCAGGATGAAGACGTCTGAAGCACCTTCGCAAGTTGTCAACCCTGGAGAAAGTTAGAGCCGTGGCACTACCCGACCTAAGATTTCTGGCAGAGTTTGCTTGTGCTAATTTACCCATCAGAATTATTCTAGACGCGGATCTCGCCTGCGGGAGGATGTTACCCTTAGTTATCGAAGCAACACAGCCGCTCACCAGGCTATTTCGAGACGCAGAAAAGCTTTCCTGTGTATTACAGCAGAGCGTGTAGCACTTGTTCTTTGTATCCTACGTCTCCCGGATTTATAAGTTCGGCCTTTAATAAACAGTCATGATTTACATGACTTATCTTCTCTCCTTATCTGATAGTGCTTTATCTGAGGGAGCTTGCGAACTCACGTTTTCCTGGACGACATTATGCTTCTTCGACATTCAACTTCTACCTCCGCGGAAATAAACAATTCGCCCAAGCATTGTAGCGTTACGCCATTTCTGTTGTTCTATTGCTATACAAGATGCTTCGCGTATTTCGCTAATTCGCCACTGCCACACTGAATACGACGAGTTCTTTGTTTGTTGTAGCTCAGATAACGAGGAGGTGTAGCACGGGATGATAACATCTGCCCTATAGCAACGTCTGTATGGTGGCACGCAAGAGAATTGGGGCTAAAGAGAGAAAAAGAGAGAGGGAGAAAAAAAGGACACCTTTAAATCATCCATGTTGCATATCCCTCACGAACTCCTTCAAGATAAGACTGAAACTACGTTATTGCTCTTTGTCCAAACAGGTGAAACATGCTCATACCCAGTGTATGCCAGTGAATAGAATCCCGAAAGGAGGGATTCGCTAGGGAAGCGATGAAACCCCAACCATCTCTCTACCCGCAACGTGCTCAAATGGCTCGCAACATCCGGTAGGTCACCCGCGTTGTGGAAATCGATGTCATACAAGAAAGTCTCCAAGGAAATAGCTTATGCGATATTGCTTGGCACTGAGCCAGTGTTACGCGTAAGGTGAACGCATCGTGGAAATTGAGAGGCAGTCTGCGTAACATGACCCTCACAGGCACGTACTTAGAAATTCACTCTTAAAAAAATATGTAGCAGATCCTTGTCACAGCATTCACTACATGAGTAGCAAGTGCAGGTAAAAAACAAGGTAGTAACGTTACTACCATGTCATTTACTACCTGCAGTTACTACGTTTAAGTGCGGGTAGCAACCAAAGTCAGCCCCTTTAATACCGTGGCAGATGGTAGTAAACGACAAGGCAATAACGTTACAACCGTGTCATTTACTACCTGCAGTTACTACGTTTAGGCAAGGGCAGAAACCGAACACAACAGATTTAATACCATGGCAGATATTTATTGGGCTTATAGTGATTCGGTTTTAATGTGTTGCATGCGATGACGTACCAAGTCGATTCTATTACAAAAGAATAAGATGAAATAAAAATAATGCGGTATGGCAACGTCCGTTGAAAGTGACTGGTACTAACTAATTACATCGAGTTGCTGTAATTAACGCTAGCTCATTACCTTACGTGGTTAGAGCTGTAAGTACACCGCTGATAGAAATGTTTAGGTAACAATGTAGAGAGACATATGTTCAAACCAGAAACGGCATCACACACTACAGCACACAGACGATCAAAGATTCTACTCGACGTATCCTCTAACAGCAACGTTAACGCCATTTATGGCGATAATTAAGGACGCACACATTACACCGGTGAGCAGATAGATATTCAGGAATCTAATGATGTTTTGGATTTTGGGTCCACGTTCTTATATTATGATGTGTCCGGGGCATACGTATTCCACGATGTTGCACGAGACTGTTATTAAAACATAATAATGTCAATTATAGTTTGTCAAGATTCTGCGTCAGTCTAATCAAAATTACAGCATAAGACACTACTGCCAGTGGAGGTAGTCGACGTTTACTGACCCGTCATTGACGTATGTAGTAACGTTTACTACCCCTGACAAGCTTACTCATAACGACAGCATTTACGACCTCTCACATACTTCTGATGTACTAAACCGCCAGAAAAATATACTAAAGCGGCCAGAAAGGTAGTAACTGCTTCCGTTGGTACCTTTTTCTTTGCCACCTCTTTTAAGAGTGTATGGCGACTAACGAGTAATCCATTGTACGACGTAATGCGGTGTTCACGTTAGTAGATAGTCGTGCAATCATGTCCTTGCCGTAGGGATACTCCAGCGTCATTTGCAGGAGTCGAAGATAGATAGATAGATAGATAGATAGATAGATAGATAGATAGATAGATAGATAGATAGATAGATAGATAGATAGATAGATAGATAGATAGATAGATAGATAGATAGATACGGTCAAAGTGACCCAAGTTCGCCAAGAAATTCTTGGTATTAAAAAAAGCGGTGTGTCTCTTCACCTCGTGTGAATAAAACCTGCCAGCAGCCCAAGGAGGTTCCGACAAAGAGATGTATCCTTTCGCCACTGACTTCCCTAGGAGAGACGTGTGTATATAGACATTTCGCACCGTCGTCTCTCGTTCGCGCTTTCGGCTTGCCCTAGCCCTGCCATACGCGTTCAAGCGAAGCGTGACGATCACCCGCGGTTGCAATGATTTGTTATAGGAAGAACATCATCGTGTACTCCACTTTAACCAGGATGTTGCATGTGCCTGCCATAAGGACGTTAAATTACGTACTACGCTGAAATATGTTGTGCCTGCAACGCTGATCAGTTTTTGTCAACCTTAGCTAACTTTTTAGCACCACGCGTGTTTCGCGTGCTGCTAATATTTGTAATAGATGAAGAATTGCTGAAAAATAAGCATTAATTATTAATCGTAAGATCGCCTCTTATGGGCACATTTTACTTACAGCATGATGAGGCAATTAGACTTAAAGACGCTTCTTGTAGCATTTTTATCATTCAACGACATTACATACCTGTTGGAGTTGCAACCGAGCAGCTTCGGTAAGGACATGGAATTATTACTTGAGACAGGCTAACAGTGCATCACGAGAGAAATACAGCGTGATAAATTTGTTTGTAGCCATGGTGAATACCCCACGTCGTCTCATCATGGAGCGTTAGAGTATTTCGATCGGTACTATTTTGTAGAAAGATAGCTTTCTCTTAATATTAAAACAAGAAGCTCGTACGGCTCGGCGAAGATATTCAGGAATATTTGAAACGAGTAAGTATTATAGCCTGTTGCATATTGAGCGTACAAACACACGCACATGACTAACGAACTCGTCCAATGAGACACGTGTTGTCAGAGTTTATTCTGACCGTTGGGGAAAAAACTTACCTCCCGCTTGGCTTCCGATAACCCTCTGCATATACAAAAGTCGTGGCATTAAAATATTTTATATTGTTAATAAAGATACATTTGGGATCACCGCCGTCTATTTGACGAGAATAGCTTCGGTAGTATAAATATATTTTGTCACCTGCTTGAAGAAACTGAAATAAAACAAGACAGAATCTCCCTGTTTTGTTCCAGGCGGTATATCTGCTAGATGCATTGACCGTGTATAGTGCGGATTATAAACTCTAGTCTCATTTATGCGTGATACCACGTGTGTAACAGCGCACCGATTTCTACTAGTGTTCTCGCATTATACAGCAGCGTTTGTAATGATGATGAATGCATCACGTGTATAGGTGGTTGACTAGGGAATTTAGTGCCGCGTAATGTTTAGTACAGAGCGGTGGAGTTGTGCATTATACGTTTAATTATTAATTATCGTGGAAAAACGGTATTTCAACACCTTTTCGTGTTTTAAATGTATTATTAACGAGCAATTTACGTCCGTGCCACTTCGCCAAGATGGTCCATTGGCAAAACCGTGGAATGTTTTTTTTTTATGAAACGTTAAAAAGGAGTACATGTTTGTTAGCGAGTGCTAGCGCCCAGTGGGGCTTTTATGCAGCGACGTTGCACAGTGAACTGGGCATGTGAGCAAGTGATTTTTAAAGCGTGGTAAAAGAATAACTTGATATTAGAATATGTTCGATGCAATTTGTGTCGCTGTTTCTTCTTCTGGCGACATTACCTAAAGACGCCGTGCTAAGCCTCTGAACCCTTAGAGCACTAGGTATATAAATTTTACCAATAAATAACTGCCTAGGCCTCAGCGAGGCCCATGAAATTCTCGGACGTCACGAGTACCAGTCCGAAACCGTGAGCGCGGCGTTGACCCCTGTGCCTGTATTTTGGTTTTGTACATTCCCTAGAATACCAATTCTTTATTGTCTTTTCCTTCTCCAACAATCAATATCTCCCAGCTCTTTCGCATGTGTAGGGTAGCAAATAGTTGCCCTTATTTCATTATTCTTCCTGCTTTTTTCCTCTCCATTAATTTCTTTTCTTCTCTTGTCTTCGCCAGAATGGTGGTTTCGGCATCATGAAGAGGCAACTCCCCGATACAACAAAAACAATTTTTCACTCTAGTGCGTGTTTATGAAATGTTCGACCGAATATTAAATCTTCTAGCTTGAAAGTGAAGTATTTTGAACCTTGGTGTGTTAGAGCACTACAGAAGCGACCTCTTAGTGCCTCAAGCACGTAACGTTACTCCGCTGCATTTAGTCGCGTAACATATTTATTCGGTAACGAACAATTTGCGCCCGTGCCACTTCGCCAAGATGGTCGCTTTGTGCTGCTCTGCTTAAAGCTGTCAAACCAAGCCTACTGTGCGCTGATATACATAGAATAAGTGTTATTCGTAGCAACTAGTCTGTGTAGTCTATTATATTATTGACTGAGTAAACCTGTCGCCGAGAAACGAAGTAATTAGTACAGGAAAAGCTCGTATGCCGGATAGCGTGAAACGTGGCACATAAAAGGTTCGCTGCTATCCGGAAATAACACAAAAATGAGTTGCCAGCTTCACTTACTGTTTTGAGATCCTGCATAGTAGCTCTGCCAGTGTAGTCGAAACTACCACTTGCCAGTCCAAGAACGCATGCAAGTAATATTAGAAATCGCAGTTCCTTCATTCTCTCTCAGTACTTCTGGATTATTTCAAAAAATCAAAGCTCAGCGTATAACCTGGAATATCTTGTGTTCTATAAGTTAAGCGCTATAAAGTGGGATTTATAGGTTGCTGTTTTACTGTGCGGCACAGTGGAAAACAACCTGCCCGCTTCTGATCGCAACACAGATGCGCGCATGATGTATAATCCCATTGTTGTTCTTATAAGGGCTGAAAGTAGACGCAGTGAAAGCAGCGTCCTCGGAAACAGTTTTCTTTGCTAGGAAGCATGTCAAGCTCGCTGCCTAGAAATGAATACATAGAAAGCAAAATCTAGCCGTCACTGCTTTGTGCTGCTCTGCTTAAAGCTGTCAAACCGAGCCTGCTGTGCGCTGATATACATAGAATAAGTGTTATTCGTAGCAGTGGTCTGTGTAGTAATTTATTATTATTATTATTATTATTATTATTATTATTATTATTATTATTATTATTATTATTATTATTATTATTATTATTATTATTATTATTATGCAGTATATTTATGCGACATGGAATCGAATCTGCGAATCCAGCAGTATCGCCTTCGAGCGGTTCCAGAGAAAATTCCTAAGAATATACAGTCATCGCTTTCCTTGAATGGACTCTGCATCTTGCACAAACAGTGTTCGTTTATTGCCACTGCCATCTCTTCACTGCCGCCAAAATCGTGCTGACCTGCTCTTTCTTTTTAAACTTTAAACTCTTGCACGGTGCTATATACGTAGCTGCCCTGAACTGGTCCAGTGCATCAATTTTCGAATACCGTGCAAAATAACCAGAGAGCAAAAGCCTTTTAATGTACCTGCCTGCTTATGCCAAGAATCGACCATCCAGAGAATACAGGATCTCTATACTACCTATTTTCTAAACCTTGATTTTTGCAGGACTCCCTGCCATTTTCATCTGAGATTTGCACTCTCATAAAATAATAACGTCTATTGTACGTTTTTTTTTCTTGATGTGAACTTCATGTTTCATGATGCCTTTATGTGAACTGCTTTTATCATTGCCTATCCCTATTTTTCTTGTTGTAGCTTGTCTTGTCGTCCCGACTTTTATTTGTCGTTCTCTTGCATTTCTTTCACTCTATTTTCCCTGTATGTTTTTCTGAATCTGTTTCTGGCCCCTCTGTAGGTGTGATTTTGTGTTTTCGCCTGTTCAGAAGATGTCCTAAGTTTTTCGTTTCTTTCTCTTTTTAGATTTATTTGTAATTGTGTTTATTTTCTCAATTTCATTATATATTATCGCTATTCGTATGCGTGCGTCAGCACCAAGACCTCTCGGTTGTTCCTGGACACGTTTAAATAAAATTATTATTATTATTATTATTATTATTATTATTATTATTATTATTATTATTATTATTATTATTATTATTATTATTATTATTAGACGGAAAGGAAAAGAAAAACGCATGTATCGACTGGAGCCATGGAGTCGTCCACTTTGTTAGTGGCTCAACGACCCCAGCGGCAGAGGGCTATATTTGTGTCGAAGTTGAGCCCTGACACTACATCTGCTGACCTCAAGAAGCACATTGAGTCTGTTGACCTTTCTGCCATTTCCTGCCGGCGGCTCAAAACGAAATATCAATCTTACTCCTCGTTCTACGTTACAGTTGACGAAGATACACTGAAACGTCTGGATGACCCGTCAATGTGGCCGTGCGGTTGCATTTTCAAGCCGTTCCGTGGGATTCTCCACGACGACATGCTCCATCCCTCAGAGTGCACACCGGCAAGCAACGGTGCCGTGTAATTTGGATATATTTTATCAGAACGCTCGTGGTCTTCGCACTAAGACGCGTGAATTCTTTGCTAATGTTGTTTCGTCTTCATTTGACCTTATTGTCATTTCTGAAACGTGGCTGTGCAGTGAAATTCCTTCATGTGACTATCTTCCGTCGAACTACACCACCTTCCGCAGTGATCGGGACTTCTGTGCAACTAAAGAAAAAGGTGGTGGTGTATTGATGGCTATAGACAGTTCTCTAAGATTTGTTAGACGCAAGGACATAGAAACGATTTCTGAATCGATTTGGGTCGAAATTAGTCTTGAGCGCTGTGAAAAATTGTTGATTGGATGTTTCTATGTATCACCCAGCGTTTCTCCAGCCGCTTTTAATCAGGTCATCTCTTCTATTGAAAATGTGGTAATTTCACATAAGAAGCACAAAATTCTTGTACTTGGCGATTTTAACACTCCTGGAATTGATTGGACCACACATAATTTTTCTCATTATCATCATTTCTTACAGAACAAATTCAGCGTATTGTTGGATTTTCTCGCTTTTAATTCCCTACAGCAGCACAATAGTATCGCGAATTCCTGTGGTAACGTCTTAGATCTGTGTATTTCTAATAATCAACCCATCGAAGTATCACTCTCTCACATCTCTCTTGTTCCTCCTGACAAATTTCACCCACCACTCATACTAACACTCTGTATTTCACCAGAAAAACCAAGCTTTCCTAGCAAAATCGACAAAACGCCCAGATTTGCCTTCAAGCGAGGTGACTACGTTGGCTTGTACCATGACTTGTCCTCCACAGATTGGTCACTGGTAACTGACAAACCCAATGTTGATGATCAAGTCGATCAGTTTACGGAACTTATCTTGACCAGCATGCGCAAGTTCATTCCCCAGTATACACCTAAACGTTGTAAATATCCCTCCTGGTTCTCATCAGAACTTATAAGTGCACTAAAACATAAAGACCGCGCACACAGGAAGAATAAATTTTCCCCATCAGCTCATTTGAAGGAAGAATTTTGTCGTTTTCGTACTCTTTGTAAACGCCTATATAAACGGGATCACAGTGTATATATTTCATTTTTAGAAAAAAGCGTGTCTGACAGGCCAGCAGAGTTTTGGAAGTATGTGCGCAAACGGTCGAGCAAAAGTGGCGAGTCCTTCAGGATACTGGATCCAAATGGAGTAGAAGTTCAAGCCGTTGCTGACTGCTTTGCCATGCATTTCTCATCTGTTTATAGGTCACCAGCCTCTGTAGATAGTAACGGTGGACGGGTTAAGGCAGTTGGCACAGCTGATGCTGTGTCGCTAGATGAAGGTTCAATTTCAGAATGCATTAAGCGCTTGAAACCATCCTTTTCAGCTGGCCCAGATGGCATCCCCTCCGCCATACTAAAAGCCTATGGCAGTATACTTGTACCAGTATTGACGTCGATATTGCATAAGTGTCTGCATGCTTCAACTTTTCCTAGCATGTGGAAAACTGCTCGTGTTTTCCCAGTATTTAAGTCTGGCTGTAAAAGTGACGTCTCGAACTACCGCCCTATTTCCCTTCTTTGTGCTGCATCAAAAATCTTTGAGCTTGCTCTTCACAAAATATTGTCTTTTGATGTAAAAAAATTCATTGATTGCGAATCAGCATGGGTTTCTCACTGGCCGCTCAACTGTCACTAATCTTGCCAGTTTCATGATGCAAGTCTCCACGCCCATATCGCAGAGAGGACAGGTAGACACTATTTACTGTGACCTTAGCAAAGCTTTTGACGTTGTCAGCCATTCGCTGCTTGTGGATAAACTTGCGCACTTTGATGTTGATTATTCAATTGTGAATCTACTACATAGCTATCTTCTGGATAGATCATGTTATGTTGCCGTAAATGGCCAAACATCCTTTTCCTACAAAGCTACTAGTGGGGTTCCTCAAGGGTCCGTACTGGGCCCACTCCTCTTTTTAATTTATGTTAATGATGTTTCTTCTGTCATTCGCAATTCTTCTTTCCTTTTGTATGCCGATGACATAAAGATATTTAAGGAAATTCATTCAGTTCTCGATTGTCGCTTGCTGCAATCGGATTTGTGTTCTTTCTCTGAATGGTGCAGGAGCAATAACCTCTCCCTAAATATTTCAAAAACCAAGGTAATGAGTTTCACTCGAAAAACATCTAGTGTGCCATTTTTATATTCTGTCAATTCTGTGACGTTGTGTAAGGTTTGTGAGATCAATGATCTAGGTGTTCTTTTTGATAGCACCTTACACTTTTCTGCTCATGCTAAGCGTGTTGCTTTGCGGGGTCTTCGCACCCTAGGCTGTGTTTGCAGAATGTCTAGAGAATTCCGTTCTCCTATGTCCTTCCACAAATTGTACACTGCGGTATGTCTTCCTCAACTTGAGTATGCATCTGTGATCTGGAATGGCATTTCTAATTCCAGCAGCAACGCCATTGAGCGAGTCCAGAAAAAGTTCCTGAACATCTATAACCATAGGTTCGCTAGAAATGGCCCTGATTCTTGCATTGGCACTGTTGGATCACTATCACTGCCATCACTACACTGCCGGAGAAAACGCGCTGATCTGTTATTTCTTTTCAAGCATGTGCATGGTATCATATTCTGCCCTGTACTGCTCAAATGTCTTAATTTCCGAATTCCACGTAAGCTGACCAGAGAGAATAGGCCTTTTAAAGTAACCGCCTGCCTCTGTGAACATTCGACCGTTGACAGGATACAACGTCTCTACAATGCTTACTTTTTAGAGCTCGATGTTTTTCACAGCTCCCAATCGCTGTTCTGCTCCGAGCTTTGCACTGTACTAGCATAGTGTCGTACACTGTTGATATTTTTTTTTTCTTGTTTTGCCTGCGCATAGTTGTATATGGGCAATTTTATAGCGTTTTTTTTTATTCCTGTTATATTATTATGAATTTTGGCCTATCTTGTTTTTTATTAGTTTTTTCTGTAGAGTCTCCTTATCGTATTGTTTCTTGTATTTTTTTCCCCGTGCGCCAGTACAAAGACCTTACGGTTGTTCCTGGGCACGTTAAATAAACACTTGATTGATTGATTGATCGATTGATTATTATTATTATTATTATTATATTGGAATTTACTGGTGCAAATCCAACGACGGCCATAGAGAGCAAACGGTATGGCGGTAGAGTGATGCAATTTCTAAAATATATAACACAATAAACAATACGTATCAAAGGAATTTATCTTCTTGTAAGTGAAATCGATGCACATATTACAAGTCAGAGTAACTATGTGGCCCGCAATGTTGACGTTGTGTGCAATAAATTACAAGGAGTTGGTATGAGTGTGGTGAAAAGAGCAACATGGCGTATCTTGTGGCTTGAGGTCAGGTAGCCCTGCCTTGGCAGTGACCGAGAAGCCACCGATACGATACAAGTTCTAGCTAGCCTGGCCCTCAACACCGAGGGCCCCGCTGCTACCTCGGTCTTCAGGATACCAGTTTAAGAAAACGCTCGTCGCTTAATTAGTGCAAAAGATTGTTAAAACCTATGGGTGTCGGATAAAGAAGTGATGGATGAAGCAGGCTGTGACTTTTGAAATACCTTGGACGTGACGCTTCCCCTCTGGCTCCATATGCATGCATTCAATAGGAACATGTATAACGCTTAAGCAAACACAAAATCTCCATCTATCGCACGTAGGTGTGTTTGCGCTGTGAGTGCCACACGTGTGTCCTATAGGCGTATAGGCAGTCGGCAAAGTAATACCTCTTTATGCCTATCGTAGCAGTCAAGACCATGAATTCTTAAAGGTTAGGCTGTCTGTAGTGTGTTATTGGCCTCCAGATCTTATTGTCTGTACCACCCCGAGATGAAGATTTCGCCGGACTAAAGGTATCTTGGCAGCGTTTAGACTTTATGATCACAAATTCATGTGGTCTAGACGCTATTAGGAATGCATTGAGCTGGTTTTAGCAGAACTAAACCACCACAGAAGCATCCACTGAATAAACTCTCATTTCTGATTTCGAGGTAATAGACGCCGTTCCTTATCGTTGTTCTGAAGTATTTCTGCCGAAATAGCAAGAGTTTCATAGTGTATACTCCATCTCACAATTACCTTGCAGCACTGCCGAAGCTACGAGGAGTACACAGGCAGTACTCTTGAGCAGCATATAATATAGTTCCGGGCATAACTGTTTCATTATTGATCATATACAAGGGCTTTAGCTGTGCTTCTTGCACGATGCGTTACAGCGATACGAAGTACGTTGATTGATTTGTGGGGTTTAACGTCCCAAAACCAGTTCTGATTATGAGAGACGCCGTAGTGGAGGTCTCCGGAAATTTCGACCACCTGGGGTTCTTTAACGTGCACTGACATCGCACAGCACACGGGCCTCAACATTTCGCCTCCATCGAAATGCAGCCGCCGCGGCCGGGATTCGATCCCGCGACCTTCGGATCTGCAGCCGAGTGCCATAACCACTAGACCACCGTGGCGGGGCAATACGAAGTACGTTAGGCATGTACTTCGCAAACTCTCAATTATTGTAGCAGTTACCAGCTGGCAATAGTAATAACCTCCCTAACCACGATGACGTACGGGAACATGGCAGCCCCCATACAGCCCAGACCACCCGCTTCCATCCGAATTCGTGCTTTTTACTGGTTCTCTAACCAGGCAGCAAAAAATAAATGTTATAACCTGTCATCGCTTAGTCTCATCTAACGCTGAAGGCAAGGCATCAGGTATGTTTTGTTGCTATTATTTAGATTGCTCTTTTGTTTACATGCTGCTAGGACAACCAAGGTGGTGCCGAACCGTAAAATTAGTTTGATGTAAACATAGCAGATGGCGCCACAACATTAGCGTTGGTGATGCGTCCACGATGAGAGACGCCCCGAATGCCTAAGATTGTTTGCTGCGCCGATAATTTGTTCTTCCGCTCAAGACCAGTGCGCGATGGCCTCTGAAGGTGCGTCAAATGATTCTGCAGATCGCTACAGGACAAAGACCAACTATTTTACAAAAGAAGCAAGGTTAGTGGTGCTTAATGTGTTTAGTGCGGTGAAAAAAGAACTTGGTGAAAGCGCAAGTATGAACGCTGTCATAAAAAGAACCGCGTTCCTCACAAATGTCAGCGAACGCTCCATCTACAAACAGGTTTCTGAACATCGAAGAAACGGCGAGGTGGCGTCCCCGAAGAGGTTCTCGCCGGCGAGCCGACGCCACAGAGACGCCCAGCAGACGACGCGAAGCGGATGAATACATCCTGAGGGGCTTTCGCGTTTCCCATTGGCTAAAAAGCCCTGCAGCTTCCACAGTGCTGCAAGGTACTTCTGAGATGGAGTATAGAGAGTAGACTGAGACCTTGTTTTCAAGATTCAGCATTCGTAAACTGATGGATGATGGTGCTTGTGCGGAGTTACAGGAATGCAACAATATTTTATTGGTATGCCATGATAGCAGATCGTGCCCTCTAAATGTACAGTACTCACGGATTGCAGTAGGAAAATTCGGGCTAAGTAATCCACATACTTTTGTCTTTACAGTCTTGAATTCGCGTACTATCAGTGTAATATTGGTTGGTATACTTGCGCGAGAAGAAATACCACCTTTAGAGGCCAGATTCACAATTACATGATGCGGTTGCGGCGAGCAATTGCACATTTTATTTGGCTTAATTCAATGTTTACATGTCCTATTTCAATCCGTGAGCACTGTACAGTCAATTCTGAACAACTGTACAAATAATCTTTTCAAGCTTTTGTTTTGTATATTTGTTTGGGCTTCATTACGAAGTAAATAAGTAAACAACGATTTCTACATGTTACTATACGCTGGTTCAGTATTTGAATTGGAGACTTTGCTCACTAAGATATTTCATACTGAAAGAATGACAAAACTGCTATCATAAGGCAAAAAAAAAGCGTTTTATTTCAAACTCGCTAAGTACGTTGGCATGATCATGTTTTTGGCAATGCCCACGCACATAACGTGTCTTTATAGGGGTAATACTCAGGGCGCAATCCACACAAATAATTGTATCCCCTTGGGCAATTGAGCTTTTCATTGCAGTAGAATGCGTTACACACGTGGAGCTCACATTTTATGCTATCTGGAAATAAAAGGCCTGGGTAGGACTTTTATTTAAGAGAGGGAGCAAATCAGAATTGGTTTAGTACACATTCGCAATGGCCCCAAGTTGTGTAAAGAACCAGTGAATAAAGTTACATTAAAGTGAAAGAACAACTCAATTTACGCTTACATACTGCTCTTTGAGAACTCAATTATCGCATATCTCACTCACCAAGACACGCTCACTATTCTTTATGTTGGTGCTGAAATGCAGCACCAAAAGCTTACGTTGCTAATTACTTCAAGCGTCCACCTCTCGTTACACTTCTCTTTTCGAAAACTCAAGTTTTATGAAAGAGAAACCTGGATTAAGGCCACGTTGGACACGTTGACGTGGCAACACTGTCGCTACTGTTGTGGCGCTGGCTTCACCAATGCCCCCTTGCTACTGTATTCCGCAGAGCATCACTTTCTTGATCTTGGAAAACCCGAATGAAGAAAGGAAAGAAAGTTAGGACAAATTCGAAAAGTCGCATCTTGTGTACTTGGTACATTCCAAAATTACATGGAAAGGTACGATATATGACCAACATGACCCAAATGTCAGGACATCAATAAAATAGCATGCTTGTCTCCCTTCACCCCTTCCCCAGTGCAGGGTAGCAAGCTGGATATTTTCCTTGCCGGTTCACCTCCCTGTCTTCCGCCCATCATCTCTCTCTCTCTCTCTCTTGTCAGTTCCGTCAAGGATATCGATAATAAAATGACGTTTGGCTGATACCCAGAGGGGACACGCACATGAGCCATTCGTGAGTGAATTTTGAGAGAGAGAGAGAGAGAGAGAGAGAGAGAGAGAGAGAGAGAGAGAGAGAGAGAGAGAGAGAGAGAGAAATAAGGAAGGGAAGGCAGGGATGTTAACCAGTCAGAAGTCCGGTTAGCTTCGTTATTTATTTTATTTTTTAAAGAACTACTGAAACGATTTAGAGGTGGAGAAAAAATCATTTCTTTGACACGCGGTGTTAACGCTCACTATACACTGCAGCAAGGAAACACGCATGAAATATTTAATGTTGATTTCAAATTTCCTCTTTCCCAGTATTTGCGAGTCAGCTTCATCGCAATGAAGAATGTCAAGTCAGGTGAACACGGTAAACGGAAATTGCCGAAATAAGCCGTTGTAGTCGCTTAACGACACACCTGTCATTAGGCCGTCTTGGTACAACGTGAGTTGTACTAAGACGATGAGGAGGCGATGATAGGAAAAGCTGCCGCTCATTCAACTTCGCAGGCATGTTCGTCGTAAACTCCAGTTACCTGCATTAGACGCGCTTGCTTTGCTGGCAGCGAACTTATGCTTTCCAAATTCTTTACTAATTGCTTTACAAATTCGGCCACCCAGCCCTTCATGCGGCGGCCAGGAAAACGAATCCACACATGTGTGGAAGCCCAAGGGACCATTGTATCCACACAGTGTCCCTTGCAGCGCAAAGGGAATGCGGTCGTTAACAGGCCACCAGAACGGGGACCCGAAGCGCACAGGTGCGTTTTAGCCCCTCAATTGGCTGCAGGTTCTTTCTTGTCTTTCTGTCTCCTTTTTCTTTTTTTGAATGTCTTTGCGTGAGCCTAGGCATCGAGCGAAGGCATAAGTTTCCGTGCCCGCTCAACATTCTTGACACGCACAAACCTCTCAGGTAACAACGCGAAATAGTGGCGATGACAGCCGTTCTCTTAGTGACGTTTGTCCCCGGCATACAAAAATAACCATGCAAACTATTCCGCAAGGTTTACGCAGAGTGAAAAACCAGAAGGTGGTGGCGGGAAAGCGCAGGGTACAAGCATTTGAGGATGGCAGCCCCGCCGGACGTCGCCAGCGGCGCCACGTAGGCGAGCTATGATGGCGCCCAGGAAGGCGTCAGTGGAAGGGGGCACAGATGCAGTTTGTGAGTTAAGAAGACCTATTTTTCAACGTAGCCCATGGTCTCACAGGCTGGCCCTGAAACATTCCTTAAGGGAGCATTAAGGACACCTACAACTTCTTCTTGTGTTCTTGTCTTTTCTTTTTTTTTTTGCACTTTTCAATCACCACCTACCACGGCCGCTTACACGGTCAGCTGCTAACCCGATGAACTTACGTTCATTTCGTGGCTACGGCTGACGTGCTTCAGCTGAAGAAATACAAACGTATTTTTTCACAGGATTTGTTGCGCAGTTTAAATAGCCTAAGGTGTTCAAATGATTCCAGTATCTTCCAATACACAACCTGAGTCGTCATTGTATCGTTGTTTAGCCATGCAAAAGCCTCAAAGTTAATGGTGTTATGAAAAGGCGAAGCAGGCACTGCACTACATAAAAAACGTCAGATGAAAAGAAGGAAGAAATAACAAAGGTTATTTCACTTGTATTGCTATATTAGGGTTACAAAATACCAGGGACACCAATGTTGCCTTACAGTAAGAAAGCGTACTGAATGCCCGCCTTGAAAACGATTGTGTGTCGGTTATTCTCAGATATTTTATCTCTTTTCTATTGAAAAGTATCAAAATTTCACTGACACTGTTTAATAAACTACGTAACGTGAAGTTAAAGCACAGCTGTTCTGGCGTTTGGAATTTGGGATATGCGATGGTCTGGACATGTTTGCTTCGTGGGCGCACTCCCAAATGTCGACGAAAGTGGTAAGCGGGGTGTGCCTGTGCGTTTCGGCGTTGGTAGCCCGGAGCGCAGCCTGTTCTGCTGGAACGGCAGACCAAGCACTTCGAGCTCTTGCGCCGCTAATATTTAATATTTCTATATGCGCTCCTAATCCTTCCGTTGTATGTTCCTCCGCTCGTTCTCCTTAATGGCCGCGCATAATTTCTCGGGTTTTACGTTCGAAAAACCCGATGCGATTACGAGGTACGCTCGAGGACGCATAATTCCTTAATCTTATCAGTGTGCTTAGCATTCGGAACTTCGAAGTAATTTTAACCGCCTGTGGTTCTCGTTCGCGTCAAAGTAATCCCGTGTGTTCTTGCGTATCGCCAATACCTAATGAGACCGCCGCGGCCGGGAATCCAACCTGAATTCCCCAGCTATGCACCGCGACACCTTGGCCGCCCAGTTATACATTTTGGTGCTACCACTCTGACTCAATTAGGTGTTGTCCTAAGTGCAATTTCTTCCTGACCGATTTAATTCTGGTGCCTTTCTCTACTGCCCTCTCTATTTTCCTCACATTAAACTTTCTTACAACTCTTTGCCTGGCTTTAGTGATCAGTTTTGATAGCTCTGTGAATTCTATTTTATCTTTTGACCAGGTAACTTTCATTTGTTGGCGTTTTTTACTCTTCTTTAGACACAGTTGTCACTGAAATTGTCATCTTCCCTGACATACAAGGCACAATTAATCAAACTACGTGAATGCAACACCGCTTTAGCACAGCCAGATCTTTGGCGCACGCTTATTCAAAGCAAAAATTTTAATAGTTAAACTCACAGACTTTTTCTATGATTACAAGCATGACTGCCGTGCGAATAAGTACCAATTCTTACATGATCCAAAAGCACGCGATCTTCAAGCGAAAAATGTCTGCTAGCTTCTATGATGCAACGAACGCCACATCATAGCTAAAGTTATTAGAAATGCCGGGCGACTCCACGGCATTCATGATCCTCGTGTATATTTAGTCTTTTTTAGCGTACAGTTCACGTACCGTATTTTCTCGCATATAACCCGCCCTCGCATATAACCCGCACCCCTAACTTTGAACTCCCCGAAAAAAGAAAAAAAATCCTCGCGTATAACCCCATGCTTAGCTTTAAAAAAACTGTTTTGGGAAGTCACAACTGCACAGTCACAATCTAGTTTACAAAAGAACTTTATTTCGAAGCGATCGCCGCAACGTTGACGGCGCCGATTCCCGTTCCTTCAATCATCGCCCGACTCGCCGCTGTCGCTGCTGCCATCCGAGGCTTCGTCGCCGCTCTCGAAGACGCAATCGTCTTCGGTGCCATCCAAGCAATTGCTGATGGCGCACTTTTTGAAGCTCTTGCGCACCATGTCGGCCGGAATCGCCCCCCACGCATCCACGATCCACTGGCACAGCAACGCAATGCCTGGCCTCCGCACACGCCCCGTCGGTATGAGGGCGTAAAGGCCGTCGGCCATCCACTCGGCATACAGCTGCTTCACGTGCGCCTTGAACGGCTTATTGAGGCACACGTCCAGTGGCTGTAGCATGGAAGTCATGCCACCGGGTATGATCACGAGGTCGGTGCGGTGGTCAGCGAGGCGCGCTTTCACTGCGTCAGTGCAGTGGCCTCGAAACGAGTCCAACACCAGCATCGACCGCCGTGCCAACATGGCGCCCGGCCTCTTCTCCCAGATCGTGCGAAGCCAGTCACAGACGAGGTCACCATTCATCCACGCGTTATCTTCGGTTCGCACAACAATCCCTGGTGGCAGTGGAGTGCTGGGTAGCGTTTTGCGCTTGAAGATTACGTACGGGCGCAGTTTGGTACCGTCCGCCAAAGCGCACAACATTACTGTGCAGCGTAGTTTGGTGTTTCCGCCCGTCAGTACGCTTACAGATTTCGAGCCCTTTTTCTGCAGAGTGGTGTCCATGGGCATCTCGAAGTACACGGGCGTTTGATCGGCGTTTCCCACCTGGGAGAGCAAGTAGTTGTGCTCCTTCCGCAGCCCGATGACGTAACGTTGATAGCTCAACAGCTTATCCTCGTAGGCGTTGGGAAGCCGCTGGCACATAGTCGTTCGCCGCCGCATCGAAAATCCGTGCCTGGCCATGAATCGCTGGAGCCATCCACGGCTCGCACGAAACTCGCGTGAGATGTTCATCTCGCGGGCCAACCTCAGCGCTTCCATTTGCGCCATCTCCGTTGACACAGCGTGGCCGCGACTCCTCCGCTCCGCAATAAATTTGACAAGCTGCGTCTCAAGAAGGGGGTACGCACCAGTCTTCGGGCCGCGAAATGCTCGCTTCCCCTTGTGTGCACTTTCGAGAGAGGCCTTTTTTTTTCGCCAGTCGCGAATGCAGGACTCGTCGACGTCGTGCCTCCTCGCAGCAGCTCTGTTGCCGATTTCTTCCGCAGCAGCTATAATCTCGAGTTTTTCTTTCGCGGTGAAAGATTGCCGCCGAGACCCACTCATGGTGCCTCACCAGACAAGGCTGAACAACGGTGCAAACTGGTCACACCTGACTCGGAGACAGACGCTGTCAAATCGCTGTTGTGACGCTGTTGACCAAATCAAACAAAGCACGCAAAAAGTGAATAAACACGCTACGGAGGGGATCTGTCTATGGCCTGTGTTGGCTTTTATTGGATTTGCGCCAGACGATGCCGATGGGGATGCGGACTGCACGGCAGGCCATGCATTGCCGTGAAGCCTACCTCTGCTTCCGGATTATTCGCAGATAACCCGCACCCCCACTTTTCAGGCGATTTTTTTCAATTTTTGGTGCGGGTTATATGCGAGAAAATACGGTATCCAAGTGCCAGAATTCACTTTTGATGCGAAAACTTTCTCCATATTGGTACAAAAACTGCACGGTAGAAGGACGCCACTCATTTCTTCTGTTATTTCTGCAAAGAGTCGAAATCATGGCGAATGAAGACTAACTTCTCCAAGACTGTGGTTACGTCCTTTGTCCGACGTTAAGGCCCCATGTATTTTTTTTGGCTATGCCTTTAACAATGTTCCTTTGTGCAGAGCGTTCGATTTCAAGTATGTCGGTACTCTTATGCCACAGAATTGGTCCTAGTCCAAACATATTGGTCTCAAGGCCCTTAAGAGATCAGGTTATTAACGTGTTAGCGTTAAAGATCTCCTTTCGCAGAAATTCCGATGTAGGCGTCGGCGTCTTTGGATGTCAGCAAAAAACAGCGTTGTGCGTGAGCGTAAATTCGGGGTAGATGCAAATAAAGATAGAAGAAAGAAAGCTTTGGGTGAACGGGGTGTCGAACCTGCAACTCCTCGCTCCAGGGCGCGATGCGCTACGCGCTTGGTCACCCCGCATATATCCTGCTGTCTGCTTCATCTTAAGGTCGGTGAAGAGCTACGCGAAACACGGACAAACAAGAAGACGCACAGGACAGCTGCATCTGCGTCTTTGTGCATGTGTCGTGTAGCGCTGAGCTCAACTCAAGATGAACCATTACCAACTAGCGCAAGTCTTAGTTCTAATGATGCCTTCTTCATCGGCGAGTTTTGATGGCGTATCTATGTCAACTGGCGCAAAACGACAAGCGAGGCCACGCAGTAACGCAAACAACTCGTGCTTTCTACCAAGCGGTGTCATGACAATTACGCGGCTAGGCGAATGAAGTGCATGGGAAGCGGAAGAGAGCGCGATGGGAATGGGGCCAGGCTTCGCTATTGCGTTCAACGTTTAAGAAGAATTTTGAAGGTTCAACGATTTTTTACATCGTATGCTCCGTATTGCTCATCAAGAAACCAAGCTTCTAACATACAAACGCCCCGCCAAGGTGGTCTAGTGGCTATGGTACTCGGCTGCTGATCCGAGGGTCGCGGGATCGTATCCCGGCTGCGGCGGCTGCAATTCGATGGAGGCGAAATGTTGAGGCCCGTGTGCTGTGCGATGTCAGTGCACGTTAAAGAACCCCAGGTGGTCGAAATTTCCGGAGCCCTCCACTACGGCGTCTCTCATAATCAGAGCTGGTTTTGGCACGTTAAACCCCACATAACAACAACAACAACATACAAACTCTCACTCGTCCCATTCTCGAATATTGTAGCGCTGTGCACAATCTTTACAGAAAAAGCGATATAAAAAAAGAAAAATAGAGCCTGTTCAACAAATGGCTGTGCGTTTTGTGTGCAATATATCTGACAGAGCTTTTTAACCTTCGAATTTTATTCTCCAGCTAGGTCTCACTGCTTTTGCAGTGCGCAGCATATTTTATGCCTGAAATTTCTTCACACTGTAATCAATTCTCCCCGGCTCGATGCTCCAGGCAATTATCTTAAGCTTTCGACAACTTCACTTACGAGGTGCGAAGATGCCCTCAACATTGAAACATTTTTTTTTCTACCCACACAGACATGTTCAAGCAGAGATTCTCCTGTCCCCACCGCCTCCCTCCTCCAAAAGAATTGAAGCCTGGAATATCTGCCTTGAGGTGTGCATTCCTTACCGCTTAAAGAATGCCTGTTCATGAATGTTTATTTGTGTTGTGTTTTTCTCCACCCCAACAAGGGAATAGCCTTGTTGAGGCTGCAGTTTACATAAATAAATAAGGCTCGTCACAGAACCGCTGGGAAATTGTACGCCAGAGGAATACTCCTTCGTGACATGCGCACGTGTGAGGTTGGTCATGTTTAACAACAAGGGGGGTTTTACTTGCCCAAAACCACGATATCATCACGTTGCACGCGGCAAACACAGGAGAGATCCGGAAATTTTGACCATCCCGGATTGTTTAACGTCCGCGACAACACAATACGCGGGACTGCAGGATTTTCAACTTAAGATTATCATTTTTGTCTACCGCTGACAGATATGCTCGGATTAGAATGCAAGGAATCATTTAAGGCTGCACTAAAACAAGGAACAGTCATCCTGGAAGGCATGAATGAAGTACATGCACACATGTAAATCCGCAGTGTCTAGCAGACGACGCAACGAGCTATCCACATTCCGGAGCTTCGTCCCTTCACCGCTAGGGTCCGACTTTGTTCGTTCTCGCATCAACGTCCGCAAGGTGCCTCACACAGACAGATTTTGTATCACAACGTGTCCCATAGACTTTCTAAAGGCTACATTGAATGTTCCTTCAGGAGTTGGTGTCGCCCCCCAAAAATAAGAACATTTTGCAGGTCCCACACAATGTGGGAATCGGTGTCGTGCGAAGCAGGGAACGACCAAATTTCACACGACGAATTGTTCGGCATACAGACACGATTTAGGAGTAGGACCAAGGGCCTTGCGCAAAGCGCATGACCGGATGTATGCCTAACGTCGGCTAACGAGGAACGTCGACAGCACCGTGTCGATTGAATGGTACCTCATGGTACGACGCGCCCTTGGCACTCACGATCGTGTTCAACAGACTTCGTCGAAGAATAACTCACGCTACGGTGCGCTGATTATAGTATCATAAGCGTTGTTCATTGAAATATCCTTGCGGGATCGAGCAAAGTTCGATAAAAGCATGCCGAGTGGTTCATATCTGTTGTTTATTATATTGCTGTGGTAGCGCTGCACACACATTAGAAGCGCAATTCACGTTACAAAAGCACCATCAGCACAGCTGCCAGGCTGGTGCAGTACGTTTATTTATTATATATACCATGTGGGAGGAGCCGCCGTAGCCTAGTGGCAGCGTGCTTGCTTGGCATCTCGGGGGCTAGTGTTCGATAGCGCTCTACCGCATGGTAGGTTGCCTTTGAGAGTGTGCGCCTATTATGTCCACATTTGGACAGCAAGCTACGCAAACGGTGTGGCATTGTTGTTTTTAAGAGAGTTCTAATGATGTTTTAAATGTCTCCCTTATTCGGTCCTGGACTGAATAGGCTCTATAAAATTCGAACATCTGTAGCTCATCCGCATACCACGGGCCGACCATTATGAACCGCAAGTTATTACAGTATCGTTGATCGTGAAGTACATGATGAGTGTGTCATGTTAGTCATGTAAAGATGGGTCATTTATGTTTGTCGTACATTCATACCCTACTATGCGAATGTTGGGGTATATCAGGAGAGCACCTAGACGTAGGCGGCTAAATAGATAGATAGATAGATAGATAGATAGATAGATAGATAGATAGATAGATAGATAGATAGATAGATAGATAGATAGATAGATAGATAGATAGATAGATAGATAGATAGATACGATCATCGCCAAAAAGTTCGCCAAAAACGCTTCGCATTCAAAAAGTTCCGCATAACCTAATTCTCATATTTTTGTTATTTGACAGCAGTAAACTGGCAGAGAGCATCGTTGCAGCATGTGCTGTTGCGAAAGTCGTCCCCTTGGCAGTCCCGGTAGCTCCGAGATCGTTGTAATATCGGCTGGCTGGTCTCTGAAAAAACCCGGCAGATCCCTCTGGCGTAACGACTCCGAGCATCGACCGTAAACCGCACGGCCGTAAGGAAGACGCAGATACCATATGCAATATTCGTTTGCAGCCATGCCAGCAGTAGTTTGAGAAAGGTTCGCACGTAAGCTTGACATTCGTAGAAGCATTCAACCGAGCAAGGCACTCGACTGTAGGATTATAATGTCCATGTTCTGGAACCTTTATTGCACTTCGAAGGAAGGCACCGGAAGGAAGAGGCCTTCACGAGAGAATAATTTTATGATTTCGAGCATTCTGAAGAGTAAAGCACGTGCAGAGTATCTCCCCGACAAATCTCCCGAAACAGCTGCTCGCATGTTGGAGAAATATCTTGTTTGTTTTGAAACCAGGTTTCTCGCACATGAATCTCACAGTGGGTTTTACCTGTGTAGAACAAAATATTGCATGAATAAGATTAGTGGATGCTGTAATTAAGAAGTAACATTATATGTGTTAAGTGACAATCCGAATTTCAAGCTTCTTCTCGTTAAAGGGATAGGGGAAATGCGGTGGAGCTGCCCGGTTGTAATTTTCATTGATTCAGTAAACATTCGACAGACCGATTCCGAAGTGTTTAGGTTAAGTAAGTGTGCATTTACCAATCCGTATTTGAAATCCTAGCGTTATTGCGCACCAGAAACGACCATGAGACACCGCAGGCTGGCATATAGCACGATTAAGTGACGTCACCTCCAGGCATTTAGAAACGTAATCAGAGCGTTAACATTCGTTTGCTCTGAAATAATAGACTTATTAAAAGGCTATAAATTAAGAAAATGGTTACACCAAGTAGGTCCCCATGTGTCCCCTCAGTACGGAGCACTGTTTTCAAAACTGGAGCACTGGTTCCCTTACTATCGCCTCCGAGGGCGCGCCAATCTCGGAGGCCACGGTGGTGACTAAGATGACGTCAACTGCAGAATTAGGAGAGGGGACCACGCGCTCGCAAATCGAAATCGTGTTTTTATCGCTGTAAATAAATCCAGATTACGCAATGAAACAATGCATATAATAGATTGGAAGGCGAAAGTTTCCAATACACAGATCGCACAAGCTCTCTAGGCAACATTTCAAGACCCCTTTGATGAACTCCTGTTGCAAGCATTCTTGAGCTATAAGTAAAGCAAAAATACTTGTAACAAGAGCTCATAGAATGGTTACACAAGAAATGTTGTTTAGCATCGTTTGAATTAAGTGCCTGTGAGGGTAACAGAGCGAAGTCTCTGTACAAAAGCTGTAAGGCGCGGCTCCGGACATTGCGACCACCAGGGGTTCTTTAACGTGCACCGTTAACTCACAGCAGACGGGGTTCCAGCATTACGCCTCCATCGGAACGCGGCCGATTACCATAACCGCTTGAGCACAGTGTGCAGGGCAAATAAATATTAATATTCACCGTTAATTACATCACTGGCAACTATTTTCTAGTTAACAGTGAATCACTTTTGTCAGAACAAAAGTGATTGACTAGATTGTCCTTGTCACCAATGTCGATTTTCATAAAATTTGCTTTTTCAGTAGATAACCACGAAGATGGTATGTGGCGAAAGACCATTTGCATCTAGGAAATTGTTTTGTAGACGAGTTCAACTAAGGATAATAATAATAGGTGGATAGTCACTTTTGAATTGTCGCTCTCTTGCGAGACATCTTTCGTAGATTTCCAGGGGCTCGTTATTCTCCAAATTTTCGATCTACCTCTAAATACCCTGCACATTTGAACCGCCTGTACATGCACAGACGCACGCAAAGAAAGCACTAGGGGAAGACAAAGAGCACTCATTCGAAACGCGAAGCCTCGGGGTCTATACAGTAAATTGGAATATGGAATACTATTCCGCTTTGTCACATCCGAATTGTCTGATCGGTCAGTCTTGCCTTGACAACCACAACTGACCAACCAGAGAGGAGCAAAACGTAATAGTATTCCGCATTCTCTTTTACAGTAAAGGCCACGTGTGAGGCCAAGACCAGCGAAGAGGGCAGTTGAAGCCTGAGGCTTCTTGAAGTTAGAGTCCTCCCATATTGGTGTGATACCGGACATCGTTCGAAACACTGTTTGGGAAATAAACCTTCATTCCTCCTAGCCCGAACACAAGCGCATCGACATAAACGCCAATTTGTATATAGTCACCTCCAACGGCCATTTTCTATATTTTGAATCTATGGAAAATGTAAAAATCGTGGTTCACCAGTTTGCGCAAAATGACTGCAGTATGTTAGTGCAGAACAAGATATCGTGCGTAAAGATGTCCATCTTAGCCAAGTGCGAATGAGCTTCCTGGACACCATTGTTTCTGTGGAAATGATGGTAATGTTTCCACTAAATTGTGTAGCAAGTCTTGTCTTTCGTGCTCTCTTTCTATAATCTGTGGCATTCGGTCTGATCAGAGAGGATGGTGCTTATCCGAAGTGAATTCGGTACGAACAACCACACGTCGGTGTTATGGGTTTGGTTGCGCTTCCAAATGTACCCCGACGGAATACCACACATTGGTGGAACTTTGCAGGGCCTTCACCGCTTTGCAGTGGCTCCCAGGCATGGCCCAGTTTACAAAGCGGGATGACAGGTGCGTCCGACGTAAACAAGAACAGTCGTTTTGTCCATGAGGTCTTGTAATTTTCAGTGAGCCTGTCCATGGATTGAACGTTGCAGGTGAAAAGGGTAACTCCTATGATCTGACCTTTTGAAGTGGCAAATGCGCACTTTCCATACAGTTCCAGACACAACTACAGAAAAAGTGTCACGTACGCTTCAGTACAGTAAATCAAGAAAGGGGCATCACGACAAAAAGCGCTGCATAGTGACACTCCGAGGGCGCCATCTCGACCGTGCCATAAGCTCCGGTGAGACCTTCCGAGAGGTCCCAACGCTGATGTGCTTGCGTGGAGCGCCACAGGCAGTCATTACGTCTCCGTAGGTTGCGGCACGCGTTGTCGGAGGAACCGTTGAACAAGATGCATTGTAACCGGTGGTTGAATGGCATAATCCCACTTTAATTGACCCGATATTGCCGCACGTTGGGCACGCTCGATACACATTTGTGTAGTGAACTTGATGGGTAGATGATTGACGTCGCCCGGAAACGCCGTGTAGCGTGCTGCGGGATGCGCGTCATTAACTGGTACTGTGGAACCAGCGCGGCAGAAGTACACGCTCTTTGTAAAAAAAGAAAAAAAGAAGACAGCTTCTAGACTGGAAATTTGGCAACACGAGCCTAGCCGGGCCTGCGCCAGCTTAGGAAGGGCATGTTAAAATGTTACATGAGAGATAACAGCTCCACTAATAGAAACCCGAAAAAGTGCACAGCACAGGCAACTCAGCGACTCTCGTTGTGTGCCGGAGAAGTGCCGTGGGACGATAAATCACGCGCTCAGCGAGACGGTGGCGCCCTCTTTACGCTTCGCGGGTATAGGCAGGAAGCGTGAGCACGCGACAGGAGGGGGCAACGGTCGTCGACAAGGCGAGCCCTTCAAGGGCTGCGCACTTAACTACTTAACGATCAGCAGTCCCAGCCTTTACTTAGCCGAAGTTCACAATGACGCTTCAAGAGCTGACATCCTCGAGCAAACAGGGTCGAGGAGTGCAGAATCCGGTGTTCTGCAGCCCTACACATTAGGAACTGCGTAATAATTTATTTTAGAAAATCAGCGTATTGCGGAGGCAAAAGAAGTTTTCCTGGCTTCATCCAAACGGTGACTGCTACTAATCTTAACAAAAATATCGGTATCAGATGTTTTGCTTGCTTACCTTTGAAAGCATACGAGAAAAGAGCGCATTGTCCTGGACGACTGTATCTCCAGAGCTTCTTATGGACATTACCAATATCTAAACAGAAAAAGAAAAGCCAAACAAGAACACAAATTCTATGAAATAAAATGAGATAGAAAATTTTTTAAGAAATTATAGCATTTGACAGACAAGCAATGAATAATCCATGTACCTTAAGGGCAACTCGGGCGGTTTTTTTCAACATAACATGATATGGCTGTTTTCCAACGGTACCGATAGTACTGTAGCAGACAGGGTGGTTCAATTTGCTCGAAAACTTACCAATAATTTTAACTAACCGAATGAACGATGTGTTCGAACCGAAACCGAACAGGCAGAGGCTTCTTGCAGCGTATGCGGTGACGTCACAAGTGTCCCCGTCATCAGAAATGTGGAGCTGGCACCAGAAAAATGAAAGCGGCGATGTCATCCGACGATATATTGAGCTATGCCAGCTCTTCTGGGCTTGACAGCGACCATTTGAGCGCTGAGGTGTCAACGTATTGCTCTTGACCATAGAGTTAATATACTGACTCTAGAGGCAAAGCTGGCACGAGGAAGGGGAGGTCCTGCCTTCGCGCCGTCCTGTTGCAATGTATATCTGTGGCCAGCCTGAACAAGCTAAAACTGAGGAGGAAGAGGAGGAGAAAGGATAGGAAGGGCAGGGAGGTTAACCTGGGCTGAGCCCGGTAGGCTACCCTGCACTGGGGAAGCGGGAGGGGAAGGAAAGTTCTGGAAGACAGAGACAAAGCAAAAAATTTAAAAAATACTGAAACAATGATGAACACAAATACTGTAGTGTCGCTAACGTTATAAAAGTTCTTTGTCCATATTCAGCAACGGTAATGAGCCTAGGAGCGTCCGGAGAATGTAGCAGCACCTTCGTTGCTTGGCGTAGCTGAAATACACAGTGCCATGCGGTTTGTAAAGAGGTACCGCCGTTTGTCCGAGAAACATTACCTCAAGCTTCTCGAATTTCACTAAAGTAAGAACGTGCTTCTGACATCACCTCAAAAATGATTGAAAATGCTCTTGAAGAGCCATCGTGCTGGTGGTAGAGTTCTCAAGTGCTGGACTTCTGTACGATTGCCAGAACCGGACTAATAGCATCCAGCACTTGCAACGTGCTTCGAGCAGTCGGCGTCTGCATCTTATCCAGGAGGACGCGAATAGCACTCGCCAGTGAGCGGATGATGGCTACGACTTGTTTGTCCTCATCCGTCAATTTACAAGGCACAGACGAAATGTCCTTTGCTGTCGAATGCTGGCGTCGCTCATCAGGCACCTGTAATTTAGGGAGCTCTGCCCAGGCGTCACGTGTCTCTGTGCTGGAAACTGACTTGTCCTTAGACCCAATCGCATGTGGCCTGGGTGGCAGCGGTGGCGGTAAGTTTGGACAACGTTGACGTGGTGACGAGGCTCTGGAGGGCTTGGAACACCGTCGCCGAAGAGTTCTTCGTTTAATCGATGCGGCCGCTTCCTGGTGAGACGAGTGGTCCCTAATCATTTTTTTTTTCAGAATGGCCCTTTCCTTTTGAATAACAGGGCAGTGCTTGAAAGATGCATCATGAGGACCATTGCAATTTGCGCACTTAAGCGTACTGGCCTGGCATGTGCTCGCTGTGTGGGGCCCAGTGCATCGCGAGCAGACAGTGCTGTTTCTGCACACGCTACTCACATGACCCAACTTCATGCGCTTCCAACATTGGAGCGGTTTGGGTATGAACAGGCGAACAGCATGGCGGAAGTGGCTCACCTTGACATGTTATGGGAGGGATTCGTTCTTAAATGTAATTTTCACGCATCGTGAGGTGCCGAGGTGAGACACACTTGCGATTACGGTGTCTCCTGTTGCGGGCTTAATTAGAACTAGGAGGTCAGTAGTCGAGATGGTCTCGTCAACACCATGAATTACTCCCCTGCTGACATCATTGCCGAGCGGAATACGTGGGCGGACTCCCATCCCATTAAGTTCCGTCACATTGCGCAAGGTCTTCAACGTATCCACACTGTTAACGTCAATTGCCAGAATGTGCTTGCGTGTGTTCACTCTAATGTCTTTAATTGCATTAGGCACAATCGCCTCTAGCTGTACAGAGACTGTTTGCCTGTTGAGACGTCTCATGTTGTCGGTGGCCACAACGGGCACGAAAAGCATGGTGAGTAGCCCAGTGTGCTTTGACGACCTCACGGTGGATGCACTCGAATTGGATGATGTCTCACAAGCCTTCTTTTTGCCTTACGGCTCCTGACCAGCTCGAAGGAGTCGTCACCGGAGTCTTCACCGCTGACATAGTAGCTCATGGTCAGAGTCGCTGTCGCTGACGGTGCCGTCGCGCTCCCTGGAGGCCGCAGCTGCAAGCAGTACGGGGTCCGGTGGACACGCGTGGAGCTCCAGATCCATCGCACGTCAGTAGGAAAGCGCACTTGATTAAAATTATTCACAAAAACGCATGACTGAGGGACGTAGCGTTCTGCAAGAAAGGCACTTCGTCATCTCTTCAACTAAAACTGAAAAGCTAAAAACAAGTGTAGGTCAAAAACGAATAATTCTGCGAAGATTAAGTGCGAATATTAAGCATACGTAAAGCGCTTCCTAAGAGCGTAATTTATATATTTCATTATAAACGCGTTCTCTGAATAAAACATGGTTTCGAATATTTTTATTTCTGTTTTCGGATGCTAGTATTCAGTCCCTTTAGTTTAGGTGTTCGATATGACATATGTGATCGCGCGATGACATTGGTTGACGCGATGGCGCATTCGTTCTGTTACGCTGTTACTGTTACGGCCGGCCCCTCTCTCTGTGACCGTAGCGGGATAAGTGACGCACGAGTTAATGCAGTGCGGACGCGGGCACCGGCTTGACAGCCGGACTGTTCTGTCATGCCTCAGCCCGCCTCAGCCGCAATGTACCAGCAAAGGAAATCAGACCGGCTGGTAGTGCGTCTAAAGAACTATCTGCGCCCGAAAGAATGAATCAAGGGTGCGCGTTGCGTAAGCAACAACGCACTCGTCAAACCCATCTTTGCGTTGGGCAAGAATAGCAACTAGCCCGATGTGAATGGCGTCTCTAAGTATCTCTGTTGGCGCTGACGGATCGAAATGCGGTAGTATTGAAGGCATCGGAGTTCCCGAAACGCATCGTCTCATTACTCTGACGAGGCCGGTACATCAGAATCGACGGCAACAACCTCGGTCAAATGGGCATTAATGGAAGCAAAGCACGGGCAAAACGACGGAAATAGCGTAAACCGAAGAAGCTGCGGAGCTCTTTGATGTAAGTTTGTTTGGGAAATTCAGAAACCGCACTAAGTTGTGTTGGGTACGGAAGGATGCCATCCTTCGAAACCACATGTCCAAGAATGGTTAGCTCGCGAGCGCCGAAATAGCATTTCTTTAAACTTAACTGAAGTCCTGCCGTGGAAAGAGAATTAAGCACTTGTTCGAGGCGTCTGAGATGAGACGGAAAATCGGTTCATAAAAGACCAAATGCCATCTAAATAGCAAAGGCAAGTGTTCCATTTCAGACCTCAAAGTATTGTGTCCACCATTCTTTCGAAAGTTCCAGGCGCGTCTCAAAGGCCGAAGGGCATAACTGTGAATTCGCATAGCCCCTCAGGTGTCACGTAGGCCGTCTTATGGAGGTCAGCCTTTGACATCGGCACTTACCAGTAGCCGGAGTGTAAATCTAAGAAAGAAAAGAATTCTGCTCCCTGTAGGCAGCCTAAGGTATCATCGATTCGCAGCAAAGGGCAGACGTCTTCGCGAGAGACCATGTTGAGTCAACAGTAGTCAAAGCACAATTCGATACAGCCGTCTTGTTTCTTAAGGAGAACTACATGGAAAGATCAGGGAGTCTCGGAGGGCTCCATGATGCCGCGTTTTATCACGTCTTCCACTTGCTGGTCGACGATACGGCGTTCGCCTGATGATAGGCGGTATGACGTTGACGCAACGGGGCTCGGTGGCGGGCGTCGATACGGTGAACGATTGTTGATGCTCGGCCTGGGGACAGCTGGTTGCGCTCGAATGATGTGCAAAAACGTTCGAGCAGCCTGGGGATCTGAGCTCAGGATCAATGGCATTGGAGAAAAAGGCCACGTAGTCATTGGTCCCAGTGGACGTGATGATGGGGAACCGCGCATAGTAGCCGGAAAAACGCACTCGAAAAGTTCGTAGGTGCCCATGCTTCCTCCGCGCAGTGGCGATGTCCGACAAACTGAGGGATTACACACGTAGATAGGAGCACAACCATCACAGAAGGTCACGACGGAAAATTGGAGCCAAAATTTCCAGCGGTGCGCACTAGTGACCGATGGCGTAATTAAAAGAGATATGTTTGGCGCAGGGACTCACGATACCGGAACAAAAACAGCTGAGAAAGGCGCAAGCTCAGTATCAGTAACGGCGAGCCCCTTTAAAAGAATGGTCGTAGTCTTAGTCAAAGCACGACACAAATAACGTGAGTTCGGCAGGGGCGCAGGCTACAGGAGCTACGAAAGGAAATTCCATCCGTGGATAACGTCATGCGAGTACCGAGATAGGACAAGTTCGACAACATGCATGTTACCTTGAATGACGAATCGCGCAGCGGATGTTGCAGAAGGCTGAATATTATGTGGCGTAGCTGCTCGCGAAGAGAGATCGCAAAGCAGCGTGGTCATCTTGATGAAATCCCTGCAGAGATTTTCACTAATCACAGATACGGCAGCTACCGTGTCGAAAAATTCGTGTACTGCCACGCTATCCATACACGATTCAATTTCGTTCGGCTGAGAAATATTAAGCCATGAAATGTTCGACTATAATGCAGTTCGTGTCCGTGGAACGGAGGCTGTTAGTTTTCTCCTCATGGTGGGCTAAGGCGCTGTAGCATTGGGGAAATCGATCGCCGACGCGAAGGAGACCGGCGTGAATAAAATGGTCGGCGAGTGGGCCGTGAATCCGAAGGAGCATCAGTAGAAAAGCGAGGATGAGGAGGCATTTAGATTGAGTGCTCTGCGCTGTCACGAAAACAGAAATTACGACAGCGACAGTGGCGATCTATGTGACCTGGGATGCCTCACGAAAATCAGATGGGTCGGTTGTCATGCTTGCGCCATGGTTCGACGACAGGAGCTGCGTTGGCCGAGTACGAGGTGGCGGCGACGCATAGAATGCACCAGGAGCTCGTTACGCGGCAGCAGATGGTGGGGTGCTATGTGGAGCAACAACAGCCGCATACGTCTGTCGTGCAGGAACTGACGGCTGAATAGCTGTGGGTGGTAATGCGTCGGCAACGCGTCTGAATGACTTGCCGAAGGGATGGAGCCAAGGGCGCCATCACCTGGGCACGCAATGCAATCTTTCGCCGAAGTTCGTAGGCATGCTGTCCGATACACAAACTACAGCAGAACAGCAGCAGAAACACCGTCGGCGACCTACACGAACAGCGCGGCGAGAGCGCGTCGCTACGTGTAAACACGGGCCTCCCCGGCAGAAGGGAGCCCACAGAGCCTTGCATATGGCCAGCTTCAAGCGCTCTGTACCAATACATCCTTGATTGCGCTGTAGCAAGAGCACCTTCTGTGACCAAGCTGTCGGTGGTCCGAGTCGGGGGATGGAGACGTGGGACGTTAGATTTCCAATGCAGGCACTCGGCAAGAAATTGTCTTTAAGCTTTTCTTGGAGATATCTATTTATGTTCTCGTACTCATGCATATAACGCGGCATGGCGGTTCGGGGGAAGCCGACGGCAGAAGCTCAGTTAAGGTGTATAATAAAATGATAGTCACCGAAACTTAGGGGCTATTATTTTGGCAGGTGATGTCGGGCACGTGCCTTGGATACTGCGATCCACCCTCCGCCAGCATGTGTCGCGCTTAGAGCTAAGAAACTCGTCATCAATTATAAAGATATGCGACATAATTTAGAATGATCGGTATCAGCAGCTTCACCAACAGTGGCCTTCCATCTCGCGATAGTTCAAGCGCATTGTGGCTGTGTGATTTTACACTACGCGTTGCTCCAGATTAACCGGACACGGTGATGGCACATTAGTGCTTCCGAGCCGTTACTAATGGTTAAACAATATGGTGATTTCACCAGTAATAAATGAAGCAACAGCGGCTTTCTATCTTTCAAAGAATCAAGGAGAGTAACCCAGTATGGTGGTTAAGGCTGGGCTCCACAAATCTCCCTAATTTGCCCAACGCTCTCAATGAAGGTTTCCCGCGAGGATTTTACATGAACACCCGCATGCCGCACCTGCATTCCCGTTTTCCACAAAACATGAAGACCCAGGACCATGGTCATATCATATGGCTCCTCTACTGGTAAAAAAAATCACAGCATATTCACGGGGTGAATGATGATGAGTGGGGCGAAGCTCCGGAAGGAATCATCGGTAAACCGTGAAACTCTTCCGAGGAATTCGCCCCACAATTAAATGTGAAACACTTGAGTAAATGTCATCAAACTATTATAACATCTCGCATCTTTCATCATCAACTACAAGTACCGCCATCTAGTTTTATAACATCTCGCGCATGCTACGAATCCTCACGGTTCAACTATGCACAATGCACAAGTGAAATCTCCCACCGGCACTTCATTGCAAGTCAAGATGCAGTGCCTATATATATATATATATATATATATATATATATATATATATATATGGGTTGCCGGTGAACGCTTCCCCAACGCGAGCAGTCGGTATTTCTCAATCAAGAAACTCGCTAGGAGACGCTGCCTATATATATATATATATATATATATATATATATATATATATATATATATATATATATATATATATATATATATGGGTTACCGGTGAACGCTTCTCCAACGCGAGCAGTCGGTATTTCTCAATCAAGAAACTCGCTAGGAGACGCTGCCTGCGCCAACGTTGTCTCTCGCGGGCGAGCGCGTGCCGGGAGCCACGCGCTCGCCCTCGGCGCGTGCGTACCTCCCGGCAGGCACGCGCCGGTGGCTACCTACTACTAGGGACGCACGACCCACGCCTTAAGAGAGCTTCGCCCCTAAAACCTTGCGCCAAAAGCATCTTGTGGTGATTCTTTCTTTAAAGTACGCTGAAGCACATCCCAGAAAAATACTGCATCCCAGCAGTCTACAAAAGCATGTTGTATATGTACGAATACAAATACAAATAAGGTACCAATAAGCCTTTTCCTGAAGCCACGTTTTAAATGCGAAGCATTTCTTAGCGAACTTCGGCGAGTTTGAATCTATCTATCTATCTATCTATCTATCTATCTATCTATCTATCTATCTATCTATCTATCTATCTATCTATCTATCTATCTATCTATCTATCTACGATTTTGTGCTCTCCTGGCCGTTTCGCTAATGGGATGTTTACGAGAATTGGTATGCCACAACATGACTACATGACAAACATAAATGACAGGTCATAACATGAAAATCGTGACAGGCATGTCATGAGCGGCATGATTTACATGCCACGGTCTTGGTGCTCTCCTGGCCGTTTCGCTAATGGGAAGTATGCGAAAATTAGTATGGCACAACATCACTGCCTGACGAACATATCTGACAGGTCATAACATGAAAAGCATGACATGCATGTCATGAGCGGCATGACTTACATGTCACGGTCTTGGTGCTCTCCTGGTCGTTTCGTTAATGGGATGTATACGAAAATTGCTATGCCGCAACATGACTGCATGACCAACATAAGTTACAGATCATAAGATGAAAAGTATGACATGCATGTCATGAGCGGCATGATTTGCATGCCACGGTCTTGGTGCTCTCCTGGCCGTTTCGTTAATGGGATGTATACAAAAATTGGTATGCCACAATATGACTGCATGGCGAACATAAATGACAGGTCATAACATGAAAATCGTGACATGCATGTCATGAGCGACATGATTTACATGCCACGCGTTTCGTTAATGGGACGTATACGGAAATTGGCATGCCACAACATCACTGCATCACGAACGTAAATGACAGGTCATAACATGAAAATCATGACATGAACGTCATGAGCGACATGATTTACATTCCACGGTCTTGGTGCTCTATTGGCCGTTTCGTAAGTGGAATGTATAGGAAAATTGGTATGCAACAACATGACAGCATGACGAACATAAATGACAGGTCATAACATGAAAAGCGTGTCATGCATGTCATGGGCGGCATGATTTACATGCCACGCGTTTCATTAATGGGGTGTATACCAAAATTGCAAAAGCACAACACGACAGCATGACGAACGTAATATACAGGTGATAACATTAGAATCATGACACGAGTGTCATGAGCAGCATGGTTTACATGCCACAGCCTTGGTGCTCTTGCGCCCGTTTCGTTAATGGAATATATACGAAAATTGCTATGTCACAACACGACTGCATGACTATCATAAATGACAGATCATAACATGAAAATCATGGCATGCATGTCATGATTTTTATGTTATATGTCATGCCCGGCATGGTTTACATGTCGTGGTCCTGGCGCTATACTGCCGTTTCGTTAATGGGATGTATACGAAAATTGGTTTGGCACAACGTGACTGCGAGACGATCATATATAACAGGTCATAACATGAAAATCGTGATATGCATGTCATGAGAGGCATGACCCACATACCACTCGTTTCGTTAATGGGATGTATACCAATATTGCTATGGCACAACACGACCGCATGACAAACGTAAATGACAGGTCATAAAGTTGGAATCGTGACCTGCGTGTATGAGCGACATGGTTTACATGCCACAGTCATGGTGCTCTTGCGGCCGTTTCGTTAACTTCACATGTACCAAAGTCGGTATAACGGGACAACAATGCAAATCCATTTTACGTTCCTGATGCGTGCTTGGCATTTTCTTGATTCCCACTGCACGTGGGATCTGCCAATTTTTTACAGGTAGACTATTCAGCTTGAAAAAGAAGGTTTTGGCAGCTGGATTTATTGGCATTTTCTTGACCCTTTTCAAAATATTATGTACTGGGCAACCACGATATGGCAAACGGTACAAAGGAGTCGGGAGGAACGCTTCAATTAGATCCTTATAAAGTCTCTTTCTGGTGACCTCACTCAGGTACTCTAAAGAAAATCTCTCTTTCAACATTCTGTATGAAAGTAAGATGTCCCGGAAAATCCAGTTCAGGTACCCTCGAAGTCACCACACGAGGAAATTATGAAATCTGGGATTGATCTCCGTAGCCTAGTATGTATGACTGTTCGTAAAAAGGGATGCTCCACATTCCTAAGGAACAAAAACCTAGAAAAAATCTGGCGTAGAAATAAATTAAAAAGGCCAACAGCTCCGCGTTTAAGAGGAATGCATAGGTTGGTTCGAACGATTTTCTCCCAAGTCGATGCCCAAACCAAAACTGCAAAAACACAATGTATCTTCTGGATACTGGAACGAGACTGGCAGAAAAGTTGTGGGTTTTGGCACGGTAATTGGGAAAGTACGCCAGATATCTTTTCACGCTTGCGTATATCGGCTTTACCAACAAAGTATCTGGGTGTGCCTCTTGATAGGTATCAACATGCTGATGAATATTGGGCTGAACAAACATCGAAACTAAAAGAAAAAGCAGATGCATGGCAAGGCAGGCAGTTGTCTACGTTCTCGCGTGCTGCTGTGTGTAATGTTTCTGCTGTCACGTGTATGGTATGCCAAGAATGTCTTATGTGCGTCTCGTTCTAGTATCCAGAAGACACTGAGCTACGCCTGTGCTTCAGAACCTATGGCTAAAGGACATAATCAACTATAAAGCCTGCCGAGGAATCGCATTAATAAATGTAATGTTACATGGCAAACAGTAATGCGCCACTACGCGTCGCGGAATGTGGATTGCATAACGAGTGCGAGGAATCATTTGAAAAAAATCCAAGCATATCCAAGGAGTGAATGATGATGAGTGGGCGAAGCTCTGGAGTTCATCGTAGATTGTGCCGAGTAACGGATTAATTTAGTTAACGCGCACGCTACGAATCCTTATGGTTCAACTACGCACAAGTGAAATCTCCCACCAGCACTTCATTGCAAGTCAAGATCCAGTGCCTATATACATATATGGGTGGCCGGTGAACGGTTCTCCAGCGCGAGCAGTCGGTATTTTAGTGGCGAAGCTCCTTAAAGCGGCACCCGTTCGTCCCTCGTCGTAGTCGTAGTAGTGCGTAACCAGTCTTACGCTTTGACCTACAAGGTGGTGCCGGTGGGAGATTTCTCCTGTGCGTTGTTGAACAATAAAAAATTCGCAGCGTGCGCGTTAACTAAAAGCGGAATTCTTCTGTCTCTCATTCCCCATTAGCAGCCATTTCGTGCGTCCCCGATGTATGTAGTAGTAGTAGTAGTAGTAGTAGTAGTTAGTAGTAGGTAGCCACCGGCGCTTGCATGCTGGAGCGCACGCACGCGGCGAGGGCGAGCGCGTGGCACCTGGCGCTCGCCCTCGCCGCGAGCGCCGGGAGCCACGCGCTCCCCGGCAAACTCGACACTGCCCCGGCAAACGCGAGAGACAACGCTGGCACAGGCAGCGTCTCCTAGCGAGTTTCTTGATTGAGAAATACCGACTGCTCGCGTTGGAGAAGCGTTCACCGGCAAAACCCATATATATATATATATATATATATATATATATATATATATATATATATATATATATATACACTAGATCTTGACTTGCAATGAAGTGCCGGTGGGAGATTTCACTTGTGCATTGTGCATAGTTGAACCGTGAGGATTCGTAGCATGCGCGTTAACTAAATTAATCCGGAACTCGGCACGATCTACGATGCACATCCCGAGCTTCGCCCACTCATCATCATTCACTCCGTGGATATGCTGTAATATTTTTTTCAATCAAAAACTCGATAGAAGACGCTGCCTGCGTGAACGTTTTCTCTCGCAGGTCAGGGCGCGTTCTCCTTCTTTGCGAGCTGGGAGAGCGTTCATCGAAGAAAGCGTTTCCATAGTCAACGGACGCCTTTCGCTCTCTCTCTCTCTCTCTCTCTGTCTCTCTCTTTCTCACAAGACAGCAGATGGAAGTGTGAGAGAGCTCGCACGCCGGGAGGCACGCGCTGAGGGCGAGCGCGAGCGTGGCTACGACGCGACAACGAAATGGATGGATGGATGGATATTAGGAGCGTCCCCTTTATAACGGGGCGGTAGCCGGGCCACCAAGCTCTAGCTTTATTTATTTTTCCTCTACAAGCATTTCATTTCCCGAATCGCACATATTTTCACAACTAATTTTTCTAGTCGTCGACCCATTTTATCTATTATCGTTCCGCTGTGATGTAACAATCTTACCCGAACTACCTTGCGCTTCTGTTCGCTCCATACTTTTGCGCCACCAATACTCTAAGCGCCTTTTACTTATCTCTATCACCGACATGTTGAGCTTTCCCGTGTTACTCCTGAAACCCATGGCCTCCTGTAGAGTAGTGTCCACAGCTACACCTGGGTGGACATCTGTACATTCAATCAAAATATGATCTGTAGTTTCCCTAGCTTTTCCACAGCACGTACATGTATCCCCTTCTTTATTGAGTTTCGCTCTGCAACTTCGGGTTCTCAGGCAACCGGACCTTGCTTCAAACAGTAAAGCGCTTTCCTTTGAATTATCGTAAAAATTTTCTCTCTTGATTTCGTCTTTCCCTTTTCGGTAGTTGTTCAATGCCGGTTTCTTCTCCATTCCTGCTATCTAATCCGACTTCTCCGCCGCTCTGACCATGCTCTTGAAGCTCTTTTTAGTCCCACCCGTTTCGTTACTGGCTGTATACTTACTGGTAAACCTGCTAGTTCTCTTCCTCCATTGCGAGTCAACGTTCTTCCTATACAAGTACCTGAATACTTTCGCTGCCCATCAACTTTCTTTCATATTCCTTAATCTCTGTTCGTACCTAATTTTACTCTGAGCTTCCCTTCCCTCAAAGTCAGACCATTCCATACCTCCTTTAACAGCCTCATTTGTGGTCTTCCCATGGGCGCCCAATGCGAGACGTCCGACCGTCCTCAGATTCACGTCCAGCCCCGATTGTACCTCTGACCTCATGCACACCACTGAGTTTCCGAATGAAAGTGCTGGCACCATTATACCTTTCCACAAACCGCGAATTACCTCGTACCTGTTGTAACCCCACAGCGCTCTATACTTGATTATTGCGGAGTTCCTCTTTCCTTTAACTATCATAGCTTTTTTTGTACTTCTATGTATCTATTCCCATCATCTATCCATATCCCGAGGTATTTGTACTCTCGTACTCTGGGTATCAGCGAGCGCCGCAGCGCCATCTATTGATTAATTCACGTACTAGCTAAGCAGCACCGCAGCGCCATCTCGTGATCATTCTGAGATCATTCAAGAGCGAGCGCATTTTATAGCTCTCACCCCTAGGGGTCTCCCATCGCACTGCATCGAAAAATCTCGAACGATCGTATCCATCCAATAAGAGGCGTGCGCACGCGCGCCATCTAGTGATCGATTATCACACTATGCGCTCCCATACATCTGAATGGAACGAGCGCCGCAGCGCCATTTCGTATTTTAATTCGTCAACTATGCTGCGCTAGCGCCATCTACTGATATCCCGTCACACTAGCCTTTACCATGTATCTCTATGGAGCGAGCATCACCAACGCTATCTAGTTATCACTTCGCGAACTAGACGAGGTGGCTACGACGGACAACTACGGCAGACAAGCCTAAGCCTTAAAGGGGCACTGGCACGAAAATTTTCGTCTGCTGTTTTTTTCACTGCAATACGTAGCCGGGGACCTGTTAGCCATAATACGGCACATAATTTGCTCCAGCGCGCGTCAGATAATTATTTACGGCCTGTTTATTACCCACGAGTCTCAGTTTTGGTTTGCGAGAGCTCAAAAAACGACAAGGCGCCCGGGGGAACTGGCGCCATCTAGCGCTCGCAATGGAGTAGACGAGTTCGACCACGTGAGCACACATAACTGTGACGCACTTCCGCACGACAACCGCCGCGTGCTCGTTTTCTTTCGCCTGTCGCACGTCCTGCGCGTTGTTGTCGCTGTTGCTGTTTTCTTGAGGTCTGGCGTCGCCGGCAGTCTACTAACGCAACCGCAGCGAATAAGCAATGGTGGTCATGGCGTCATCATTGCTAGCTGCACTGTCGGAGCTCGGCTGCCGTGGTGACGTCGCGGAAGTTGGGGGTCCCCTTCAGGTCACCTTTGCTGTTGTCAATGTCGCGATGTACGGCGTCTAGCGTTCTACTGCGCATGCGAACTTCAATATTCATTTAAATTACCTTCGGAGCTGTGTTCGCCATTGAGAATTGGTAGATGACATCTGTATGTCCACGAAAATCGATCCCGCAGGCTATCTTAGCAGCAAAATTTTGGTGTCAGTACCCCTTTAAGGAGCTTCGCCCCTAATAAAACGTCGGTTCATGCTTTGTAGCTCTGCGCCCATTGCAGAGGCATCTTTAACATCATCATTATGAAATGATCTTCAATTTTTGTGTCATCATTACTACAAAGCACTGCCTCGTGAAGCAGTTTTGTCGCACCGTGTCATGCGCCACGCGACAGGCGATGTGCGCAGCCCCGACAGCAAGCTGACTTGGCTGTTCGATATACCTGATGGCCCGATCACTTGGCCAGATCCCCAAGCGTTTATAGTAGCCTCTAAGAAGGTCGCTCCTCCAGCTTACGCTATCACTGTCCTACGATTCTGCGCAGGCCAGGCTCTTTTTTTGAAAGGAACTCAGTAATATGGTTCTGCATTACATGCTCGAGAAGTTTGCACGACTTTGAAATCAAGGAGATAGGACGATAGTTCGAGTTGTGCTGCTTATTACCATTTTTGAAAAAAAGGTTTCCCTGATACCGTTCTCCACCCGATCGGTATCTCGCCTTCATTTTATGATTTAGAAAAAGTACACGCAGATAATTTAGAGACCGATGACGCATATATAGCTTTAAGAATTCATTTGGCAAACTATCAGGTCCGGGTGAGCATCCCCGTATGTATTCCATTCTTACTAATAGTAACTTCAGATGTAGGGGGGTTTGAAGGATGAAAGTAAGACATGAACCATTGGCTTGTGTAAAGGCAGTCTCAAGTGTAAGTTAGATGCATCTGCTATCACTTCTTTATCATAACTGAATACACCATTTGCCACGAAAGCATCATTCGTTTGCTAACGGGGGAAATCAGCGTCCAGAACTTTCAGGAGATGTTGAAATAAATTTCGGAAGTTTCTCACCAAAGTAGCGTTGCGTGTCTGAAGAAACCTTGGCTTTTAGCTGGGAGGAGAGCTTGGAAATTTCGGTAAGCAAAGCGTTTAAGTTTCTTGCTGTACGTCTTTTCGCCTTCAGGCGTTTTGAGAGGCTTATAAGGAAAGGTCTGGCCCGTTTTAGAGCTTCCAACGCAAGTTATGCTTCTTGGATCATCTTTAAATGCTCACTGTAATTCGTCACAACGTCTGCCATTCATGTCGTCATCATCATCATCATCATCATAATCATCATCAGCCTGTTTAGGTGCACTACAGGACGAAGGCCTCTCCGATCGATTTCACTCCACCCTATCCTGAGCGAGTTGGTTCCACTTTATGCCCGCAAACTTTTTAATTTCATCGCTCCATCTAACCTTTTGCCTGCCTCTGTTGCGTTTTCCCTCTCTTGGTATCCATTCCGTCGCTCTTACTGTCCGTCTGTTATCTTTTCTCCTCATAACATGTCCTGCCCAGGTCCACTTCTTTCTTTTAATTGATATAATAATATCGGCTACTCCTGTCTGTTCTCTGATCCATTCCGCTCGTTTTTTATCTCTGAGCGTTACCCCTATCATTTTTCTTTCCATTGCACGTTGCGCGCACCTTAGTTTCATCTCTAGTCTTTTCGTTATCCTCCACGTTTCTGCACCTTCTCCACGTTTCTGCACCATTCATGTGGGAAATTATATTTAACGAAAGTTAATACCTCTACTAGGACCGCTATAAATATTGTCGCGTTTTGAGAATACTCGATCGTTCAAGTCCTATGGTGTTACAGAAAATTTCTAGAAGCCCTTGGATAGCACTTCATCATCATCATCATCATCATCAGCAGCAGCAGCAGCAGCAGCAGCAGCAGCAGCAGCAGCCTGTTTAGATCCACTGCAGGACGAAGGCCTCTCCCAACAATTTCCAATCCACCCTATCCTGAGCGAGTTGGTTCCACTTTATGCCCGCAAACTTTTTAATGTCATCGCTCCATCTAACCTTTTGCCTGCATCTGTTGCGTTTTCCCTCTCTTGGTATCCATTCCGTCGCTCTTACTGTCCCTCTGTTATCTTTCCTACTCATGACATGTCCTGCCCAGGTCCACTTCCTTCTTTCAATTGATATAATAATATCGGCTACTCCTGTCTCTTCTCTGATCCATTCCGCTCGTTTTTTATCTCTTAGCGTTACCCCTATTATTTTTCTTTCCATTGCACTTTACGTGCTTCTTAGTTTCATCTCTAGTGTTTTCGTTATCCTCCATGTTTCTGCAGCGTACGTTAGTACTGGGAGAATACAGTGATTGAATATTTTTCGCTTTAGTGAGAGCGGTAAGTTTCCAGGCATGATTTCGTAATGCCTTCCGAATGCGCTCCAGCGCATCCTTATTCTAACTTGATAAGACAGATGCTTGGGCTAGTTGGTGATTGGGAATCAACATATTTGCACAGCGCAAGACTACGAGTAGTTACGACGTAACTACTCGTAGTCTTGCGCTGTGCAAATATGTTGATCCTTATTCTAAGGAGAATTTCTTTTGCATGGTGTGATGAGTGCACGTATTTCAAAGTGCGCGCCGTGTTTCAAAGTGCGCGCCATAAAAGAAATGAAAGCAAGACGAAGACGACGTTGGCACGAGCGCTAAAGATAAAGCAATGAATAAAAGCTGCACCAATGGGAGAAGGCCACAAGCACAGCTATGAGCAATCGGAAAACGACACGGAGACAAGAACACCAATGGTGAAGGCCCACGATGAAGATGGGTGATAAAAAGCGCCAAGAGAACGGGCGAGGGGGAGACCAGGGAGAGACCGGGGAGAAGAACCGGAGCAGACGTGGCTGGGACGTGGTGGAAGAAGGAAGCATACCAGGGCGCGGGAGTGGCGGCCGAGTTCCTGTGACCAGGCCGCTGCAGGCTTCCACCTGGGCGTGTACCCCAGCGGTACAGCACCTGGCGTTGGCCAGGCTTTCCAGCATCTGGCGTTCGCCAGGCTTTCTACCGGCTTCCCATCGTCTGGCGTTGGCCAGACATTCCACCGGCTCTCCATCGCCTGGCGTTGGCCAGGCATAACCGCGTCTCCGGTTCGGTGTCCCACTGTCGGCTGAGGAACGCCGAGAGGTTGCTGACCCGACTCGCCCAACGCTACCCTCCCTCCGAGCGACACCTCGATCCAAGTCCGCTCCAAGTGCGTCTGCTGCCTCCACCTCGCCATCTACTTTCATGTGCCCACCAGAACGGTGACAGCCTCTTCTTCTGAACTATCTCTTACACACCGTTAATTATTCTCTCTATCATTCGTAGTTGTGTTAAGTTTTCCTCTACTTCTTATGCTTCGTCCTGTCTTTATCCTTTCTCCTTTTTTCCCGTGTCTGTAAATACAGCGTGTTGTTTGTTTGTTTTGTTCTGCACAAACGGTCTCGTCTATCCTTTCTCGATGACTGTCAAGCCATCGACTATTGAACACACGAACCTACACGAGGGCACGTTAATTGGCTAGCCCCGTGACACATGGGTAGGAGTTCCTGTTATTAACTGTCCCAGGTATACGTATTCGTTTACATATTGTAAGGATGTATACGGATAGCACTTGAGATACGTAAAAGAGAAAAACAAGGACAATAATAGTTGAACGCGCTACGTAAGGGTGCAAACGCGAAGCGTATGCTATCGGTTTGAGATTCAGAAATCATTTTTGCGAAGTAATTGTCGTTTTTGCTAAGTCATGCTCATGATTCTGACTTCCGCAACTGTTCTTTAGTGCGTATTTAACTTAGATCCTGAGCTATAACGTGCCACCAAGAGTTGGTGGAAACATTGATCCTCAAAGAGCCACATTGTTGATTGATTGATTCGTGGGGTTTAACGTCCCAAAACCAGCTCTGATTATGAGAGACGCCGTAGTGGAGGTCTCCGGAAATTTTGATCAGCTGGGGTTCTTTACTGTGCACTGACATCGCACAGCACACGGGCCCCAACATTTCGCCTCTATCCAAATGCAGCCGCCGCGGCCGGGATTCGATCCAGCGACCCTCGGATCAGCAGCCGAGTACCATAGCCACTAGACCATCGTGGCGGGGCCACATTATTAGTGAGCGTTGCTACAGAATTCGGTGGGCATTGTGTTCGTACTCACGAGGCCAGTTGTTTACGTCCATGTATGGTCCTGGATCTTCTGTATCAAATCCAAGTGTTGCATGCAGGACGTATGGTTTCCCATTGTTTTCGGCTGGCTTGCTGAAATGGAAATGTACAGAGACACCCTGCTTTTACTGCGACGGCAGATATATAGCGGAACTTATTTTTTTGCAAAATATCTCTTATGCTTGCATATCTTTAATCGTATTTCAAAAGGTACAAATGGCTGCCTACAAAACACGCACGTTAGAACTACCCGGAATGTGTGTGCTGATGTGTGTACATCCGCTTCTTTGCTATGGTGCCTTCTGTCGCTTATTCTAATCAAATGAGAGCTATGCTTCACATAAAAATTAGGGATCCTTCTGCAGACATGGTCATCTTAAGCTTACGAGCGCAGTGCATGCATTTTACGATCACGATCACCTTATAGTGACGTTGTGAGCGAACTAAACAGCAGACGCCATTCGCGGTGGGTGCGTCATGGGAGTGAGCGAGCTGCTGCGGGCTTAACAAGCGCACTTTGTACCGCAGCATCGGAATGTGGTAAGCGGCGATTCTCACTTCCCGAAAACATCATTTTGTGCTCGGTACAGTGGCCGAAATTGGGTAGCGCTGGTTACGGAAACAACCGCGATCAGCTGCAACGAGACAAAGAGCTCCGCGCCTATGCGGTTTTGAACGCAGCTCAATAGGTGTGGGCCCACCAGAACCCTGACAGACTATCACCAGTTGGTTGGGCATCCTGCACGCTCAGCCAATGCTCTGAATTGGTAGGAGAGGTAGGGACATCCACCCGTGGCTCTGAACACATGGCTCGGCCCTTTGTATCTATCCTTGTATATATAGCGTATTCATAGCGTATCTATCAATAGATGGCTGGGCACTTTGTATCTATAACGTTTCTATCCAGCCGCCTACGACTTTGTGCGCTCCTGGCCGTTTCGCTAATGGGATTTATACGAAAATTGGTGTTCCACAACATGACGGCATGACGAACATAAATGACAGGTCGCAACATGAAAATCATGAAATGCATAGCATGAGCGGCATGATTCACATGCAATGGTCTTGGTGCTCTCTTGGCTGGCCATTTCGCTAATGGGATGTATACGAAACTTGGTATGTCACAACATGACTGTAGTACAAACATAAACGAGAGGTCATAATATGACAATCATGATATGCATATCATGAGCGACATGACATATATGCCAAGGTCTTGCTGCCGTCCTCGGCGTTTCGTTAATGTGATGTATACGAAAAGTGGTATGCCACAACATGACTTCATGACGAACCTAAATGACAGGTCATAGCATGAGAATCATAAACGCATGTCATGAGCAGCATGATTTACATGCCACGGTCTTGGGGCTATCGTGGCCGTTTCGTTAATGGGATGCATACGAAAATTGGTATGTCTAAACGTGACTGCGTGAGGATCATTAATGGCAGGTCATAACATGAAAATCATGATATGCATCTCATGAGCGCCATCGTTTACATGCCACAGTCTTCGTGCTCTTGCGGCCGTTTTGTTAAATTCATATGTACCAAAATTGGTATGGCGAGACAACAATGTACAACGACCATTGGTGACACGTTCTATGACCATGAAAATCGTGACATGCATGTCATGAGGGGCTTGATTTACATGGCATGCGTTTCGTTAATGGGATGTATACCAAAATTGCTGTGGCGGAACATGACTGCATGACGAACGTAAATCACAGGTCATGACATGCGTGTCATGACATGCGTGACATTAGAGTCATCATGACCTTAGAGTAACATTAGAGACATCATGACGTGCGTGTCATGAGCGGCATGGTTTACATGCCACAGTGTTGGTGCTCTTGCCGCCGTTTCGTTAACTTCATATGTACCAAATCGGTACAGCGAGACAACAATGCATGACTAACATGAGTGGCAGGTCCTAATGTTTAAACCATGACACGCGTATTATGTGCAGCATCATTTACATGCCGTGGTCAAGGGGCGCTCACTGCGGTTTCATTAAATGGACATGATACAAAATTGGCATGACGTGACATTTATGGGTGACGACCATAAATCGTTACGTAACTAGTCGTTACGCAACAACGAAGTACTACTTCTACACCCTTGTAACTTTTCAAGATACGTGAGTGCATATGTCAGTTCTATATAGTGTGGGCAATCATTAGGTACTTCTACTTCATCTGTACATACTCATCATCATCTCAGTCTCTTCATCTTTGTCTGTGGTGGGTTGCCATCTTGGTACCAGTCTACGCCTTGGGGTCAGCCATTCTTCGTAGCCTCAAGGCTTAATAAAACGGCGTTATTACCCCTGCTTCACAAGTGGTGGAGAGTGCTCTTCGGTACTCCGTCCTCTGCCACCACCGTCTACCTACTGGAGCTTCGATGAGGACGCCGACTGTCAGCCGCCCGCTGTCATGTCGCAGCCAACAGGCACTTCCACTTCAGCCATGTCGGCTCAGACAGCTGCCGCCCCTCAATGTTGGGTTGTAAGCGGCCACCAGCGTGACCCCCATCTGTTCGCTGGACTTCGCGGTGAAGACGTGGAGGATTGGCTGGACGACTACGACCGAGTAAGCGCAGCCAACCGTTGGGACAATCCGCTTAAGCTAAGCCACGTCCCTTTTTATCTAACGGGAGTGGCAAAGACCTGGTTTTACAACCACCAGGTTGACATCGCGGATTGGCTTAACTTCAAGGAGCAGCTTCGACAAATTTTCGGCACACCGGCTGTTCGCTCCGCTCTCGCCAAAAAGACGCTAGATTCCCGTAAACAACAGCACGGCGAATCATATACGTCGTATATTGAAGACGTCCTTGCCCTTTGTCGACGTGTGAACTCATCCATGACGGAATCTGAGAGCGTTCGGTACATTCTCAAGGGCATTGACAGTATCGCCTTCAACGCATTGGCAATTAAAAACCCCGAAACCGTCGCAGATATAGTTGCCACCTGCCAGCGCCTTGATGAACTGGAGTCTGTCCGTTTACAACCGGACCCCGCAGAAAACATCCCTCCCGCTGATTCCTCATTGCGCGCTACGATCCGTACAATCACACGGGAAGAGCTCCAGTCTCTCGGCTTCTTACCAGCTTCGCCCCTGCCTGCTTCTGGTGACGTTCTGCGAGACGTTATAAAGGAAGAGTTGGCGTCCATGACTGGTGCTATTTGTGCGGACCGTCCAACAACTTATCCCCCGCCAACATACGCGAAAGTAGCCGCAAGTTCGCCGGCCGTGGTTCCATCGATGCCTCCCCAACCAACGCCGGTCCCCATGGCTTCTATGACTGTCGGTGGGTCCACTCAGCCCAGTTATCAGCAGTGGCGCCCGCCGCGTCCCACATGCTACTACTGCGGATATCGTGGTCACATCGCACGGTTTTGCCGCAAGCGCCAGCAAGACGAGCGCCGCGGTTACGATGTGTACGAACGGGATGACTATTCCGCCGCACCTACTTTCCAACGCCGTCCGTATTCTCCTCCTCGACGCCGTTCTCCATCGCCGCCTGCAGAGTCCCCGAATGATGCTGCCTACCGTCCGGCGAGGCGCCGCTGCCCATCACTTCTTCGCCGCTCTACGTCACCGCTGCGCCCTGCTTCTCCCTTCTCCGATCGCCGTCCGGAAAACTAACTTATGCAGCTTCAGGAGGAAAAGCTGCATTGGACGACGGGACAGAAATTCCTCCAGCGCGCCCATGTAACATGATATTGGTTTCAGTAGAGGGTGTGTTAGTGGAAGCTTTGATAGAAACTGGTGCTACATCTGTGCTACATCTCTGCACCTCCTATTGTTTCGATGATTTTAAAGAGCGACAGCTACGTTCCTGATGCGTGCTTCTCATTTTCTTGATTCCCACTGCTCGTGGGATCTGCCATTGTTTTTAAACGGTAAGTTGACATATTTATCTATTATTGTTGAAAATAAAGCAGAAGAGACTACTAGCCACAGCAGCCTCTTTTGAATTTGAACACAGAGTCAAGACCACATCATCGCCACATCCTCGCAAAAGCTTGGGAACGTTTTTAGCAAGAAGCCGCCATATCGGCGGGTCGCCTCTGTTCTCCGCCGGCGCTGCTAAATATTTAGGGCTGCTGTATAGGTGCAGCTTCCGACTCGCACAACATAAACGTCAAAACGAGCGTTGCGGTCCGCACGACAGAGCACTTAATGTAAATTAGCACGAGCTAATTAAAAAGGCGCTGTTTCCTAATGATGTTTAGAATAACATATTTATGCGCTGTAAGGGTGCGCAAGGGTCCACCTTGAAGTTTCTCGTATTCTGCAAGTATTTGTTGCTTAATTACGTAGAATGAGAATTTTCCACGTGGAACTTGATGGCAGGCCAACATACCATGGCTATATGAGTCTGAAAGTCGGCTTATGGTCGCCTAAAAGCGTTCTGCTGATTGCTTGTTTCGTTGCTGGTGTGTTTGTACGTGTTTGGTTCTTTAGCGGCAGCTTGCACCACATTTTTATTAGAATAGGGCCTATCTGTTACACGGACACGCCGGCCAAATGGATGCTCTTTTACGAGCTGTCCGTACTACTACAGTGCGTGAAATTTTCTTTTACGGGAGTGCCTGTGGCAAGATTTCACCTACTGCCTTCCCCGTAAGCGAAGAAATTCTTTGTTTTGACAGTGCCGGCAATACATCATTGGTTGCCAAAGTGTATTAGAACTGAAAAATAAAAAAAAATGATTCCTTGAGAGCTATAACTTGAAATTTATGCACTGACATTATTTACATTGACGTATCGCATACGTACCCATTGAATCCAGGCAGATAGAGATTAAAATCGTAGTCGGTGTCATTCAAGTCGATTTTGGTGTAGTACGTACACATCTCCTTGTCAAGGTCCTCAGTATGCATCACACTTCTTCCATATATATATGTTTTCAATGAGGTATCCAAAAACTGAAACATTATGCGCAGCTTTAGAACCTACATATATAAACTGCATTGATGGCTAATGTCGTAGCGAATAGACCCCGTAACACATATGTATCGTCTTTGCTAAAATGCCCATAGACTTCCATTCGTCATCGTTTTAGCTCAAGCTTAGGAAGACGTCAGTAAAAACCGGTTTGGAATATTGTCTTCGGACGTCATCACAGCTGAGGGCCAGGAAGGCGTTGTTGAAATGGTTCAGAAAAAAAAAAAAAAGAACGCCCATGCACAGGCGGCTCTAGGTTAACAGTGATGCTGCAAACCGCTCAAGATCGGCTATATGTGGTATTGCGTATACACTCGCCGTCTCTCCCTCTCTATATACACGTGCTAGATGCCCGTCGCCCCCAAGTTTTCACCAGAGCATAACGGTTACCCTCGACTGACCAACCTCCTTGCGCTTCCCCGCTCTCCTGTTCCTACTCTCTCTTGTTTCCTTGCTAGCAAAAAAATTTGTTGAATGGCAACCTCTTCGTTTGGTAAGCGTTCAAGCATTCCGGTGGCAAAACAAACCCATAGCAACATCAACCGTCTTCATACGGTAACAAAGGTGCTTGGAACTCGCCAAAAGCCTCAACTGCTATAAACTGTAGGTAAAGCGAGTAGGGCACATTTTAGCAAGCCTCTCTATGGTAAGGTACACCTACGATGACAGCAGGTGGTCGCGCAGAATACAACAGAAGACGAAGATCCTGGAGAGATTTAGGTGAACTGATAATTCGCGTAATAAACGCACACTGCAGACTGTAAAACTACGTTGATACCTCCATGCATTAAATACGAAGTATTTCACACTTTCATTATTTGTGTGTTGTATTAGAGAACTAGCATCATCATTAATTCAGGTATCCAAGAGTACAGTGTACAAGAATACCCTATTCTAGAAAACTGTAGCAATGCCCAATGTGCGGCGTAGCAAGCGCGCTTCTTTCTTCTCTTGCGCGCATGACCTCAGCCCCAGTGACATAACTCCAGAAATATAAAAAAAGGGGGGGGGGGGGGTAGGGGGGAAAGGAGGACGCGAAATTTGCCATGGCAGCCATCTTGATTATTAGATATATGCATTTTATTTTACACACCAATGATAACTGTACCTAAAACAAAAGTACAGAACATACACAAATATTTACATCTCGCGTTATTGCAATGGTGTTGACGATGTGCAGTGCGCGATGAATGAGCCGCATGCAACGTTCAGAACTAAAATTGTAGAGTTCCTACAACACAGTTCCAACACAGCCTTGGAAGGGGAGCCCACAGCCCAGTATGAACACAGGAGGCCTCCTGACCCCACCACGATTTACGCCACAATGGAGTTGGCCTACTACTACACGGGAAAACCTGCTGCTGGAGGGCGCAAGTTTTCAAGCAGAAGACAAATACAGCATTCGTCGAATTGCTCGGTGCACAGCGTTACAGTGGCTAGAACAACGTCTCGCAAGGGTGTGCTTTCGTGCTTAGCTTCGCACCCCGAGAGCATCGTCCTCTCATGGCGCGAAGGTACAAACGCACACAGTGTCGTATAGCGAAGCCGAGGCCTCACGTGCTGCGTCTGCCACCGCCCGTGGTTCGACGCGAACGTCTTTACGGTGGCTCGTCGCGAAACTTTGAGGAGCCGTCGCTGGGCATCGCAGTGCTTTGCAAGGCGTTTGCCAACGTTCGTGCCACGACGAAATGGGGTTTAAATCTCCTTCACACATTTCCCCGGGAACTCCGGCATGTAATGCTTGACAAACAGCTACATTTCATTTGTCTCTATCACTTCTCGCGGCGGGCTTAGAACTACGATTTGATTTCACATATTACAACTTTCTCAATATTTTCCAAATGAATGATTTTTCTCACTGTTTACCAAATAAAACTGCGAGCCCTTGACCTGCGAGCCCTGACTGGACGAGCCCTTGACCCTCCCTTTCGTTATTTCATAGCTTGGGCCTCGTTGCGGCAGACTTGGTGCCTTAGGTAGCATGCGAGGGCTTATTGGGCAGCAGCCATCTCATCTAAGTTCACGTCCTACGTGACGCCTCCTGGGAAGAAAGTGTGTTCCACATACGCCGTCATGGCTACGAGTGGCGCTGCCTAACACTTCCAGGATAATACGTACATAAATACCCAATAAAGTGGACGGAGGGACGACCGCCTTCGTAGTTCAGTTAGTAGAGCATCGGACGCGTCATCCGAAGGTCGTGTGTTCGGTTCCCACCGAAGGCAGGTTTGTCTTTTCGTCCACTTTATATTCCTTTCTACTTTCGCCACAATTACAATACCACAAGTAACTTCCCCTATGCTTTCCTAAGCTTCATTGTCTGTTTGCTCATTAAGTTAAATATACGTGCACGTTCAGAAACGACAGGCGGTCGTATTTTCTCAGCCAAGTATTACTGCGTTCTTTAAAAACATATCTTGGCATTCACATCTAATATTCCAGCAGTTACAATTACCAGAAGCTATAAACATCTACTTATTTTCAACGCCCCATAGATTTTCATAGGGCGTACAAAATGCGTACGGTGCAGAGGTATGCTAAATAAATAACAGCCTCCAGAGGACTTTTGCTCTAACCAAAGCGATTTGGAAGTGAAATAAATTGGGCGTTTAGCACAAGGGTGCTTTCCCATTGCAAAACAAGCTTCTGAAGCAAACAAGACAAGCTATACGTAGAATGTGAACGCTTACGGAGACAAGGTCCTTCAAATCGGTTTGACTACCGTGGCAAGTTGGTACCCATAGCAAGATGCCTTGGCACAATATAAGTGCTGAAGCAAGCACGAAATGGCGCTTGGATGTTGACATGTCGTAAAATAGCTCCACAAAGACGGCGAGCTGCTGCACGAACTGCCATTGAAAGTGCATTCGACTCGTATATATACGAGTCGAACTAACATTAAGTGACCCTTTGTACATATGCATATGCATGTGCACACATTGTTAATGGTGCGTTCACCTTTGTCTTGGTGTTGCGTGAAACATTTATCTTGGGGCGCGATTGCAAATCTTTGTTCGGAACGCAGAACGTTCGCTCGCTACGACGTCACGAAGTGGTGGGCGGGGCTCTATATGTGCGCGCTGCGGAATGGCGCGACTGAGTGCAGCCCAAGCTTCCAGGATTGGTCACCCTCCTCTGTTTGAGTAAGTGCTGTTTTATGATAGGGTAAGCCGAAAAATATGCGAGAAGGGTAGGATGAGAGCAACCAATGGACAAGCTCCGAAGATCCCAAAAATTGACGAGCCGGTTTTGTTTTCTTTTAGATGATATAATGCAAAACGAAGAGTTTTTCGACTTCAAAGAAGTAAGATCGTTTTATGAAAAGAATGAATTCTTTCTTTTTTCTTGAGCGTAAATACGTGACGTGCAGAGAAAACGTGGTCATATAAAAATGTGGCCGCGCCGCGCTGCTTACGGGGCAAGCATAATCAGGGCCATTGACCTTAAGTGAAAAGCGAATAGAACCGCCCGCGTTCGCAAAAAAAGAAAAAAAGCTATCTCCGATCTCGCCCTTGGTTTTCTGTGACACACAATATGAATTGTACTTAAACATCAGTTTTTTTATGGTGCGTGCGGGTGGGATATTTCAAAGTAAGCTTCTTGGAAAAAGAAGCCTACTGGCGGGCTCAAGTCTTCTATATTGAGCTGCGTAGTAGCAATAAAGTTTGGGGGAAATTTTCAAAGCGAGGTTTTCGTCACAGTCGGGTCTGGCCTGGAATTTCGCTCAGCAGAAACGGTTGTGGCGTACGAATAGGGTAAATGCAAGCGCACTTTAATTAAGGCAGCACTGTGAAATATAATAAGGCTAACCGCTAAATCTGCAATACAAAGAAACGGCTCAAGAGTAGCGACGCACACTTTGCACAAGCTCGTGAGACGCAGTTGAGCGAAAAAGGCTCCCAACAGAACTTCTCTGATATGTTTTAAGTCGGACGTTTTGTTTTTGACGGCTGAGCGTTACCACGACGTGATGTAGCCCCCGAATTCCATGCGCATCATCAGGGCATGCAGACGCGTTCAAACGACGCGCTCCGTACGCCTTCAAGATGCGTGACTGTTTTATGGGCAGATAGTGCTTCAGATAACGAAACGACGATAATTTCTGGGTAGGGGAAAGGTATTGAAAGAGACAGAAAGCGAAGAAGAGCCGTAGGGTGGAGTGCTCCACTAATTTTCCCCACCTGAGTTTTGTTAACGTGCCCTGACAACGCACAGTACACGGGCCTCGGGCATTTTCGCCTCCATCAAAAATGCGACCGCCACAGCCAGGATCGAACTTGCGTTTTTTGGGTGGCAGCTGAGCACCGGAACCAGTACACCACCGCGGCTGACTACGGGAAGGATGGAATGACGGAAGAAAAGAAACGCAATCGCGACCATCTTTCGTACTCTCCGACGCCACCTCACACACCGCAGCGGCACTAGCGAAGCAGAACATGCGTTTTGCGTGAGGATACGGTCATTAGCTGACACGTTTTGCTCCCCACTAATAGCCTTCGAAAATTAGGCGGGCACCAGCTTGGCTGTTCAGCTCCAAGCCATAGAGGGCAGCAGAGAGAGAACGAGAGAGTCTTGGAGTGCAAAGAAGAGAAAAGCACCAATAGCAACTGTCTTTTTTCCACCGCGCTTAAGCAGTGGTTATGGTGCTCGGATGCCGTCCAAAAAACGCGGGCTCGCATTCTTGATAGATGCGAAAATGCTAGAGGCCCGTGTACTGTGCGTTGTCAGTGCACGTTAGGCGCTCAAGATTTCCTGAGCCCTCCACTGCGGCGTCCCTCTTCCATCTCTTTCAGTCCCTTTGCCCTATCCCCATGGACGCTTAGCCGTGCTCCCGTCATGGGCTGCAGAAATTATCTCTCTTTCAATCAGGTGATGGAGGAATGCGCGGAGTATAATCAGCCCCAATATATAGCCTTCGTAGATTACGAGAAAACATTTGTCTCGGTCGATACCTCACCAGTCATGCAGGCATTGCGAAATCAGGGCGTAGACGAGCAATACGTAAGACTACTGGTAGACATCTACAACGGCCCCACAGCCACCATAGTCCTCCATAAGGAGAGCAGCAAGATACCTATCAGAAAGGGCGTGAGACAAGGTGACACAATCTCTCCAATGTTATTCACAGCATGTTTACAAGAAGTATTTAGAACGCTGGATTGGGAACAGGTGGGTGCAAGGGTTAATGGGGAATAACTCAGTAACCTCAGATTTGCTGATGACATCTCCTTGCTAAGTTACTCGGGAGATGAATTACAAAGCATGATTACTAACCTAAACAGGCAAAGTATAACAGTGGGCCTGAAAATTAATATGCAGAAAACTAAAGTAATGTTCAATAGCCTTGGGCGAGTACAGCGATTTCAGATAGCTGGCGAGGCATTGGAAGTAGTAAGTGAATATGTCTACTTAGGCCAGGTAGTGACCCCTGATCTGAATCATGAGGCTGAGATAATTAGGAGGATAAGAATGGGGTGGAGTGCATTCGGCAAGCATTGTCAGACAATGAATGGTTGCTTACCATTGTCTCTGAAGAGGAAAGTATAACAGCTGCATCTTAACGGTACTCACCTACGGTGCAGAAACTTGGCGGCTAACAAGAGGGTTCAGCTTAAATTGAGGACGACGGAGCGAGCTATGGAACGGAAAATGGTAGGTATAACCTTAAGAGGCAAGAAGTGAGCGGAGTGGGTTAGGGAACAAACGCGTGTTAGGGACATATTAATAGAAATTAAGAAGAAGAAAATGACGTGGGCGGGCCATGTAATGCGAAGACAAGACAACCGTTGGTCACTAAGAGTAACAGAGCGGATTCCTAGAGAAGGCAAGCGTAGCAGGGGGCGGCAGAAAGTTGGGTGGGCAGATGAGATCAGGAAGTTTGCAGGGATAAATTGGGCCCAGTTAGCACAGGACAGGGATAATTGGAGATCCATGGGAGATGCCTTTGCCCTGAAGTGGGCGTAGACACGCTGATGTGGTGATGATGATGATGATATATGGCACCCTTGCTATACCCTCCAAGATTATTCCTATGGCGAATTTCGCAAGTGTTCTTCATCTGGCATGGGCATTCACACAACCACAGAGTATTGGGGTAGAAAAAAATGACCTTGATGTCGCCGCAGGTATTGTGGCTATCATCCGGATTTAAAAAAGTGCGCCGTTGTATCAAAACATCGCCAGCAACTCACCCGAGAAATTATAGAAATGGATAAGGTACAACAGCTATGTCACCTTTGTATCAGCGTTCCATTGACTGCCCTTACGAAAAATGAAGCCGAGTATTTGGCTCTGATGCATGACCTACTGTGCTCCTGACCCGCCGAGCTAGTGGCGTTCTATGGAGCTGCTTCCGCCTGCTCTCGTTCCAAAGTTCACCGCTAAGAAGGCACGCGAGTTACCCCACCTGAGCATTGTCAGACGTATGTGCAGAAGACTAAACGCCGTGCAAATGCTTTGCTTCTTTATAGTATTCAGAAACTTGGGCATATTTTCGAGCTCTTGTACACGTGCGGCTGCAGCAACGCAACGTCGGGCACAACAGACAGTTGTGCAGAAAGAAGCCAAAACAGCAGCTCGCCGTCAACGCCGGGCCGAGAGTTCGGTTCGTTCTCGGAAAAAAGACGCCAAGAGACTATCTACGATGTGCAGTAGTACAGATTTGCAAGTTACGATACCGCCGTAATTATTGCGTAGTGGGTACTTCCCCACTTGGCGAAATGATAAGAGTTATGGCGCAGGAGATACCTATTACGTCTACTTGCACTAGTTTCCTCAAGCGTTTAAGATGGTTTCTAAGAAGGTCTCTTCTCCAGCTAACACTGCCACTGTCCTGCTGTTCCGCGCAGGCCGCGCTCTTTTTCGTCGTGATTGTCTTATTTTTTAATTTATTTTGCTCTGCTCTCTATTTTCCAGAACTTTCCCTCTCCTTCCCCCTTCCCCAGTGGAGGGTAGCCTACCGGGCTCAGCCCAGGTTAACCTACCTGCCTTTCCTATTCCTTTATCCTTCTCTCTTCGCGCACGTGCTGTACAGTTCACAGCACATATTGAAACCGCATACAAAGGCTAAGCAGAAATCCCTTAAAAAATAAACTTAAAATACACAGTTACAGTAGGACTGAAATCGAGTGTTCACTAAAGCATAACGTCTCCATCAAGAAATAAAAACAAAATTCTGTGTATATGACAGAAATCACCTACAGCAACGCATTTAAGAATAGCACTAAAATGCGCATCGCGCAAGAATGAGAAGTTCAAAACAAAACCCAATTTGTAGAGGATAGGCTAAAAAAAGAAAACAAACAAGACGCATGCAGCCAATTACAAAGGTTACCAAGCCAGAGCTGTTTACAATACTGATGCAAAAAACTGATACGGCTGCCAGCTTGTGGCAAACTCACTCAGAAAATTTGTGTAGAATGGATGGTACATTGAAATGGATGCCTGTGAGTTGTAGGTTGTTAATTAACGAGGAAAATACCATGCAGAAGTATGTCACATGTGCTTATTAGGGTCATTAGATGTTACGCTTGATATATTTAAAAGAAATTCTTTCTGAATGCTGCAAAAGAAGCATGGTTGTTTGAAGGTGCCGCAACAGGGAAGCTCCAAAAGTGGGAACAATGGCAAAAGCATATAATGTGAAAAGCACCAAGAAGTGGCATAAAAGAAACATTGTAAATAGCACGCACTAGAATTGAAGCAACATCTTTTAAATGTGTATCTTGAGCGTCAAGTTTTCTGCGGAGTGCGGAAACTTGTTTGTGAAGTCGAAGGCGAAACATGAGGAGCGATTGTTAAAATAATTCGAAAGCGCATTATGATATGCTCTACTTGGCAAGTCGGCAGGTGTAGTTTTTTCTAAGATTGTTTATGAATTTTCAACGCAGAGTAAATAATTTTGGAGGTTATACTTTGGCTTAGGGGGGATAAAACGAACAGTATAGTGAAAGGTAACACGAACTTAGACTGCGTGTTAAATGGAAGACAACGTGTTCACGCGCCGCTTCCACCTCGATGCTGTATCGTAACATGATTTAATATGTAGAACACTAAAATTAAAGTAATGCACGTTTACACATCAACCAAAGCAGTACAGTATCCCGCACAGGCAAAACGCACCTTCCATGAGAGCAACCGCCTGGCACATGTTGGAGGCAACACGTTAAAGCAGGCTTAGCTATAAAACAACCAAGTTGATTACGCTGTTCCTGCGCCAACAAAGCTACAAGTTTTGATGAGAGACTATTCATCAACTGAAGCCACTGAGGGAGATGCTGACCTTTTTTTTTTTTTTTTGCGCATCTGCAAATAGGGTTAACTTTTTATATGCATCCTTACCTCTTCATATGGGGGTCTTCCACGGGAGTCAGGGGGACCTGGGATAATGGCGGCTGCGGATGACTTCACGGGCACGTATATGCCTCGTACTAGGGATGTGAATAAAAAAAAATAAACCAAAACGAAAACACTTCCATCGTTTTAGTGTATTGGCTTCCTGTGCACCGCAGCTTTTTTTACGGTAAGTCAGGCATTCGAGCAGATTTCTCCCACTCTGGGAATTAGCCTCATGCAAGGCATCAAGGAAGAAGCTGTCTGTGCTTCACTGTTCAGCGTTCATCCACGCTTAACGATTCCCATCAGCGTCTTGGTTCAAATTACCTAAACTTGTGCCTAACGCGCGCTTGCAAGCCCGTTGGGAACATTGTGGCGTTTCGAGCGTAGCTCATGGCATGACGTGACGCTGCCGCTCGTGCTATGGTACTTACTTTAGTTTCAGCGGAGAGAAATAGGCTATAATAGGAAGCTTTTTTTGGCAGCTTTCGCGCTAACGAGAAGGTGTTTTAGGTTCTTATCCTTCCATAAACCTCTTTATGTGGGCCTTGAAGAAGGACAGAGAGCCGATTCCTCTCTTTTATTGTGTTAATATCGAGGCTTAGGATACGTTAACAAGATGGGCTACGTGAGAGTAATTGAAGGTTTAATTTACCTCTGAAGTTCCGTCCTTTTACTTTCCATTGCCCCCTTTGTGACCTCTCGGTGAACGGAACGAACACGCTCAAATGCATTGTAAAGAAATTTTATCGGCGTAATTTTGGTCAAAAAGCGCAGTTCTCGGTAGCAATGGCGCATATCGCACAGGGAAATTTCGCAACAAATTCTCCTTTATGTATGCATTTGGGAATAGGACGTTCTTGTGTTGCAAATATGAGTATATGTTAATGCCTATGTCCGAGATGCCAATGCCTATGTCCGAGAGCGAGTGGTATTCTTTTATCTTAAATGCGTGCTTCTTTTTCAGACATCTACTTGCGTTACGGAAGTACGTCACAGATTTCTTGGTGGATTACCCCGGCACAAAACACTTTCGCGTTAAAAAGGCGGTTACAGCAGCGACCCTTTCGAGAGCTGCGCAGTATAGGTTGAAGTTACTTTGGAAAATTAATATGTTAGGACCACTATTCAGGGTAAAATGCCAGATACTGAGCATATGTGGCTGCTACTCTGTGACAAATATAGAGAGCTCTACATGTGACGTTCAGAAACATCAGGTTATATGTTGAAAATGGAAATGCTGGTAAACTATTTGCATAAATAAATAAAAATTTATCAAAGGTGGTATTACCCTACCTTATTTTGGGCCCTTCAGACCGTGGCTGGCGGAGTTTAATTGATTTCAACCCGAAAACAATCTGCTTGTTGTGAGATTTAATGCTCCGAACGTTCTGCCAAACCAGTCGCGGCTTGTCCCAACGGCGATTTCTTGGTGCTTCGCTACGTTTGTCTTATTCCACCACCTGCCGTGGTTAAACACAGAGAAACGGTGCATAAATCACGAACCCAGTTTCATTTGAATTGTAGTTACCGGCGGCTCCAGCGTCAATCCGTGGCGGCAAGAACGGCCCAGACCCTTACAAATGTTAACACGAATTAGGGGCTATGCTTTCTTTTCATTTTCGTGTCATTTTCTAGGAAGGACTAAGCTTCAAGTTAAAAGAACCACGTGGGTGATGTGCCATTGAGCTAGCTTGCTTAAAGTGATGTCACGTGTAAGGTGTTTAACAGAGTATCTTTCTCAAGAAAACACATAAACGTTGGCACAAAGTGTTCAGATGTCACGCGGCTTGCTTCTATGTACGTGCACCTAGACACGTCGCGTCAACATCAATACCAGTGCTAATCTAGTCAGCATGAAGGGTTTTTGTGAGTGGCTTATCCCTAATTTGGTGTTCTGCCGCACTGAAATATCAAACAGTTCGTAGCTTGAGCTTACTTTTGCGCACGTTATGTGATTGCTTGTACAATAGGCTAATGACTACCGAGTAAAAACTGCGTCTCCTCGAAAAGCACTATCGAAGAAAGAAACGTTTGAGAACTTACGGCGGTGTTTCGAGGACTATGTTATTAGAAACCTGCAGTGCAGGTAAACACACAAAGGAGGATGGGAGCATTTGTATCATTCATATCACGGATGCTGTTAGAGGTCAAACAATCCCGCTCCCATCTGCACATAAAGCAATCAATCGCCTAACATATATTTATTTTTTTTATTTATGGAAATATTGCAGGCCACGTGGCCCAAGCGGCAGCGTCAGAACACAATCTGATAAAGAACAGACATCAATGACCAAAAAGAATGATAAATAAGAAGCAATATACAATTTGACACATTGATACAAGCACGAAGAAATGTCATGAGTAAGCACTAAGACGGAGAAAGTGAACAGTTATCAAGTAATATGAAATACAAATAATTTTCATTATACTGAAACTACTACCAATCACTTCGCCGAATATTCGCGGCAGCAATTATCTGCGGAAATAACGAGAATTTCGAAACTTAGGAAATGCATAAAAAACGACATCACAATACGGTTGTATGAAGGGCAGGACGACTGAGACTGCTTTACTAGAAAAAATGTTTCTAAAATTATTTGAAGATAATGAATTCTACACCGCAATCTCCGTAGATTGTCCCCAAGGCCCTCGATCGTCACTGTCATTACACTGTAATTAAAAATAAAAACTAGAATTGTATGGTATTCGCAACATACTACCTGGACGTTTTACCTCTTGTAATTATGGATTGGATAAGAATCTCAATGCCTAAAGATTAACAAGCCCTTCTTTCCTCCTTAGCCGATAACGACTGGGACTCCACAAGGTAGCATATTAGGGCCACTGCTTTTTAACTTATGCATCGACAGTGTGGTAAAAGTAGTGATAAAGCTAAATAAATGATCTATGCCAATAGCATTTTCCTCACTGATAATAATATGAGGCCATTGACTACACTTAACAATGGTACGTTGGAGAGCTTAATGCACCTAGTGAGGAAAAATCATTAGTCGATAAAGCACCAATAACAATGCTGCGATTTTCCACTAGCGGATGCAGGTTACCTCTCCAGGCAATACCCTACGCACAGGTTGTGCAAAGATCGAAATTCTAAGAATATGAAGCTTTAAGAGGGTTTTAACTGTATTATGCTATAGGAACTAGAAGTTAATCAGTGATTAAGTAATACTCCGAAATGTGTAGGAATACTTGCGCAACTGCGTTCCTTGCTTCGAGTTTCCGTTAAGATAACAGCTTTCAACAACTTGTTTTTATCGCGTGTCAACTATTGGTTTTCGGTATGGGGAAGCGAAACATGAACAAACATCAATAGACAATACAGACTAGAGAAAAAGCTACTAGGAACACTGCTAATGTTGATTACAACGAACACATGCAGGAGCTATTTAAATGGATTAGATTTATTGCAATCCATCAAGTTCGCGTGTATCACCTTGCAATAAAACACAAAAGACCCCCCTTAATACCACTATAGTTTTTAATCATTCGATTTAGAACCATATTATTATCAAATACTGTACTCGTCATCAACAGCACTCGATCGTTTCGTTCTGCAGAACATAATTTGGTCGACGGAATGCTGGGCTTCGGCGTTCCCGTTTTATCAAAAAATTATTCAAAAAGCATAATACTTGAAGAATGTGGCCCACATGTTATTGGGGAACCATTTTATCACGAAATGGGTAGAGTATCATTTATAACTAACTAAACTTCCAGTGTATGTTGTAGTTTGTCTCCGTGTATCCTACTAAGCAATTTAACCGTAAAAGAATCTGTGCATTTATATTTTTCGTTCGTAATGCGTCGATGTTTCTATGTATTACGGCTTATAAGATATTAACCCTTCCTTGCTACGAATGAATTTCGTTCTTCTGTCCTCAGCCCTTCCCATGTACCAGGAAGGCTCGGGTTTCCATCAAGTGACTAATATAAAAATAAATAAACGAGCCGTTGATCCAATCCTTATGTTTTTTTTTTCGTTATTTCGTACCTTGGCCCTCGTACCGACAGACTTGGTGCCTTCAGATAGCATGCGACATTTTATTGGGCAGTGCCATCTCGTCATAAATTCACGTTCCACATAACGCCTTCTGTCAGAAAGTGTGTTCCACACTCGCTGCCATGGCTACGGGTGGCGCTCTGTAGCACTTCCAGATTGTTACGAACATAAATGCCCGATAAAGGGGTCGGGAGAACGACCGCCATCGTAGCCCAGTTGGTAGAGCATCGGACGCGTTATCCGAAGGCCGTAGGTTCGGTCCCTACCGAGGGAGTGTGTTTTGTCATCCACTTCAATTTCCTTGCTATCTATTCCATAATTAGCAGACTACAGTTAAAAAAGAACTACAATTTTCCATATGCTTTCATTGGTTTCATTGTCTGTTAGGTTCATTAGGATTTTTCTAACGAAGAGAAACCGAGCCCTTGACGAATTAGATTCTTTCGCAACATCACGTTAGCATTATCTTTCCTGTGTTACGTACGTCTGCAATTTATTTCCGTTACTGTTGAGTTACCATTTCGCTGTATCAGTACCGTATACGCTGTACTTCTCTTTTGGTACCTCTAGTATTGGGCAAATTCTATGTTCTATACATTTGGTGGCGTGGATAATGAACTCCCGGCGTAATGCACAAAGGCCACGAGCCCAAAGGTAACAAGTCGCAAGATCATGTCATTCGCTACAAACAATACCCTTCATTCTTCTCTAAGGTGCAATCCGAGCACCGTGCTTACGCGCATGAAATTTGCTTGCGAAAGTTCGCTTGCCTCTATTACACGAACATGCCTGCGACACTGCCATTTCGCAAATTTATGAGTATTAAGTGGAACCGCTTTTATAAAAACTAATGAAGCAGGTGTTATTCGCAAAGTATTTCACACATAGACGCATGCTGGTACGCAGAAATGTATAAGTTCAGACGCAAATTACAACAATATGAGACCCAGTAACAATAGGCCTTGAGCAGAGAGGACATTAAACTATGAACTGTCCTCAAACTCAATTTTTGACCACAATGCACTTCGTGCTCGTGCTTCTCCAGAATATTAATAATAGCTCTCGAAAATGAATACAAAGAACGCCCAGTGAAAACAATAGCTTCTGCAATAGTTTCTGCAGTAGCGCGAACGTCGCTTATAGGGTGCAAGTGGAAAATGTTGCACAAGATGTCGACTCTTGAGCTTAGTTGGGTCCCTGCTTTTAAAGATCATTTCGACATTCACGCTACCCGCATGAAACTCTGACATGTTGAGGAAGCCGTGGCTGGGCTAGTTGGAAAGCAGATTGTTATGCATTTCCATAACTAGCAAAAGAACAACGAAGAAAATGTACGAGAAGACGTAAGAGGGGGGGTGACTGAAAAAAAGGCATAACCTAGGTGAAGAGTAGCCAAAATAACCATGCCACTAAATCTGAGAGCCCTCCTCGTAGCCAATTGGAACCGAAGCACAGAGTGGGTAATTCATATTAGTCAACGCGAAACATGTCGTTTCGAATGAGCAAAAACATGATAACGAGAAAAAATGTGGCACACTTAAGCGTCGCCTTAAGAGTGGAACGCGATAGCGATGCTTGGCCCCATTTTCATCGCGCTCTCTTCCGCTTGCCCTGCTCTTCAGTCGCACATGCATGTAATTGTCATGACGCCACTTGGTAGAAAGCACGAATTGCTTGCGTTACTGCGTGTCCTTCACCGTCTTGCGCCACTTGACATAGATGCGCCATGAAAACTCCGTGGTTAAGGAAGTTTTCCCATTTGTTTTCACCGGGCCTTGGCCTGGCTAAGGGCGTCCAGCATCAGGTCAAAATGAAGTTGTCGATCCCTCCAGTTGTGCAGAAGCTGAGACGCCTACCACTTTCTCTGCGCAAGCCAGTTAGCGACCAGCTTCAGTGGCTTCTCTCTGATGTTGTAATTGAAAGAGCTAACGCCTTTGAGTGGATCTCTCCTGTAGTTGTAGTCCGCCAGAAAGACGACAGTATCCGCCTCTGCGTTGACCTTAGAGAGCACAACAAAGCAATGGTAGTTGACAGCTTCCCCCTGCCTCATACGGAAGAGCTTCTGCACTCTCTTAATGGTGCACGCCACTTCTCAAAGCTTGATTTGGCCTCTGCTTATTACCAAGTTGTGCTTCACCCGAACAGCAGAGACCTTACGGCTTTCATTACGCACGATGGCCTTTTCCGGTTTAAAAGAGTGTGCTTCGGGCTGGCGTCGGCTCCAGCCGCATTCCAGCAGCTCATGACTACAATCCTTCAGGGTTGCAATGGCGTCCTCTGCTACATAGACGACATCATCATCTTTGGCAGGGCTGAGGCAGAGCACGTGAGAAATCTGGAGCAAGCCCTGCAGCGTATATCCGAAGCTGGACTCAAACTCAACGACAAATGCATCTTTAATGCGTCGGAGCTATCATTTCTTGGACATCATGTCAGCGCAGAAGGAATAGCGCCCCTTCAAGCAAAAGTTGACGCAATTGTGCACGCTGCCACCCCTACAGATGCAGACATGCTGCGTTCATTCCTTGGTCTCGTTGAGTATTACGCTAAGTTTATTCCCCACCTTGCCGAAGAGGTAGAACCTATGCGTAGGCTACTTCGCAAGGACGTTCACTTTGAATGGGATATATCTGCTGACCAGAGCTTTGCAAAGGTAAAGGAACTCCTTTCATCCCGAACAGTGCTGCGGATGTTCGACCCAGCGCTCCCTGTTATTGTGGCCACAGATGCATCTGCTTATGGCTTGGGTGCAGTACTGCAACAAGCTGACGGCCCTTCTTCCATTCGAACTGTTGCATTTGCATCACGAACCCTGACGGAGACGGAACGGAAGTACTCGACAGGAGAACGTGAGGCCCTGGCCTGCCTATGGGCATGCGAGTACTGGGGTCATGTTAAAGGTTGGACATCACAGCCGCGAGACATAGTGGAAGCGCGGCATGCTGTCGCAAGGGACGCTGTTGCGAACGTACAGATGTGTGGAAGCAATGGGGCTCTTGTCATCTATGATTCGCAGCCAAAGATTTCCCAATCACGTACAAAAGGAGATATCGGTGGCATTTTACGTGGGTCCTTTTATTGAAAAGTCATGCGGAATATTTACGTTCCAACTTGTATTAACTTGCTTTTAAAAGCATTGGGACTCTCGAATTAGGCCTAGGTACTTATATCCTTAGTTATGTGTTATAAAAGAGAGCATGTATAATATTGCTAGTGTAACGAAAAGAAATTATTTCACCGAATATTCATGCATGCGGAATATACATCATCAAGGGGCCATGGGATGCATGCTATTTTGTCTGCCTGTAGCATCAAAACTTTATGCTATTTGCGCGCTAAACTTTATGCTATTTGCATCAAACTTTATGCTTTGCATGCTATTTTGTCTGCCTGTAGCATCAAAATTGGTACTATCGTCACACCGTAAGCAAAGACCTATCAGAAAGTATTAAATGCGTCTGTCGGGGATTTACCGGCACTCTTTGTTTCGCAGGGGGTGAGGCGACAACCAGCTCACTCTACGTGCATTACGTGTGGTTCGACAGGCTGATCAGCAATAGAATCCGCGCCCGATCGAAGGGAGCCAGAGACAAGAGGCGGGAGACACTGGTGCTAACAACAAGAACTGCTCGAATTTAATAGCGCAAGATCACATGAGACAATGAAACACATACACGAGGTAAAACTACTCTGACTGACGTAACGCGACGAACGCAGAATACCATGCGGGGTTCCAATAACAAAAATATCGAAGAATAATCATTCGGCTAGAAAAAAATATTCGCAGCCATCCGCTCTTGAACACTACGCGGACATAACAATACAAGGCTAAACACGCCAAACAACGGATTTGACACGACCGGGTAAAGGGAGTCTTAGTGGGAGAAATGAGAGCGGCTGGGCGCGGAGGCTTAGCTGCAGTGGTAGCTTGTGGGAGGTCCGAGCCGTGAGGCCGGGCTGCTGGTTCGTAGATGTAAGCCGCGGCCGAAGATGAGCAAGATCTCTTGTGACACGCCGTTCTCTCTCGAAGGTGACACAAACTCAAGCCGTGGGCCCGGGTACAATTTTCCAGCGTGCCGGCCACCGCGTGGCTTAGCCTCCGAAGCCGACCGGCGCTCTGCCGGGTCTCACATCAGCAGTGTTGTACACGTTCCTCCAAAACAGGAACGAAAACTCGTTCCTCGTTCCTTCCCAATTTTGTAACGAGTTCCCGTTACAAGTTCCTTTACTCAGAAAGGAACGCGTTCCAGTTACATTTCGAAAATTGGAACGTGTCGTTACATTAACGTTACATTTGATTTCTAAAATTGAAAATTAATCCTGAGGCAAATTAAAGTGATCATATTAAATCTTGCGTCAACCTATGCATATTTCCAGAATTTCAACGTCACCGGCGGAGACAAAGAAATCTCCAGAGAAACGCTCCTAGGCATACATTTTCAAGAAGCGCCGAACATGCTACGGACAACTCCACTGCCACTTTGGCGCTAGTCTATTACAAGTGTGACACATATGGCACTTTCCACTTCAGTCTTGAGATGCGTAGCCAGGATACTGCACCTCCAATTTGCAAATAGGTAGTTACTCACATGCACCAGTGCATGTAACAGCTGTGCATCTGACACTGAAAGCTAGTAATAGACCTTTTGATTTAGGATAGGATATAAAGGTTTGTGCCTGACCCATGGCATTGCGCCCAAATACTCGAAAAAGATACCCCGATGTCGTCAGCATTCTCAGTCCTAAACGATTCTGCTCAAAATTGGTAGCCCTTGTACAATTTTAATAAACTAATCGGCAGTTCTGCATATATTGCTTTTAATTAGTTCTCATCGCTTTAAAGTATTTGCTAGATATTATACTTTTGTTTTTAATTATAGCTGCGTTAAATGTATGCCCGCGTGAGGAATTTTAATATTTATATCTCGTGCGTTTACCGCCGAATTAAATAACGCGGGATTAAAAAAAAATAAGCAATACTTGCCTGTTGAGTTCGGTGGCACACCGACATTAAGGCAAGGGCGAAATGCCGTTGTGGTGCAGGAAATAAATACTAAAATAAATTGGCCTACATGCATAATTTGAGGGGACGCCAACCGAAAATGACCCCCACCACGCAAGCAAATTTACAGGAGATTGGTATAAAGCAAATGAGGCTGTACAATAAAGTGGAAGGGGTGCTGTGCGTTAAAATGTTTGGTTATTCCTGTGTAGCTAACCGTTTGGTCGCGTAGTAATGATAGCAATGAAACCATAGTTTTTATTAGAAAGAAACTGGGCATCACCGACCATAATTAACCAGGTCCGGGTTAGAGCGATGTTATCCATGCTCAATATTACAAACGCACGCACGCACGCAAGCATGTTCAGCACACGTTCGCATTAGCTCGCGCATATATATCCTTTCGAAAAGCCTTTCGTTTCTGCTTTTTGCTGAGGGCATAGGGCTGCTGACGCTAAATTAAGGCGCAGCCCGTTCAGTTCAACTAAAATACCTTGAAGAGATTGACGCAGAGAGTGTCTTACAAGTATGGACAACCATGGCCGTAACCACGTTCTTAGAAAGAATGCGGGAAGAGCCGATATAGTAAAGCACGCGCTGACAGTGTTTTACCTCGGAGTGAGTCCTGGCGGCGGGATCATAAGGGAAGGGACGAAAGTACCATGCGGGGTTCCAATAACAAAAATATCGAAGAATAATCAATCGGCTAGAAAAAAATATTCGCAGCCATCCGCTCTTGAACACTACGCGGACATATCAATACAAGGCTAAACACGCCAAACAACGGATTTGACACGACTGGGTAAAGGGAGTCTTAGTGGGAGAAATGAGAGCGGCTGGGCGCGGAGGCTTAGCTGCAGTGGTAGCTTGTGAGAGGTCCGAGCCGTGACGCCGGGCTGCTGGTTCGTAGATGTAAGCCGCGGCCGAAGGTGAGCAAGATCTCTTGCGACACGCCGTTCTCTCTCGAAGGTGACACAAACTCAAGCCGTGGGCCCGGGTACAATTTTCCAGCGTGCCGGCCACCGCGTGGCTTCACCTCCGAAGCCGACCGGCGCTCTGCCGGGTCTCACATCAGGTCGCTCGGTCCCCTTCTCCGTCCACCGTGCCCGTCGGCGATCGGTGAAGGAACCGGTCTTTGCGTTCGGGAGAAACCGGGATGTTGTTCCCCTCCGGATTCCCGCTGAGTGTCGTCGGTGGCGGGGCGGGCACAGAAGTGCTGTCCTGCCGAGTGCGCGCAGTTTTTGACAACACCGCACAAAATATTGGGTTAAATAATCAGTCCTTTCTTCTAAGACCAACCCTTGTGCGAAATACGTTGGTCGTAGGAAATACGAGAAGGAAGGGTATTCATACTGCCACTATGTGCGTGAGTCCTTTATGCCTTGCAGCCAGCAAGGCAACGTTAGAGGTGTGAGCAGTGTGTTAAAAGTGAAAGGGACCTACAGGTGTGACCGTTTCCTTAAAAGACAACAGAAAACTTTAGCGGCGTGTGCCTAACCAGAAGTCAAGCAGTTTGTTCATCATTGTTCTGGAACTGTAGCAGTCATTGCGAAAAGGCAAGACAAATACGTAAGACAACTACTTTTATTAAAATTTAAGAAGCATTGCTTTCGCTGGAACGATGGCACAACAAATGAAATCGCAGCAGCCCAATAAAGCTAGCTAGTACCACTTAGACTAGCCTTTGTGAGGTATGAACGTTTCTTTGCTAACATAGAGGTCCTTTTGCCAAAGGCACGTGCCTTTTTGATAAGGCTCGTACGCAGTGCGATGTTTACACAAATATTCGTATTCTCTAAAGCAATTTACCATGTCCGAGTTCTTAGTATACGCACTTTCCCAAACGTGCAATTCACATTTTGTATCACCTGAAAATGAACGAAGTAGGAGGGTTACTTACGGTGTATTATAAACTCTACGGACATTAACACCGCGGAAAAATGACCGTGGTATAGGCAAGAACGACGGTGGAGAAAACGCAACCGCTTAATAAGTGTTAGCCCGAGTGCTTTACCGGATAGACACGTGGGGCCACATGGTCAAAATTTCGTAGCCCTCCACTACGGCATACCTCTCCTTTTTATCTCTTTGGTACCCTTATCCTAACCTCAAGGACGCTGAGCCATGCCCCCCACATGGGCTGCAGAAAAGAACGTCCTTTCCCTAACCGAACCAAAATCGTCATCATAGGACAGGCACCACTGAACAAGAGGACGAATGGGCCTCGAAACGTTGACAGTTTACATTAAACTAGAAACTAAATTCATCTGGAGTACTGCAAGAAGACGAAACAATGCAGGACGACAGGACAAAGGGAGAGCACAGGACACGGGCGCTGTGTCTGTGCTCTCCCTTTGTCGCAGACAAAGCGCCCGTGTCTGTGCTCTCCCTTTGTCCTGTTGTTCTGCGCTGTTTCGTCTTCTTGCAATCATGAACCAACCAGCCCAAATGCGTGCCCTTCTACAGTTCATCTGGAGAATTTGTTTTTTTTTTACCACGAAAGTGTTTTATGCCAGGGTCAACAAAGACGTCTGTGACGTACTTCCGTAACGGAAGTAGATGCCTGAAAAATAAACACGCATTTGCGATTGAAAAAGCACCGCCCCGTGGGATTTGAACCCACAACCAGCCAGGGGGCGGTAGTAGGAACTGGAAGCGTTACCGAGCACGCCACCGACAGTTTTCTTTTTCTCGCTTTGTTGCCATTGGACATTCGTACATAATACATGGACATCGGTATTCCAACGGCCACATCTACACGCAGAAAGAAGCGCTACATATTACAGATATCAGCCCACCATGGCATAACCACGGTAAAACCACGCCACCGACAGACTTGCAATCCGGAGGAAAAGACGGGCCTTATATATATTTACTATACCGCTTTACAATTTGCATCTAAATGATTTTCGGTTAACGCAAGTATTTAGAAAGCAAAATTGCTCTTAAATAAATTAACATCGCCTCCCTTTCACTCTTGGTTCTCAGCGGTGGCACCGCCACTGTAAGCCTGCCGCTAGCAAGGCGCGTTTATTATTATTTTTTTTATAACACTCGGCGACGGGCGACGTCGGTCAGTGGGGCGCGTTTCGCGGCATCGGCTTTTCGTTTGTCGTACCCCGGCCGTATCCGTTAATTTTCTTTACTTTCATCATATGTGTCCTCCGCGTCTTCTGGGGACTCGGGCACCCCGCTGCGGGGCTGTGAGGGGGGATGCTTGGACGGTGATCGCGGCAGGGACGCAGGCGGACCCCAGATGGCCTGGACCTTTAGGATGCCCCGCGGCGCTCCAGGTGTACGTGTATACACGACCTTGTGAGCGCCCGCGCGCGCATGGAGGAAGCGGGCGGTGGTTCGGAAGGCAGATCTTCCGAAATTGACGGACGAGCTGATATGGTAGCCCACTCCCAATGCTCCGCACCGCGGAGAGACAAAGCTTCCACCCCTCTTGCCTGAACGGAGGCCCGGGTGGGCCCCTTTTGTGCGTGAGCACGCAGCGATAGCGGCACTTCGGTCGTTCTGCTAACCGCACCTCGGGCGTCATTACGACGACCTGGGGCGGCTACGCTGAATGTGGCGTCGGCATGCAACATGCCGGTGGTGACAGCCACGGAGACGCGCGAGCCGTTTGTTGTTCGCTGTCGGAAACGCCTGTTTTTGGTCACTGGGCTGTGGCCCGCGCGTGCCGCGGGATGGCTTTGGTTCAAGCGTTCCTTCCTCGCACGCCGTGGGGTAGCATGCGTCTAAGCACAGCGGGGTGCCGATTAAACGGGTCTGAGTAAGAGCCAGTACGGCTCGGCTTGTTGGGATAACCAGAAGCAGGCGCGCGGACGGTCCAACTTCCCCATGGGAAGGTTTTCTTCAAATAATAACTCTTTCGGGCGAATCTTTTGGGCGCCTGCTTGTTTCCGGTAACAGCGCCCGAGCAGACGCGACACGTGCGCAAGTAACGCGTTTCACGTGCGCCATATCTTTACCATCGCCCTTCGACCTTGGGTGGCATGGTCTGCTTTTTATGTGTGTGTCTTGTTTAGTGCAGATGAATATGTTTTTTATTATTGTACAAACATACCCCTCTCACCGTCAACAGACTGGGTGGTGATTTCACCAATTGGACCGCCCCAATTGAGGAGGCGGGACAAAAGGTGGAATCGCTGCCCAATGCCAGAGCGAAGTGAATATGATTCGCCGGCTGAGACGTTAAGGCGGAGCGGTTGTGGTAATAAAGATGGCTCCGCCATGTGACGGGGAGGCTGAACGGGTGGAAAAAGTGCTACGCACTGCCGGCTACGCCGGAGTAGGGTCGCCCTACGTGTTGTTCAGCTTCAACTTTATTTTTTATGTACCAGTCAACTCCCTGTATTCCCTTTTTGTATACTATACTGTAAATACAAGTTTTCATTTCCATTTCTTTAAACTGAAGTCTCTGAGCCCGTTCTTCATTCGCTTCACGTTTGCCCGCGAGCCTATCGCCGCCATACCAGCGGCAGCCAGCTCCTTCCCAACTCGCCCATGCCGTCTCGGACGGTGCGTTTAGGACGCCGAGCGGGGAGCTGGAATCTCGGAGGACCTTCGACACCACGGTCACAACTTTACTGCCACCTAGGAACGATGGAGCGTAGTCGTAAATTGTCGCGTTAATATGCGCGCCGGCAGTTCGTCTTTCAGTAGTTTCAACGCCTCTACCGCCGCTTAGGCATCAGCGTTCTGCCGGCGCGTCGCTTAAGCCGCGGCCGCTGCATAATTTGTCTTGTGTAACGGAAATGATAACCAGTTGCGTTTTGACCCGCTCTACTCCAGGAACGCAAAGACGGCCGCCGACAAGCAAATGATGCGCCTTTCGCACAGCGAAGTGTGCGTTCACAAAACGATCCGCTGACAAACACTTCCGTTTCGCTGGCAAGGTTTCACCGTTTCCGAACGCTCCTGGTTTATGGCAAGTGTGTGGATGGCGCTGGCGTGTTCAGTGCAGTGTCTCCGAAGAAATGTGAGTCGAGCGAGACAAGGAGGATAAAAAAAAATTGGTGCAGGGGAGATTTTTTCCTGAATGTGAAGCCGGCGGCCGCCATCTTACCAGGGGAATCGATTAACAGCAACCAGATAACACAAAAGAAAAAGCGCTTTCCTTACGCTTCTTAGCACCTGTAAAGTGGTCATCTTTGCTAAACAGACAATGCTTGATGTGCCTGCTTGTGTTACGCGTTTTTAGGTGAAACTTGAACGTCGCAAAAATTTGTGTGCCACATCATGGCAATGATGCTCGGTCAATCCAAAACAACACGCTGTTACATTACAAGTACTCTATAAAATACATTAGCAGATCAAGAATGCTTGAAGGGACACTGGTTTCTCGACACATTGGGAAGCTTGTAGGGCTCAACCGGAGGCAAACGCTGGCATCACCGATTGCGGTAAGGTTCAGAAGGCGTTGCCACTCCAGCATTTTTTTTATCCTCCTTAGTGCGACAGATTTCGCTTGTGTGCAGCTACCGAGGTTCATTGTGCAGTGTTATCCCGGCCGCGGTGGTCGCATTTTCGATGGAGGCGAAAATGGCAGAGGCCTGTGTACTGTGCGCGTTGTCAGTGCACGTTAAAGAACCCCAGGTGGTCTAAATTTCCGAAGCCCTCCACTATGGTTTTTCTCTCCTTCCTGTCTCTTTCATCGCTTCCCCTACCCCCACGGACACTTAGGCGTGCTCCCTACATGGGCTGCAGAAATTAGCATCCTTTCCTTCACCGAACCACAATCATCATCATAGTGCAGTCTCGAGGTGTCGCCGATGTGTACATGCAAAGGGGAGTCCAGAGTACCCAACCCACCTCCCGCCCCTCGATTCGCGAGATTGCCGCTTATGTGAGAAAACAAGTTTCAATTAGTGTTTTACCGATTCCTATTACAGAGGGATCAACCACATTGTTTTCTTACTATATACTACCCAGCCAGACAGAAATGTGAAATGTGTCGAAAATGTTTAAGTAGCTAGGCTGAGGTGTATATATATATATATATATATATATATATATATATATATATAAGAATTGACCTTTTTCAAGACATGTCCTTCTCTCCTTACTACAAGGCAGTGTGTATATAAGGCCATACTGGCCTGCGGTTTACATGTCTTGAAAAAGGTCGGGCTCCGACCGAAACTTTGACTTAATAAACCGTCGTTCTCTAAGAGGCGCATCGTCAATTCTTTTATAAACTAGCGGCAACCCAAGCCATATATATATATATATATATATATATATATATATATATATATATATATGAGTAAAAAGAACACCCACGTCGAAAAGCAGGATGGTTTCTTAACGTTTCGGCCTTGGGACCGGCCTTCGTCAGAAAGCGATGTTTCTGACGAAGGCTGGTCCCACGGCCGAAACGTGACGAAACCATCCTACTCTTCTTTTTACTGATATTATTTACCGGGCGTCCAAGAAGTTGTTCACTGCAAATATATATATATATATATATATATATATATATATATATATATATATATATATATATATATATATATATATATATATGTGTGTGTGTGTGTGTGTGTGCGTGCGAATAAAAGTTGATGGATCCGGTGTAATATGTGTTTGAGGAAGAGGGTAACAAACGTTCGAAACACAACTTTCACGAACGTTTGGGCAGGTGGGCCTGCCTTCGCCGGCGTGTGTATATATATATATATATATATATATATATATATATATATATATATATATATATATATATATAATGTGGGAATGTTTACGTCCCCTGATGAGTTTCTATCGTGTGGCGCTCGCGTTTCCTCAAAGCTCCTCTAAGGTGGCTTTCCCGCGGGGCACGAGCCGTGACGTCATCGTTATGCGCACCGCTGCGCTGGGTATGGCGTTGGTGTTCCCGCGGTAGCGCTACCTGGCGGCGAGGATTCGCCGGCCCGCGGACAGGGAACGATCCTCGCTCTCTTGGCCTTGGGACGTCGTCGCGCGTGGTCGACGCTCGTGCGCGCGGTGGCGATGAGCTACGCTGGGACGATTCCGTGGATGCCTCTCCCGATCGCTGATTAAGCCTCTGTTCGCGCGTCTTACGTCGCGAGCAATATAGGCTTACTGTTCGAGCATGGGCGAACACTACTCGCTCGGTATCCTTATGCGGTGAGTGGAATGTCATCGATTGCGCGTGGGGTATTGCATTAGCATGCCTGGTTTGTACAGTTCGGCTGGCGTACTTACTATGTGTAGAAGGTGCAAATAAATGCCCTACTGTTGGTTGCACTGCGGTGAACTGTGTCCTTTGTTCCTCGAGCGTCGGAGAACCCCGTGGCCACCCCCACAATATATATACTGTTTGGTGAAGCAAGTAGCTTCGGCTGCGAATGAATAACAGTATGAGATGTAGCATTTCAACAATATTCCATTCATTCGTCAATGTTTCGATCAGGTCCTGACCGGAGCGTCGACTAATAAATGGAATATGATTGAAGTGCTACGTTTCATACTTATATATATATATATATATATATATATATATATATCAATTTTAAACATTTGCTTTTTGAAGTTCTATGATAGTTTCCTGAAATATCCCTTTGTTCCCTTCAAGGGGCCCTGGGATGCCTTTCAGAGCGATATTGTTAGTTTATTGCCATGCATATCGCTTCCCGAATATTCTGACCCGTTAGCACGTTGCAGTTAGTAGTCTCAGAATCAGCACACGAACATTAACCTAAAACAAAGTGGAGAGGTGGATAGCAAAGACTCAAACATGCAACGCGCACCATATTCTTAAGCGTCGTTGGGGGAGGCCATAACTTTATTAAAATTCTGCTCAATTAGTGCCTGACATGCCCGAGAATTCCTGTGATTGCTGGAAGGCCACTCTGAGCGGCTGTTCCCACGTCTATTGTTAGGGAGATGAGCTGGCGGGAGTGAACTTGGAGGGGGAAGAGCCTATGTTGTCTTCGGCGTGTCCTTATTCTCTCTACAGTGAACTAGCAGCAGCTCCTTTTGCTTAGGACGTTGGTCGCCATTTCCTTCTCAGAGGGTTGTGGCGCTGCAGAGTGCTTCACTGGATTGCTATATACATAATGGGGAAATAGGCTGCGTGCTTGCAGCGCCTGTCCTCGCTAACATCATCTACGCTCGTGGCACGCACCGCCGGCTTGGGGCTGAGCGCGTGGAACGGCGTCCGAGCCGCCAGATGGTGCTGAGCTTCGGACGAGTAAAGATCGCTCCTCTGATAGCTTTTGTGCCTGTTGTTGTCTCTGGGGGCCTGAGCTAGCCAGATGCTTAGAAGCCACGGCTCATATAGCAGCTCAAGAAGTCACTGCAACATATAGTAGCTCAAGAAGTCACCTGCAGCTGCCGTGCTCAAATCTGGCGTAGCTGCCTTTTCTCATTCGCTCGTCCTACGGAATCGTTACCAACATTCAGTCACTCAGTCAAATAACTTTATTCATGAATTGTCCTGAGGAGGCGATTACCCCAAAAGGGAAGGTCGACCGCGGGCCGCGCCCAAGTAGGGACAGGAAGGGAAAGTCTCTGCCAAGTTGGGGGCCCCCTGGACACCCCGGATTGGGACCTCCCTGTCCGAGCTGGTAATTGCCACCCTCCAGGCGTCCTCCGTATTGAGAGGCTCGCCTTCGTGCAGCGCCGTGCTTTGCTAGAGCATGTGCGACGACGTGCAGCGTCTTTCGTCGCAGCAAGCACAGTGTGGCCTAATATACCTATAAGTATACTATAAATTAAAGGCAGGTGGATGTGTCCCCGTCTGAAGCATTCTTAATGTGATTGATTGGGCTCTTGAAAGTTGAACGCACGGGAGCGGATGTTTACAGATTTAATTAAACGTGAGTAGCTGATCGAGCTGCCGGAAATCATCCCCCAAAGAAGAGGCCAAATCCCCATCACGGTGGAGCAGTTCGCATGCGCGAGCATGAGCGAACTGATTCGCATTGGGGATAACCGGGTGGGAATCCGCGCCCATGTGGACAGGAAGTCAAGAAAGGTTACCATGAATTTCTATGCAGAGCAGGCTAGTGAAAAGTACTTGGGCAGCTCGCTCACAGACAGAAGCCGCCATGAAAGCTCGTGCAGCCGCCCGAGAGTCGGCGAAAGTGCGCGTGCGTGTGAGAATTGTAATGGCCAGGGCGACAGCAGACTGCTCCGCCGTGGTCGGCGTGGATTTCTGAAAAAAAAAATGGTGCCGTGAAGAGATTTCACTGAAGATCAATTACCACAGCCACAAAATTGGCCGTGACAACGTATTGTGCTACATCAACAAACGCCGCGTGGTCAAGGAGACCCGCTGGGAAGCTGAGCAGCGACTCAGCTATCAGCTTTGCAGCTATCAGCAGCTAGAGCTATCAGCTTTGCGGCCGGCATTGTACTGGGGATCAACGTCTCTGGGAATTGGTGAGGCCGTAATCCGCTCCCGAAGATGAACAGGGAGTTGTATCTTTGTGTCCGTCACCAGGGTAGGCTCGCAGCCTAAGAATTCCAAGATACGCCGCCCGGCTTTGGAAGAAGAAAGTCTTGCAGCTTGCACCGTTTGTTGAGCTTCTACAATCTCATTAAAAGTGCTGTGCCTGCTTAGAGCCTTGAGCTTCTCTTCACTGGTGCTATTCGGAAGGACCAAACCCTTCTGTATGCAGTTGCGAATAAATGCATCCAGCATGCCCTGTTCCTTGCTTTCCCACCTGTTGGCTGCAGCTATGTAATTTATGTGGTTCATAAAGAAGGAGTGAAAGAGCCTCATGAGGTTAGCCTCAGAAAGCCCTCCCTTCCTATTAGAAAACCGGAGTATTAATTTGACCTACTCTCTGCCTTGGCAGCGATACGGGTCAGAGAATGAAAATTATTTCCGTGCTCCTCCAGAAAGAAGCCTAGTAGCGGAATCTTATCGACTTGGGGATCGATCACCTGTCCTGCTCTCGTGGGAATATTAAACCTGCTTTCTTCGTTCGGAGAAGCTAGAGCAGTAACTTTACGCTTCTGCGGCTGTGTGTACAAGAGAAGCTCCGAAGTGGCGGCCTAATAAACGGAGCCCCGTGCTATCCCGGAATTCCTCCGTACACCTCACGGCCTGCTGGAGGTAGTCATCAACATCGCCGTACCTGCCTCCGGTGCACCCGATGGTAATATCATCCGCATACAGCGCATGACCGATGCGGTCGATTCGAGCTATCTAAAGCGAAAGTTTCCGAACCATGAGGGGTGCCCCTGGATCCGAGGCGAAATTCCTTGGAGCGGAGGTCCCATAGCAGGATGCTGGCCACATGATCGCGGAGAAAAGAACGTAAGAACCCGTAGAAACGGGCCCCTAGCCGCAACGGAGAGACGGATTTCAATATATGGGCAGTGTGAGATGTTATGAAACGCCTTCTCCTGGTTGCCTCGAGCATCTCTGGCGTCCCTGCCGATAATTTAGTGCCTAATAATTTTCACTGCATCGTGCGTGGAGAGTGCAAGGCGGAATCCAATGAAGTTGAAAGGAAACCGGCTTGATGCGCTTTGAAATCTGATTAAGGGTGGCACGCTCCGCAACCCTACCCACGCAAGACATGAGCGAGATTGGACTGTGTGCCAAGTCCAAGAGGTTTGACAGGCTTGAGGATCAGCAGGACCGATGCCGTTCGTCACTCCCCTGGCAGCTGACCTGACTCCCAAAATCGACTGACGAGGTCAGTGAACAGCTTGATGGATTTATCATCCAAATTCTTGAGCACAGCGGTGACTCCACCCGGTCCGGGTGCCGACATTCCGTTAAGATCAAACAGTGTCGCTCTAATTTCAGCCATGCTGAAGGGGGAGTAGAGCTCCGCATCCTCCCGCACGGAGAAATCCGGATAGTCCGCGGCCGACGCAGCCCCCAAGGGTAGGTATTTATCCGCCAGCTGTCGCAAGATTCGGTCGTCCAAGAGACCGGTAGCTCTCTCTCTGTGAAGGAGACGGTCGACTGAAAGCCTCTCATTAGACTGAGTCTGCCTATCTCTATGGAGATGCCTGAGCTAATTTCATTTGTCCCCGGACCGCATTTGTCCATCAACAGAATTACAAATCTTGTCCCACCGCTGTCTAACCAGCACCATGGCAGTGTGGTTCCATCTCCTTGTTGAGTAATGCGATTTTTTCCCTCAGACGTCTGTTGAGCCGCTGAGTGCGCCATCGGCTTCTTGGCAGCTAGGCGGTTATCCAGTGCGAGCGGTATTCAGATCCGTTTGAACTACATTGGTGGCAGCCTTTACGTCCTCCCTAAGCTGCTGCAAAAGCTGCCCAGGGTCCCCCGTATTCATTCTCATCGTGCTTTCTTCGTTTTCGAAAGACACCCCAATTGACAATGTTGAAAGTGCGTGGCGGCGGAGCCCTGAATGTCAAGAGTGATAGACGTAATTAAATGGTCACTTTCCAAGCTCTCGTGAAGTTCTGCCAAAGCGGACACTGTTGCGAACTCCAGATTGCACACTGAATGAGGATTTACTCAGCTAAACAGTCATTTATGTCGAGACCTCTATCAGCAGCGATGTGTGCAGAAGACAGGAAGCGCGCGCTGGCAAGTGTGCCGATAGTTCGGGAACGACGATGTGCAATGTAACAGCTTACAAATTAGGCAAGCAACAGGTTAGGCAAGTCATGACGGGTGTAGCTCCCAGGCTACTTAATGCTTCACATAAGCGTTGGAGAAACGAAAACACTGAGTACACTACCGTCGAATGAGACTATAAGTACAGAGCTGAGATACTCTGACGATGTTCTGCAAAGGCAGATGTAAATATTTTCGTTTATTTAAATCGCAATTGAAGTTTCGCTCCCGACCTTTTGACGATCATGGAACCTGGCAGCACACGCGTCCCTCTTGCCTACTTATCCAAGTAGAACTGGTGATCAGGAGAAGATGGTGGCTTGAATTGATGAAGACGTCGTTGAAAACGAAGGAGAAGAGAGAATATCACTGCAGCCATGGCGTTTCGACAAGTTCAGTTTGTCGAAATAATATATTTCTAGCGATATTTACTGCTCTTCATCTTGTTCAATGATTTCTTCATCGATACCTGCCTACTTAGTTATTTGGCGACTGAAGAGGAGGTAACACTTTGCAACGTTCTAGGCGAGGTTGTGAATTCGTCTATGGCGCTCCCTCAAACTTGTTGCTCAAAGGTTCGCAGGAGCCTCAGAACAGATTACGAAGCTTTTTAGCTGTTTAGACTTTCTCATAGGGTCCTCTATAAAATGCTTTCGCGCTGATGAAAGCGTCTGTCGTGGTGGAATGTTGAGCGGCTGACGAAAAGCGACATATTCTCACAGGTTTTTCTTTTAACACGAAAGTGTTTTATGCCAGGGTCCACCAAGAAATCTGTGACGTACTTCGTAACGGAAGTAGATGTCTGAAAAATAAACACGCATTTAAGATAGGAAAAGTACCGCTCGCTCGGATGCGAACCCACAACCAGCCAGGGCGCGACGGTTTGAGCTGAAAGCGCTACCACCACACCACCGACAGACTTGCAGTACGCAGGAAAAAACGAACCTAGCTTCCACCTTTACTACACCGCTTTACAATTTGCATCTAATTGTTGTCCGGTTAAAGCAAAGGCATTTAGGAAGCAAAATTGTTAAATTAACATCCCCCCATTTCACTGCACTCTTGGTTTTCAGAGGTGGTACGGCCCCCAAAGAATGATGGAGCGAAGTCGTAAATTCTCGTGTTAGTATGTGCGCCGGCCGTTAGTGCTTCAGTAGCTCGACGCCTTTACCGCCGTACAGGCTTCGGCGTCCTGTCGGTGCGTTGCTTCAGCTACGGCCGCTCAAAATTTGCCTTGTGCGACATCTATGATTGCCAGTCGTGCTGCGACGCGCTCTACACCAGAAACGCAACGACGGCCGCCGAAAAGCAAATGATGCGCGTTTCGCACATCGAAATGCTCGTTACCAAAACGATCGGCTGACAGTTCGGTTCGCTTGCAAAGTTGCACTATTGCGGACGGTCATGGCTTTTAGGACGTCCGCGCAGGGCGCTTGCGCGTTGAGTGTAGTGTGTCCGGAGACACGTGAGTAGCTCGAGAGCTTTCGCTTGCGTGCAACTATCGGAAATTGCTGTGCATTGTGGAGGTGCCTCTGAGGTGTACATTCAAGGGGTTCACATGTCCAGAGTATCCAACCCGTCTCCCTCCGCTGGACTCGCCAGATTGCGGCTTCTGTGCGAAGGGGAATTCGACGATTTGACTCACGAGATAATTCTAGCACACCTCTCAAAAACCGGCTGTGGCTTGAGAGCGTTCGAATATATTCGGCAGTTCTTAGCTTACATCCGCTTACAGGACAACGAACACGGTCCTTTTATCTTAGGAACTAGAGGTACACCGCAAGGCGCAGTGCTGTCTCCTCTATTATTTAATCTGGCGATGATGCACCTGCCGGCTCAGCTGGGTGATGTCCCCGGTATACAACACGTATTGTATACTGATGACGTCACCATCTGGACTACGCAGGGCTCACTCGGAGACAATGAGGCGAACCTGCCGCGAGCATTGTCGAACGCTATGCCAGCCAGTGCGGCCTTCAATGCTCACCTTCCAAATCAGAATTCGTGCACATACGCCCCTCGCCAAAGTGCACGGCAAAAATTAAACTCTCGCTGGAAGACGGTTCAATTGCTGAACGAAAAGAAGTCCGGGTACTGGGGCTCTTTATAAATCAAAACAGACGGTCAGACACCACACTGGCCAAACTCCGCAAGGTGGGCGGCCATGTGGGCCGCATGGTTCGCCGGGTCTCTAATAAACGCGGGTGACTACGGTGCAAGGATGCCTTGCGGCTGGCACATACATTTGAAAAGAGTAGAACTTTATATACTCCATACCTCCACCTGCGGAAGCAAGACGAGGATGCACTTTTTCGCAAAATTGTAAAGCGCTCCCTCGACCTCCCCTTAAACACCTCGAACCAGCGCCTTCTGGGCCTGGGCATGGCAAACACTTTTCAGGAGCTCCAAGATGCCCACCTCACAAATCACTCAAACACGGCAGCGGGTCGCCGCCTATTAGCCCGCTTGCACAACAGACACACCAAGATCACGGAAGATCACGTTCAACTCCCGTTCGAGTGGAGACGCGCCCTACACGTCCGCCCTCTTCCAAGCAATATTGCAAAAGAAGACCATAATGGCCAGCGCCTGGTGCAGCAGGAAGCCCTGGCCCGCCATTATGGAGCGAAACCCGGTGTGTTCTACTTGGACGCCTCTGGCCCACATCACGGGGGATGGTATACGGCCGCTATCGTCCATGAGAACCAAACAGTTAACGGGCTCACTTTACGAGCACGGAACGTAACCCATGCGGAGGAAGCCACCATTGCATTGGCAGCTTGTCATCCTAAATCGCAAACTATCATCTTCTACTCGCGAGGGGCCTGTCGAAACGTCAAACACGGCTATGTCGCATGCTTAGCTCGTCGATTATTGAAACATATCTACTATCAGGGAACCCTTCTCCCCGCCGTATAGTCTGGGCTCCTGCTCACACGGGACTAAAAGGGAATGAGGCAGCGACGCCGCCGCCCGCGCGTTCTCTCACCGGGCATTCCCAATCGACTTCTCCGATCAGGACGACCTCGAATTCAATCCGATATATTCTTTCCGCGAAATTGTTCACCACTACCAATCTGACCACAGCCTTTATCCAAGTCCGTGTAAAGGCTTAAGTAAAGCGGAGGAGCAGCTTCAACTCCGACTCTACACAAACACTATGTTGTGCCCGGCAGCTCTCAAACACTTCGATTCCGCCTTTTCCGGCAGTTGCTCGCACTATGGGGAGAAGTCTTTGGACATCTACAACATGGTGTGGGCCTGCCCCTCTAATCGCGCTGCATCCCTGTCTCCAACCCAACCAGGGTGGACTGGGAGGCAACCCTGCTTGGCTGCACTGACCTTCAGGTCCAAAAGGCCTTGGTGGGATGAGCCAACGAAGAGGAGGCGACGGGGCTTTTTTTTTGTCACGCATATCGAATTAAATGTCTGCAAATATATCCCTGCGGATGTATCTTAGTTCCTTCTCCCCGATACGAATTGAAATCGAGATGCGTCACTCGGGGCACTTCTCCTAAATGGCGTTCCACGTGACTGTTGATGAAAATGTGAGTATGGTGTCATTCGATGTTGTTTCAGTGTCAAGTAGCGTTTCACTGTCTACGAACGCTGTGTGCTGAGCGTGAGTATATGCTGAACGACGTACCTCCTTTCTATTAATCTCATCAGTAAGCTATTTATACTAGCTATATCCTAGAGAATACAACGCAGTGTTGCTGCAATTTTCGCTAAGTCAAGCACGCACTGGAAGAATTCCTATATTTTCACAACTTTCGCACACGATGCGTTACTTATTCTGGGCCCTTAGCTGGCACTTTCGTTAGTGTTGTCTTAACAGACCTACAGGGTTTGCTAAGTCGGCGACGTTGTTAGGCTTTGCTTTGATGGGTTGTAAATACGAAGCATTTCTTGGCGAGCTTGATCAACTTTGCCACTATCTATCTATCTATCTATCTATCTATCTATCTATCTATCTATCTATCTATCTATCTATCTATCTATCTATCTATCTATCTATCTATCTATCTATCTATCTATCTATCTATCTAGCCGCCTACGTCTCGGTCGTTCAGCCGATATGCACCTAGATTTGAATGGAAGGGTACGACTCTATGAAGAACAAGAGCGATTGATATTTACAGTACTAACTTGATATACCCTACATGTACTTCACTATCAACGACACTGCAGTCACGTGCGGCTCATACCCCTAATGTTGAACCCGTGGTACTCAGGTATGCGCCCCAGGTGTTTAAACTTTATACAGCTCATGTCAATCTCAGGCCAACTAAAACACACACTTAACTCGAAAATAACAAAGGCATACCGTTTTTCGTATGCTCTAATATCCAAAGCCACTTGCCAAGTGAAGCGGTAGGCGGGCGTCGAACCAAGGCCCCCAGGGTGCCAAGAAAGCAAGCTACCGGTACGCTACGGAGGCTCCTTCCGCAAGGTAGATATACCATTAAAGCTAATGCAGCAGAAGTTGTGAGTTCTCGTGCATAGCAACAAATGCGCGTGTAGTGTGTTTAAGCGCTCTTACAGCGATTTAATAAAAAAAACATATGTGTTCTAGTAACACTCGGCATGCTTTTGTCCAAATTTACTCGATTCGGTAGGCATACTTAAACAAACCACGCTCATGATACGCACATCAGCGCACCGTAGCCTGCATTTCTCTTCGATAAAACAGATCTCTCTGCTGTATACTAACGCGAGTGCCTGTGTTACGTCCTGGATTGAGCTGCCATTTACTCGCCATGGCACTGTCAAATTTAGTTGCTAGTCCCTTTAGGCATACGCTTACTCATCCACTTTGCACAAAGACGTTCATCCTACTCGTAACACTACCCTGAATGCATGCAATTTCCTCCCTGACTTCTTCGAATGGCATCGATTCCCACAATGCGTGCGATCAGCAACAACTTATTTTCGCCACAGAGAAACACATGAGTGACATTGACTCACGAGGCAATTCTAGCACACCTCTCAAAAATCGGCTGTGGCTTGAGAGCGTTCGAATATATTCGGCAGTTCTTAACCAATAGACAAGCTTACATCCGCTTACAGGACAACGAACATGGTCCTATTACCTTAGGAACTAGAGGTACACCGCAAGGTGCAGTGCTGTCTCCTCTATTTAATCTGGCGATGATGCACCTGCCGGCTCAGCTGGGTGACGTCCCCGGTATACAACACGCGTTGTATGCTGATGACATCACCATCTGGACTACGCAATATGCAGAACACCCTAAAACATTAGAAAACTTGAATGTTCGGTTTCGTATTATGCAATTTTTTAAGGAGAACTGGGGCGGCGTTCCAGTTAAATTTGTTGGGAGTAAATAAAAATCAATTAGTTGCAGTCGTAGATGAATTATGGCCTTGGAAATATAGCGCCTCAGGCACTAACTCAGGTTATGCATAAAGATACGTATATAGCCTGTTGTCTGCGTTCAGAATGTTAATTTTAGTTGATTCCCACGTGAGCCACCGTGTGTTTTTGAAGCAATTACCTGCAATGCTGTCTACACGAGCAGGCAGGACGTCTTAAGAAAAGAGACGATACTTCAGCGCTAAGTCGTCGCTGTAAAGTTCAGAAAAGCTCCATACATTGTTGGATGACATCGCCCCTTTGAATTATTATTTTTTTTTTGGGGGGGGGGGGGGGGGGGTAGAAGGAGCAGCAGTTTCACTAGCGTCATATTTCTGATGACGGGGAGGCTGTGGCGTCATCGCATACCATGTACGAACCGTCTAGCCGTTTCGGTTTGAACACACCGTTAATTCGGTTATTTAAAATTACTGGTGAGTTTCTGAGCGATTTGACTGACCCTGGATGCTTCAGGGCTATCAGCACCATTGGAAAACAGGGATATCACAATATGGTGGAAAAACCGGCGGAGTTCCCCTTTCACTAGATTTTGTGCAGCAATAAACGAGCTTGCTCCGTTTGATCATTTAGGGATTTTTTCCTCAATGCTATAGGGCGTCTTCTAATTTACAGATAGGGTGTGGTCATTTTTGGCGCAGCTATAAGAACAATGGAGCAATTTAAGGGGCAAGGACGCACAATATCACTTGCAAGCAATGTAGGCTGTTTTGCAAGTGATGTTGTACGTCGTTGTCCACTCAACTGACGCTGCTTGTTTTTGCATCACTTGCAATTAGCTAGTCGGCTAGTAACTCCCGAGCAAACACTGCCAACATTGTTCCTGTGCAAGGCAGTCTATTCACAGCAAACTAGCGTGTTGAAACCTCTCGTCTTACATTCTTTGTCTGCGAAGGTTATCACAGCACAGCTTTCATTCCGATCATAATATTGAAAAGTGTAGTTTCTCCCATCTTTATAACCTGTAATAGAACATGTACAGTATTTGTACTACACTATCGAAAATATTTGCTAGGAGCGGTAAGAGCAAGGAAGGGCTTTAAGAAGGAACAGAATGCTCAGTGCTAGCGAAGACGAACTTTAAAGGGACTCTCCAACACTTTTTCAACAGTCAGGTGAGTGTGGCCACCAGCAGTAAAGGTTCGCTTAAAGATGCGTGTTAAATAATACTCACTGCGCGCCCTATTGAATTTGCAGTTGGGCATGGAATAGAACCGGAAAGCGCCTTCTCTCCTTTTAGCAAATGACGTCACAAAGTTCACCGAAGAAGTCTCTCGATTTGACACTAGCACTTGCGATTTCATGAACACGGAAACGTTCCCTAGAGTATTTCCTTTGTCTTTTTTTTTTCAGTTAAACAAGGAAATAAAATGTATCTCATTTGTAGAACTCCAAAGAATGTCAATGAAGACACGTAGTGAGTGTATCGGTTGTGGTGTCGACTGAGTAAAGGCAGGGACCGGTGTTCAGCAGCTGAAAATCCCCCCAGTCTTTATTCGCACCCATTTTATACCCGGTACAGGAAAGGGCACCCACGTGCTGAGCATGCGCCGAAGATACTACTTGCAGGCATGCATCACTTCGGCTTATCTACCTGATACAGTGAGGGCCCCTTGTGGCATCATTTTTTAAAATAAGAGCAGGGGAGTTTCAGCTGCTTCTGAAACTGAATTGCAAATTCCCCGCTGTGTGCTGTGAAATAACATTTGGTCCATATGTGCATAGGCGCCTCTGCGACTCATTGGGATCGTTTTCCGACTACGTTCGTTAAACGGTGCAGGGCCCCTTTAAGGTAGCACTATGTGTATCACGTGCCCGCGATTGCAAGCAAGTGGAATTGAATGTACAACAGGCGTGTCACAATATAAGTAGATTCGTGTAACATGTTTGGCACTGCATTCGCCCTTCCTGCCTATTCGTCACACGGTATCAGAACTTCGCGTCATCTTAACTTACAACAGAACACCATAACTTCGCGAGCATCATTACTCCCTGAAATTTCCGGCAGATATATACACCTTTCAAAGCTAGCGAAGTGTCTTGATGCAGCCGATAGGTCAAGTGGTCTTGGTGCCTAGATAGGCCGAGTGGCGACACGTGGCCCGAAACACAAAAGTGGTTTATTCTGGGGTCCGCCAAGGAATCACTGACGTATTTCCGTCACGGAATTGGATGTCTGTGAAGGCGACACATTTTCCGATGAAAAGGTACCACACGTTAAGATTCGAACCCACAACTACCTGGCATGCGACGAAAGGTGTTGGAAACTCTACCAGTCGCACCACCGACCCATTCAAGATGCGGGGGAACATACGGGCCTTATATCTTTACTACTCCGGTTTACAATTTCGCATCTAACTGTCATCCGCAGGAGTCGGACTGAGGCGCTCCGTACAGTCGATCGCGCAAAACTTCACATTTGCAGTTTTGCGTAGGTACTCGCGCTTTGAGCACAGTAGTAGAACCGCGACCAAGGAACAAAATTGTTTACCGAAGTGCGGACGCTCGCACAGCGAGCTGCTTTTTCCGTCACGTCTAGGGAGCGCGCCAGTGTCGCCTAGCTGTCAGGCTTTCCACGTGTTTAGAAAAATATTTCATTATATATTAACGGCGTGACCAAATGCACTAAAATTTTGCCAGAGTGTTTGCGAATCGGCATGGATTAACTCAGACAGCACAGATTATGATCGACAGTTGTGTGTCATGACGATGTTGTGGATGGCCCGAATGCTGCACACACCGAGAGCAATTTTCGTCTAGGTCTTCAAGGGCGCATTCGACAACGTCTCGCAGGACCTCATATTAAAATCTTGCCTCGCGTTGTGGTAAACGCACCAATAATTACGTTCGAGCCTGCTTTCTGAGCGCATGGCATCCATCGGAATTGGTGAAATTCGGTCTCATAGAATAAAGCGTTTTGCAAAAATACTCCGTAGGCTTCAGTTCTCTAGCTTGTCCTCTTCAATGGGGCTGCAGCAAATCTGGGTGGCGAAAAGTTCGGACGGCGCCGTTCAAGACGTACTACAGGAAGCCGTTAGTAGTTCAAGAGTACGCCGTTGCCGGAGGAGTCACTTGTGCTGCTGGGAAATCGGAAATTCTGCTCGTGTTTAATAAACGAAAAAAGATCGAGAGACCATCAGAGGTATCCTTGCGTCTTATTGACAATCTCATTCAGATGCAAGTGTAGATTCACCGCGGGTGCTAGGGCTTCACATCCAACACAACGACAAGTCCACATATATCATCCAACTACTGCGCCAACGAATTCCCCAAGTAACACACATGATAAAACGTATTAGGCTAGAAGTTTTCTCTGCCACTGTTCGCGATTCGACGCGGAAAGAAAACACTTGTTCAGAGGCTACGCCAACTCGACGTTTGGCCACTTTCCGTGCATGATGCTACTTGAACACCGACCTCATCGCTCGTCAGCCCCCAAGGCACTGAAAGCACTTTTGCGTTTCTTGAAGACAACCGGTTCGAACGAACGCCTCTGACAAATAGTTATCTACATCTATTTCGTTGTTCCCCTTCCTCCTCTCTCCCCCATTTTTCTATTCGCCTTTCATTTTCCCAGTGTAGGGTAGCCAACCGGACGCTTTTCTGGTTAACCTTACTGCCTTACTGCCTTTCTGTTTTTCCTTTTTCCTTCCTTCATTACTACACCAAAATGAAGGATCTTGAGCACTTAAAGTAGGGCATTGTTTACGTGCTGGGGGTCAAGTAATAATTGCAACGATACCAAAGTATTCACGTTCTGAATTCAATCAAAGAAGAAAAAAGTGACTATTGCGAACCAGCTGCGAGCTTCAGTACGGCGTGAAGTCCGCCTAGGCATGTATTTGTGATGGCATCGATTGCCAAGCTTCAGTAAGAAATGCTAAAACAGTAGGTTAAGCACTGACTCCGCCGCAATATTTATTAGGTAACTTCCACATACATCGCGCAAGGAAATGCCTAAAGAAGAATAAACCTTTTGCTCTACTTACCTTGATTATGGGTCGTAGTTCCTGAGCTATACTCTGTTTGAGTGAAAGGGCACCACGGTACTGTGATAGGAAAAAAAAAAGAATGTTAGGCAAAAGAAGAAAAAAACGTTTGTGCGCCGCATAAAAACACCAGTATATTTGGTCACGACGCCTTTTTCTGTTGTGTTTTCTGCAGGACATATGAAGCTGCACATAGAAAAAATGCAAAACTTAGCTCTATGGTCAATTAAGTGCCTGGAATGGCGCTAGGCCCGAGCATTTGGTGCACTTTCGGTTGAGTGTGGTAGACTTTAGGTAAAATGTGGGTGGACTGGCTCATTCTGACATATTCAATGCGGGTGTGAGCCACACGTGATTTACTTATTTATTTGCTAATTTATTTATTTACTTATTTATTCATTACACCTGGCTCACACCCACACGTTCAATGCAGTGTGCTCCCACCTCCATCGAATTTATCTTCATTCATTTTCCAGGTGGTTAGATCACTCTTTCCTGTACTGCACCGGAAGAGAAACTCAGGGAAAGATAGAGGCCTGAATCGATGAAGAGATCACTAAAAATGATGGATAACAGTTAATGTCGCTAGAGACAGCATATTAGAGGACGGCAACTGCCCTTATCATAAGATATTACATCTATATCGCAAAGCTCCAAAGTATCTCTCGTCTGCTCACAATAATCGCTTATTTATTCATCCATTCAATGTCGTTGTAACAGCGGCATTGTTTTAGGTTGATTTAAAACCGTTCAGGGGGTCAACATTTAATAGCGGTACTGTCACGCTGAAGAGAAATCCGGACCTGCTCTTGCCCCCGACCCACTACCCAAGCTGCTACCTGATAGTGATTATGAGAAGGACAACATAAAAAGAGATAAACAAAGAAAGAAAGAAATTGGTTGATTTGTGGGGTTTAACGTTCCAAAACCAGCTCTGATTACGAGAGACGCTGTAGTGGAGGGCTCCGGAAATTTCGACCACCTGGGGTTCTTTAACGTGCACTGACATCGCACAGTACACGGGCCTCAACATGTCGCCTCCATCGAAACGCAACCGCCGCGGCCGGGATCCGATCCCGCCACCTTCGGATCTGTAGCCGAGTGCCATAACCACTAGACCACCGTGGCGGGGCAGAAAGAAAGAAAGAAAGAAAGAAAGAAAGAAAGAAAGAAAGAAAGAAAGAAAGAAAGCTCTCGAGTTGCGCAGGAGGGCAAGGGGTGCCGCGCTTGCCCTTTACAAACAACCCACTATAGCCCTCAGCCCACCGCTACATAGTGACAGCAATAATGATATGCCATATGATAGCGATTATGATCATCACACTGTTGACGCAGCTCCGTTGTTTACTCATGGATAAGAGGCATGGAACTGGCTTTAGTTTTTATTATAGGATATTATTACCTTTCCAAGTTCCTTCTTTATTTGAAAAGAAAACTTTCATAATAACCGCTATCTAGATATTAATGAGGGATGCGGAGCAAGAAATGTGGTGTCGTTAGGCACTGGCACCATTAAATTTTGAAGCCATGTTTTTTTGCTAGCGCTTTTTAAAGAAATCCCACATTTATGAAGCTTGTCCTCCTACTTTTTATTCAAGATTTTTCACAGTCATCTATTGTAAATTGTCCGAGGTGATTGCACTTGCACACCCCGGTAATTCATTAAACGCATTGTTCTTGAATTTTCAGGATTCAGATTAGCTGGCTGGTTTTCGCTATTTAAGCCTTAATATCCCTTGCCAATATTAACATGGCCCCTGGAGGGACCTCGCGTAGGAAAAAAAAAATCTGGGCCCAATTAATACCATTAGTTGGGTTTTCGGAACCGGACAAGTTCAAACTGACGCATGACTATAGTAAAGCACAAAACGCGTGATAACGTTGCGCTAGTGCACTGCCCAATGAGTCAGAAGAGTGGTGATAAATTCGTAGCCAATTTCGTATAATAGGCAGACTTCATATGAAATCATTTTTATAAAATGACTTCAGTAGCGAATAAGAACATTGCTAGAACTTTGTTCGTGACGCATTTACAGACCGTGTACTAGACCTTGTGCTAGACCTTGTACTGAACCTTGTACTAGAGAAAACGAATGACCCAAAAGGTCACTTTTTTAATGAGGCACAACCGAATTAAGTAAACTTATAATGAGGCCGAGTGAAGCGTATAGAGACTATTTGTAGTGTTGCATCTATGATCACAGATTTTTTTATCCAGTTTTATTTATTTCGAGGAAAGAAGTTAGCGCTGTGTAAAGAAGTCTTTTAGAAGAAACAGGAAAGGCACATAGGAAAAGCCTAAAAGACAAAAAAAAAGCAAATCCGGCAGATTCCAAGCACTGTGGGAATCGGTGTCCTGCGAAATAGTCAGCAAGGAAATTGTCTACGACGAATTGTTTAGCATTCAGCCATGTGTTTCGGTAGGATCAAGGTCATAGCGGAAAGCGCATGAGTACACACTCATGGTTGTACTTAAGGTGGTCTAACCACGAACGTCGACAGCACCGAGGAGACAGAATGGCAGATCTACGGCGTAATATTGGCATCCACGTTAGTCTAAAGCACAGACGTCGGATTTATCCAGCGAAAATGCATTATACGGTGTGTTGATGGGCTGTAAAAGCGTCCTTCATTGAAGTTTTCCTAGGGGCTAGAGCCAAGTTGCACAAAAAAATACCGAATTGTAGCCGTACATATGCATTGCTATGACAGCGCTTGTCACACAAAAGAAGCCCAATTCACATAAGACAAGCACCTTCATTACGATTTCTGGTGCACTAGGCTTATTTGCTTTATGTACAACGTGAGAGGAGCCGCCGTAGCCTAGTCGTTTCGTGCTTTCTTGACACGTAAATCGCTCGTGTTCGATACCCTCCTCCCGCTTGGTAAGTTTCATGCGTGTCTGCGTGCTTCTTATGTCTACATTTCAATCGCAAGCGAGGACAAATGGTGTTTCTTCCTTGTTTTGAGTGTGGAGCTTTTTAAATCGGTCATGCGGTGGCAACCAGGAAGGAATAAATGTGGGTCAATCCTAGAGGCAGTGCACCGTCTCAAGTGCAGAAAACTTCGAAGTGCTCTCGAAGTTACGTGTTGATTCTCTGCAGGCGCCGCATTTAATATGTTCACTTCCTGCAGGCTCGAGGTTTGATGTGTCAGTTTTAGTTGGTCTTTGACAAACACGTATGGCGCATACCCGCACACAGTGGGCCCAGCACTACGGGTATGAGCTATGTACGTGATTGCAGTGTCGTTACTCGTGAAGTACCTGAAGAGTATGTCACGTTAGTGATGTAAAGATCAGTCATCAATGTTCGTGAGGCAGTTATACCCTACCTCCTAAAGGGTGTACCAGGTGAAGGAGACGACCGGGAGAGCACCTAGGCGTAGATAGATAGATAGATAGATAGATAGATAGATAGATAGATAGATAGATAGATAGATAGATAGATAGATAGATAGATAGATAGATAGATAGATAGATAGATAGATAGATAGATAGATAGATACCGTCAAAGTAACTTCAGCCAGCCAAGAAATGCTTGGCATTGGAAACAAGACTTGAAACAGCAAAGCTAGCCGATGAAAGGGGCCGGCATGCATGACCAGGTGCGATGGCGGTAAATAGCCATCGACATCGGTAAGGATAGCTAGGTAGTTTTTAATCTGGTGCGCCTAAGCAGGACGTTACAACATCTGCGGCGGCAGCTTCAGCGACAACTAGGCGAGGACAGGTGGTGCGCAGCTGTGGCATCTCTATGGTTGCAAGGCAACGGCTTTTTGCGGCGGCAGGAAGTTTTCATGCCTGGCTGAAGATCTTCGCACCAACTCCTCAATGCGCGGGAACACAGGCATGTACTGCAAACAGACGTTGTTGGTATGTGTAATGTAGACGCCATTAAGTAGTCCAGACGAAGCTATAGTACTCAATCCGAAGGGATCAAGAGCCAAGAAACTTACTAAAGGGACAGGCCAACTTAGCGTAATCAAGGCGAATAAACGAAATTTAGGCTTGCACTTAAAAGTAAATATGGTGGTTTTGGTGGTTTACAAGAAGAAGAAAATGGTAACATGACTCGTATGAACGAGAAAACAAGTGGATTGCTTTTTGAAGCAGCATTCGAAGCTAACCCGAAAGTAACAAGATCATAAAACGCTGAATACGTTATAAACAACTCAAGAGACAAAACAGAATTCCCTGAGCAGTCAATAATGACCAAAAATTAAAGCCAGTGACATGCGATAGTATAACGCCAAACAAATAGAAGCAGTCTCAGGCGCACAGGACTTCAGCGAGAATGGGCAAGAGAAAAGCTTTGCCCCGATCACCGATGATAACGCGTTTGCCTGGAGCACCATGACGCAAAAACACGTTCCGTAAGAAGACGGCAGTGCCAGTTTGCAGAGAAGCAGTCTCAGCGCAGTGTGTTAGAGGGTCAACGGCCGTGACAATGCAACAGTTGCCATTAGGAGTCTACGAAAGAAGGCCGTACAACTTCGACAGGCGAAGCAGGACAAGGAAGAGGTTGCAAGTCGCCAGAACGAGTAGTCGTTGGTCGCTTGCGGCTCTGACAACGGACACGTGACGCGACGTACTTGGCATCCGCTGTAGAGAGGCTAGGCCAGGAGAAGCGACTTCGTATTCTGTCGTAAGTCTTGTGGCAGCCTAGATGGCCTGCAGCTGCATCATCGTGAAACGCTTCGAGCACATCACGTTTCAGGGAACTAGGTATGACGGAGACCCATTTGTTTCCATCGACGTGATAAACGTAGTGATGTAAAGCCCTATCGTGAAGCCTGAACTTTGTAAGCTGTCGACGAAGTTGGACGTTGGGAGGTAAAGAAGAACCTTCAAGGCGTCCTACAGCACTTCTGCAGTAGGGGTCTACATGTTGGTGGAAAACAAACAGATGAGCGTTCTGGCTTGAGCCAATCCAGCGTCGACATAGGTGAAGCCGGTGAGTGGTACGCGTGTTGTACACTTCGGTATGGAGAGGCGATGGTGTTTCTGTCTTTAATTATGTGGCGCATGCGGTCTGCTTGGGACATGGCGGCATCCACACGCTTGCACAATGTAAGAACAGCCTAGATGTACGAGTTGTACGATTCTCCTGGGACTTGAGTACGCTCACTGAGCTGCTTCTTTGCGAACTCAGCACGAACAGCGGGAGCACCGAAAATTTGACGCAACTGTTGCGTGAACATCGCCCAGTCGGGAATATCGGGTTCGTAGTTTCCAAACCAAGTTTTTGTGCTACGTCGGACAGACAGAAGGACACATTGCACAACATTTTCGAATTGTCCCACATGTTAAAGTC